>CALYLW010000899.1:42667-289597 GCA_944989445.1 Ampullaceana balthica | reverse complement strand
GTCAATATGGGTTGTCATACTGTCAGAAAGGACTGTCACAATGTCAGTACGGACTGTCATACTGTCAGTAAGAACTGTCACACTTTCAGTACGCACTGTCACATTGTCAGTATGGGCTGTAACACTGTCAGTATGGGCTGTCACAATGTCAGTACGGACTGTCATACTGTCAGTAAGAACTGTCACACTTTCAGTACGCACTGTCACATTGTCAGTATGAGCTGTAACACTGTCAGTATGGGCTGTCACAATGTCAGTACGGACTGTCATACTGTCAGTAAGAACTGTCACACTTTCAGTACGCACTGTCACATTGTCAGTTTGGGCTGTCACACTGTCAGTACGGGCTATCACAATGTCAGTACGGACTGTCACACTGTCAGTTTTGGCTGTCACACTGTCAGTACGGGCTGTCACAGTGTCAATATAAACTGTCAATCTGTCAGAACGGACTGTCCCACTGTCAGTATGAACTTTGGCTCAAATTTTCTCAAATGCCACAGTTTAGTACCGACTGTAACACAAAGAGCCCAAACTGTCACAAGATTTCTCCCAACTGCCACTGAAAGATCCCAAATGTCACAAGATGTATTCCAAATGTCACAGAATACCACTAAGTGGATTCTGTCAATGCCACCGGTAGACAACTCCAGCAGAACTACGGGCCACTAGCGTCCATCAACTGTATTACTCTCCCTTGTCAGTAATGGATGCTAGCGAGAGAACGGACAAGGTCAAGGTAACCGGGGAAATTGTTTTGATGACTACTTAAATTACGCACTGTGCCCTTAGTGACGTCACTTGGCAAACAACAGGAAGTGATGACATCACTAGGCAAACAAAATAACTGCTATAGATATTTCCAATCCTTCCAAACAAGATTTATTCTCCCATTATGTAGTTAAGTGAAGGTATTTCTGCCACTGTTTCCACGATAATCTGCTCTTGTCAGACCGGCAGAGAGAGAAATATTCTCTCCTGCAACACTTAGTTTTAAACGCCACCCCAGTTAATAAGACCAAATCACATGACATTTTAATAAGAAGACATTAAATGACAAGTAATATCAATACTACAGGATCAAAATGACATGTGACCCTAAAATTAGATCAAGGTCCAACATTAGTCATGACTAACAGTCCGATGGACATGATATAGTGAACATGGACCAAATAAAGGGCTTACATTGTACGTCACACTTCAAATGACACATCCTTTCAACAGGCCGGGTTAAATGATATAGTATGCAAAGGCCTATGACACCTGTCATTTATTTAATCAAACTTAACTGTCATCAGACAAGTGAATGACGTCAGTGTGATCCGATGGAACTAAACATCACTAGGTGAACACTCTGAATGATGGAGAACGACTTTACTGCTTCACTTTACAAGTGAGCGATGGTGAACAACTTTACTGCTTCACTTTACAAGTGAGCGATGGTGAACAACTTTACTGCTTCACTTTACAAGTGAGCGATGGTGAACAACTTTACTGCTTCACTTTACAAGTGAGCGATGGTGAACAACTTTACTGCTTCACTTTACAAGTGAGCGATGGTGAACAACTTTACTGCTTCACTTTACAAGTGAGCGATGGTGAACAACTTTACTGCTTCACTTTACAAGTGAGCGATGGTGAACAACTTTACTGCTTCACTTTACAAGTGAGCGATGGTGAACAACTTTACTGCTTCACTTTACAAGTGAGCGATGGTGAACAACTTTACTGCTTCACTTTACAAGTGAGCGATGGTGAACAACTTTACTGCTTCACTTTACAAGTGAGCGATGGTGAACAACTTTACTGCTTCACTTTACAAGTGAGCGATGGTGAACAACTTTACTGCTTCACTTTACAAGTGAGCGATGGTGAACAACTTTACTGCTTCACTTTACAAGTGAGCGATGGTGAACAACTTTACTGCTTCACTTTACAAGTGAGCGATGGTGAACAACTTTACTGCTTCACTTTACAAGTGAGCGATGGTGAACAACTTTACTGCTTCACTTTACAAGTGAGCGATGGTGAACAACTTTACTGCTTCACTTTACAAGTGAGCGATGGTGAACAACTTTACTGCTTCACTTTACAAGTGAGCGATGGTGAACAACTTTACTGCTTCACTTTACAAGTGAGCGATGGTGAACAACTTTACTGCTTCACTTTACAAGTGAGCGATGGTGAACAACTTTACTGCTTCACTTTACAAGTGAGCGATGGTGAACAACTTTACTGCTTCACTTTACAAGTGAGCGATGGTGAACAACTTTACTGCTTCACTTTACAAGTGAGCGATGGTGAACAACTTTACTGCTTCACTTTACAAGTGAGCGATGGTGAACAACTTTACTGCTTCACTTTACAAGTGAGCGATGGTGAACAACTTTACTGCTTCACTTTACAAGTGAGCGATGGTGAACAACTTTACTGCTTCACTTTACAAGTGAGCGATGGTGAACAACTTTACTGCTTCACTTTACAAGTGAGCGATGGTGAACACTTTACTGCTTCACTTTACAAGTGAGCGATGGTGAACAACTTTACTGCTTCACTTTACAAGTGAGCGATGGTGAACAACTTTACTGCTTCACTTTACAAGTGAGCGATGGTGAACAACTTTACTGCTTCACTTTACAAGTGAGCGATGGTGAACAACTTTACTGCTTCACTTTACAAGTGAGCGATGGTGAACAACTTTACTGCTTCACTTTACAAGTGAGCGATGGTGAACAACTTTACTGCTTCACTTTACAAGTGAGCGATGGTGAACAACTTTACTGATTCACTTTACAAGCGAGCGATAGTGAACAACTTTACTGCTTCACTTTACAAGTGAGCGATGGTGAACAACTTTACTGCTTCACTTTACAAGTGAGCGATAGTGAACAACTTTACTGCTTCACTTTACAAGTGAGCGATGGTGAACAACTTTACTGCTTCACTTTACAAGTGAGCGATGGTGAACGACTTTACTGCTTCACTTTACAAGTGAGCGATAGTGAACAACTTTACTGCTTCACTTTACAAGTGAGCGATGGTGAACGACTTTACTGCTTCACTTTACTAGTGAGCGATAGTGAAAACATTAGTCTTTCATATTTGTCCCATTCCAATTATAAACTCATAACCTATGACCTCATACTTGTCAAAATGCCCTATGACCTCTTAGTTGTCCCAATAACCTATGACCTCATACTTGTCCCAATAACCTATGACCCCATACTTGTCCCAATAACCTATGACCCCATACTTGTCCCAATAACCTATGACCCCATACTTGTCCCAATAACCTATGACCGCATACTTGTCCCAATAACCTATGACCCCATACTTGTCCCAATAACCTATGACCCCATACTTGTCCCAATAACCTATGACCGCATACTTGTCCCAATAACCTATGACCCCATACTTGTCCCAATAACCTATGACCTCATACTTGTCCCAATAACCTATGACCCCATACTTGTCCCAATAACCTATGACCCCATACTTGTCCCAATAACCTATGACCCCATACTTGTCCCAATAACCTATGACCCCATACTTGTCCCAATAACCTATGACCCCATACTTGTCCCAATAACCTATGGCCCCATACTTGTCCCAATAACCTATGACCCCATACTTGTCCCAATAACCTATGACCCCATACTTGTCCCAATATCCTATGACCCCATACTTGTCCCAATAACCTATGACCCCATACTTGTCCCAATAACCTATGACCCCATACTTGTCCCAATATCCTATGACCCCATACTTGTCCAAATGACCTATGACCCCATACTTGCCCCGATAACCTATGACCTCATACTTATCCCAATGTCCTATGACCTCATTATTGTCACGTTGGTCTATGACATTGGCCTCTACATCAGCTATTCCAGGAATGGGGTTTATCATTTTCAAAAATTCTCAATTAAGGAAACAAAGAATGATGACGTATCGATCCAATAGAACTTCTATTGCGGCCTTGAATTTGGGGATTGTTTGTTACAAAGGACCGCGAGCCAGTTGTTTACTGTTACTAAATATAGAAGTCCGGCATTTCAGACACCTAGTGGCCGAGGACATAACGAGGGTTTGATGGTCCGTGGCAACTCAAGGAAAACAATTCACCGAGATGACAGAATACGGCAATCGAATACGGAGATCGATGTCAAAGACAGGGGAAACTAACCTTAACGAGTAGTCGATTATATTGAACCGAGAGAATCGAGTGTAAGACAGAAGACCCACGGGCAGTGGAATATAAATCAATGGTCATTAGTGATATGTTCAAGTGACCTGGGTCTGTAGGTCTGACCACATTAGTGATATGTTCAAGTGACCTGGGTCTGTAGGTCTGACCACATTAGTGATATGTTCAAGTGACCTGGGTCTGTAGGTCTGACCACATTAGTGATATGTTCAAGTGACCTGGGTCTGTACGTCTGACCACATGAGTATTATGTTAGTGACCTGGGCCTGTAGGTCTGACCACATGAGTATTATGTTAGTGACCTGGGTCTGTAGGTCTGACCACATGATTATTATGTTAGTGACCTGGGTCTGTAGGTCTGACCACATGAGTATTAAGTTAGTGACCTGGGTCTGTAGGTCTGACCACATGTGTATAATGATAGTGACCTGGGCCTGTAGGTCTGACCACATGAGTATTATGTTCAAGTGACCTGGGCCTGTAGGTCTGACCACATGAGTATTATGTTAGTGACCTGGGTCTGTAGGTCTGACCACATTAGTGATATGTTCAAGTGACCTGGGTCTGTAGGTCTGACCACATTAGTGATATGTTCAAGTGACCTGGGTCTGTACGTCTGACCACATGAGTATTATGTTAGTGACCTGGGCCTGTAGGTCTGACCACATGAGTATTATGTTAGTGACCTGGGTCTGTAGGTCTGACCACATGAGTATTATGTTTGTGACCTGGGTCTGTAGGTCTGACCACATGAGTATTAAGTTAGTGACCTGGGTCTGTAGGTCTGACCACATGAGTATAATGATAGTGACCTGGGCCTGTAGGTCTGACCACATGAGTATTATGTTCAAGTGACCTGGGCCTGTAGGTCTGACCACATGAGTATTATGTTAGTGACCTGGGCCTGTAGGTCTGACCACATGAGTATTATGTTAATGATCTGGGCCTGTAGGTCTGACCACATGAGTATTATGTTAGTGACCTGGGCCTGTAGGTCTGACCACATGAGTATTATGTTAGTGACCTGGGTCTGTAGGTCTGACCACATGAGTATTATGTTAGTGACCTGGGTCTGTAGGTCTGACCACATGAGTATTATGTTAGTGACCTGGGCCTGTAGGTCTGACCAAATGAGTATTATGTTAGTGACCTGGGCCTGTAGGTCTGACCACATGAGTATTATGTTAGTGACCTGGGCCTGTAGGTCTGACCAAATGAGTATTATGTTAGTGACCTGGGCCTGTAGGTCTGACCACATGAGTATTATGTTAGTGACCTGGGCCTGTAGGTCTGACCCCATGAGTATTATGTTAGTGACCTGGGCCTGTAGGTCTGACCACATGAGTATTATGTTAGTGACCTGGGCCTGTAGGTCTGACCACATGAGTATTATGTTAGTGACCTGGGCCTGTAGGTCTGACCACATGAGTATTATGTTAGTGACCTGGGTCTGTAGGTCTGACCACATGAGTATTATGTTAGTGACCTGGGTCTGTAGGTCTGACCACATGAGTATTATGTTAGTGACCTGGGCCTGTAGGTCTGACCAAATGAGTATTATGTTAGTGACCTGGGCCTGTAGGTCTGACCACATGAGTATTATGTTAGTGACCTGGGCCTGTAGGTCTGACCAAATGAGTATTATGTTAGTGACCTGGGCCTGTAGGTCTGACCACATGAATATTATGTTAGTGACCTGAGCCTGTAGGTCTGACCCCATGAGTATTATGTTAGTGACCTGGGCCTGTAGGTCTGACCACATGAGTATTATGTTAGTGACCTGGGCCTGTAGGTCTGACCACATGAGTATTATGTTAGTGACCTGGGCCTGTAGGTCTGACCACATGAGTATTATGTTAGTGACCTGGGCCTGTAGGTCTCACCACATGAGTATTATGTTAGTGACCTGGGTCTGTAGGTCTGACCACATGAGTATTAAGTTAGTGACCTGGGTATGTAGGTCTGACCACATGAGTATTATGTTAGTGACCTGGGCCTGTAGGTCTGACCACATGAGTATTATGTTAGTGACCTGGGCCTGTAGGTCTGACCACATGAGTATTATGTTAGTGACCTGGGTCTGTAGGTCTGACCTCATTACTGCTATGTTCAAGTGACTTGGGTCTGTAGGTATGACCAAATTAGTGCTATGTTCAAGTGACTTGGGTCTGTAGGTCTGACCACATTAGTATTATGTTCAAGTGACTTGGTCTGACCACATTACTGATATGTTCAAGTGACCTGTGTCTGTAGGTCTGACCACATTAGTGATATTTTCAAGTGACCTGGGTCTGTAGGTCTGACCACATTAGTGATATGTTCAAGTGACCTGGGTCTGTAGGTCTGACCACATTAGTGATATGTTCAAGTGACTTTTGTCTGTAGGTCTGACCACATGAGTATTATGTTAGTGACCTGGGTCTGTAGGTCTGACCACATGAGTTTTATGTTAGTGACCTGGGGCAGTAGGTCTGACCACATGCGTATTATATTCAAGTGGCCTGGGTCTTTAGATCTGGCCAAAATGTATCTAAGTTAAGAAGGTTTTATAGTTTTATAGTGAGATTTTCCTTAATTACTCCAGCGAATTTTTCTTGTCACAATTTTGTTTATAATTCAGTGATTTGTCATTCTTTCCTCTGCCTCACTTATTTTTAGTGACCTTTTTTCTTATCTCTGCCTTCTGTGATGTGTGATGTGAAAACATTTGATCGTATTGGATCACGATATGACCTCCAAATGACATGACCTTCAAATGACCTCATCACCTGAACCTGTTCATTTTGATGCAATAGCTTTTGACAGTAAGAAACTAGGGGAGGTCATTGGTGAGGAGGAGACAACTTTCGGGGGAAGATAATTGTCAAAGAAAGATAACTTTCAACTAATTGGTCTCTAATTTTGTGGAATTGAATCCCGACTATTGCGAAATAGCTGTTACTTGTTACTTTCATAATAATTTCATCTTGCAAAGAATCTCAAATTTGTATCTGCAAGGCTTCTCAAATTTGTTTATGTACGGGTCTATGGCGATTGACAATTTTATTGTTATAAGAATTCTAAATTCTAATTTCTTGGCGATGGATTGTAACTGTTTACACGCAGAGACTGACATTTGGCACGTTCAAATGTCAAAATTTAGGGGTAGGTTTAGTGAGGTTAAGAGAAGCATGCAGATTTTAGGAAGATTTATGCGTCTTCAACGTGCCCTAGAAATTAGAAAGATTTATACGTCTTGAACATGCCCTAAAATTTAGACAGATTGGAAACTGTAAGAAGGCTCTTAATGATGCTGGCAGAATTGGAGAGACAGGTTGATTTAGAAAGATTTGCCAATAATGAAGTGCTTGGCAAGAGAAGCACACACATGGCCAGTGAAGCACACACATGGCCAGTGAGCACACACATGGCCAGTGAAGCACACACATGGCCAGTGAAGCACACACATGGCCAGTGAAGCACACAGATGTTCAGTGAAGCCAACACATGTTCAGTTGAGCACGTATAAAACAAACAGACATGAATGAAAGCAAGACCCGTTGAAATGTGAGATCAATACCGATAATTGATAGGAATCATTTCAGACTATTGCATTACACGTTTTCTGTTGATGTGGGTTCTTGAATAATATCCCTTAGTACATAGTTTCATAGCAACGCCCACCATTTTGTATACAGCATATTGTAAAAAGTATGTTCACGTGTCAAAGGAACGAAACAAACGACGAGAGGTAAGATACTCCTTCATGTGATTTTACAAGACATACAACGTCTTGTACACATCCAACGTCATGTACCCATCCGACGTCTTGTACACATCTAACGTCATGTACACATCCAACGTCATGTACCCATCCGACGTCTTGTACACATCCAACGTCATGTACACATCCAACGTCATGTACCCATCCGACGTCTTGTACACATCCAACGTCATGTACCCATCCGACGTCTTGTACACATCCAACGTCATGTACACATCCGACGTCTTGTACACATCCAACGTCTTGTACACATCCAACGTCATGTACCCATCCGACGTCTTGTACACATCCAACGTCATGTACCCATCCGACGTCTTGTACACATCCAACGTCATGTACCCATCCGACGTCTTTTACACATCCAATGTCTTGTACACAAACAACGTCTTGTACACATCCAACGTCATGTACACATCCAACGTCTTTTACACATCCAATGTCTTGTACACAAACAACGTCTTGTACACATCCAACGTCTTGTACACATCCAACGTCTTGTACACATCCAACGTCTTGTACACATCCAACGTCATGTACCCATCCGACGTCTTGTACACATCCAACGTCATGTACACATCCAACGTCTTGTACACATCCAACGTCTTGTACACATCCAACGTCATGTACCCATCCGACGTCTTGTACACATCCAACGTCATGTACCCATCCGACGTCTTGTACACATCCAACGTCTTGTACCCATCCAACGTCTTGTACACATCCAACGTCATGTACCCATCCGACGTCTTGTACACATCCAACGTCATGTACACATCCAACGTCTTGTACACATCCAACGTCTTGTACACATCCAACGTCTTGTACACAAACAACGTCTTGTACACATCCAACGTCTTGTACACATCCAACGTCTTGTACACATCCAACGTCTTGTACACATCCAACGTCTTGTACACATCTGACTTCTTGTACACATCCAACTTCTTGTACACATCCAACGCATTTTAGATAATAATCTCGAACGAAATGTGTGACTTGGAAAAACAAGGGCCGGTGAGGCTATTTAACGGGATCACGTGATCAATGAGCGACTCTTGTATAGAATTTTAGTAGAAATTAAAGTCTTTTAGTAGAAATTAAAGTCTTTTAGTAGAAATTAAAGTCTTTTAGTAGAAATTAAAGTCTTTTAGTAGAAATTAAAGTCTTTTAGTAGAAATTAAAGTCTTTTAGTAGAAATTAAAGTCTTTTAGTAGAAATTAAAGTCTTTTAGTAGAAATTAAAGTATTTTAGTAGAAATTAAAGTCTTTTAGTAGAAAATAAAGTCTTTTAGTAGAAATTAAAGTCTTTTACTAGAAATTAAAGTCTTTTAGTAGAAATTAAAGTCTTTTAGTAGAAATTAAAGTCTTTTAGTAGAAATTAAAGTCTTTTAGTAGAAATTAAAGTCTTTTAGTAGAAATTAAAGTCTTTTAGTAGAAATTAAAGTCTTTTAGTAGAAATTAAAGTATTTTAGTAGAAATTAAAGTCTTTTAGTAGAAAATAAAGTCTTTTAGTAGAAATTAAAGTCTTTTACTAGAAATTAAAGTCTTTTAGTAGAAATTAAAGTCTTTTAGTAGAAATTAAAGTCTTTTAGTAGAAATTAAGGTCTATTAGTAGAAATTAAAGTCATTTAGTAGAAATTAAAGTCTTTTAGAAGAAATGTAAGTAGTTAATTGAGAACAGATGTAAGCAGCTAGTTGTGACCAGATGTAAGAAGCTAACTGTGAAGAGATGTAAGCAGCTAATTGTGAAGAGTTGTAAGCAGCTAATTGTGTACAGGTGTAAGCAATTAATTGTGAACAGGTGTAAGCAGCTAATTGTGAACAGGTATAAGCAGCTAATTGTGAACAAATGTAAGCAGCTGACTGTGAACAGACGTAAGCAGTTAATTGTGAACAGGTGTAAGCAGCTAATTGTGAAGAGATGTAAGCAGTTAATTGTGAACAGGTGTAAGCAGCTAACTGTGAACAGGTGTAAGCTCGCTAACTGTGAACAGGTGTAAGCAGCTAACTGTGAACAGGTGTAAGCAGTTAATTGTGAACAGATGTAAGCAGTTAATTGTGAACAGATGTAAGCAGTTAATTGTGAACAGATGTAAGCAGTTAATTGTGAACAGATGTAAGCAGCTAATTGTGAACAGATGTAAGCAGCTAATTGTGAACAGATGTAAGCAGCTAATTGTGAACAGATGTAAGCAGTTAATTGTGAACAGATGTAAGCAGCTAATTGTGAACAGATGTAAGCAGCTAATTGTGAACAGATGTAAGCAGCTAATTGTGAACAGATGTAAGCAGCTAATTGTGAACAGATGTAAGCAGTTAATTGTGAACAGATGTAAGCAGCTAATTGTGAACAGATGTAAGCAGCTAATTGTGAACAGATGTAAGCAGTTAATTGTGAACAGGTGTAAGCAGCTAATTGTGAACAGATTTAAGCAGCTCAATGTAAACAGTTTCCTGTCAGCAGTTTCTATGTAATTCTTCTATGTGGAGAGTATTCAATACTGTGGATGACAGCTGGTTATCGTGTATTCAATACTGTGGATGACAGCTGGTTATAGTGTATTCAATACTGTGGTTGACAGCTGGTTATCGTGTATTCAATACTGTGGATGACAGCTGGTTATGGTGTATTCAATACTGTGGTTGACAGCTGGTTATAGTGTATTCAATACTGTGGATGACAGCTGGTTATAGTGTATTCAATACTGTGGATGACAGCTGGTTATAGTGTATTCAATACTGTGGATGACAGCTGGTTATAGTGTATTCAATACTGTGGATGACAGCTGGTTATAGTGTGTTCGTCTTAAATATGAGAGAAAATCATGGACTTGTGATATCTAACCGAGCTATAATAAAAGTGACAGGTTTTCTGCCTTGGCAAACTACCAGCTTATGTGTGTGTTTGTGTGTGTGTTTGTGTGTGTGTTTGTGTGTGTGTTTATGTGTGTGTTTGTGTGTGTTTATATGTGTGTGTGTGCGCGTGTGTGTGTGTGTGTTTGTATGTGTGTTTATGTGTGTGTGTTTGTATGTGTGTGTGTGTGTGTGTGCGTGTTTGTGTCCAGGTTAAACATCCAGGAAATGTCTTTCACACCTGCTTGATGCGTCACAGACGCGCCCTCCCTACCGCACGCACACAGCTTCTCCCCCCCCCCTCGTATTGTCCCCCATTTGGTTGATGAGATTTAACACCAAACAAGGGAGGCTAATGTTGAATGTTCAAGGTAAAACCTCGTTATTCGGGTCTCTAAGACAGAAGGTGCACTTAATTTTACCGACAACCGAACATTTATCTAATTCATGGGTCGGGAAACCATGGCTCGCGAGCCAGATGTGGCTGTATTGATGGCTGCATCTGGCTCTCAGACAAATGTTAGATTATATATATTTTAAAAAAACGTTAATTCAGCCTCCTTTGATTTACATATTAATTGCATATAAAAACAGCATAATAATGTTAATCAAAAGAATTCAGAGACATAATTATTGTACTTTTAGTGTTGGAATTACACAAAATGTACACATTTACTTGAATTTTTAGATTGAAACTGGGGCTGTTATCGATTAATTTAAATTTAATCGTTAACTTTTGAAAACTTATCGATGAATTAATCGATAATTTCGATTAAAACCAAAATTAGAAAATTTATGACGTCCATTAAACTGAACATTTCTCACGGACATTGAAAATTAAGAATATTGTGAACTAAATTTCATGACAATGTGTTGATACTTGATTTGTGCTGAAGGTGTTACGTCAGCGATGTATTTGATCCTTTAAAAGAGAATTGTTTATGGCAGTGGACACAGTAAACGTTTTCACCATCTTCGACTTGTCCATCCGCAGTTAGCTTAAAAACAACATATTTGCTCAACTTTCTAATTATAAGTTTAAATTTAACTGCGCTGATGCTGTCAGCAGGGCGTCTTAACGCATAGGCACGTTGGGCATTTGCCCGAAGGCCCACGAGCATATGGGCCCCATGGGAATATGTTTATTTATATATATTATGTATATTCATTTTTTATTCCTGCTGGGGAAGGGCCCAACACTATTTCTTTGCCCGGGGGCCCAAAATGGTGTTAATACGGCTCTGGCTGTCAGCCATTTTATAGTTGACGTCTGCCGGTCAACTTAAATTAATAAAATAAATTTCAATATTACGCGGAAGATGTTTGTACGTAAACAAATATATATAAACTATTATTAATTATTAATAATTTATTATTTATTACTAAAAAAAATTTAAAATATTATAAATATTTTCTTAAATTTTAATCGAATTTTTATCGATTAAAATTATTTTAATCGATATTTAATCGATACAATTTTTAACGATTAATCGAGAAATTAATCGATAATTTCCGCAGCCCTATTTGAAATATAATGTATGGATCTCACAGAATTACTTTTAAAAAATATGTGGTGTTTATGGCTCTCTCAGAGACACCTGCTCTAATTCATCACATTAAAATTGTCTAAACCTCACAATTATCAAGTTAAAGTTAATTAGTTCGTATTCCTATGGGCCTTGTCATAATATGGCGGAAATCTATTAATAGAATTATTATATCTATTATTACCTTTTTTAAGGACAAATTTCATAAAAATTTAATGATGGAAGAAAATCAGAAGCCCCGAGCCTAGTGCTCTTCATGGGTCTTCCTGGAATACCCTCCCAGCTATCTGGCCCCCTCCCCAGAAAAGGACATGACAGCTGGGAAAACCCCCCGCAGCGGTCGCTTCTGAAACGGCCACCTGGGCATCCAGGACAGAAAGTCGAAGATGCCTCCCACTAAGTTGACCTCACAAGGAGGGGTGGAATTTCCTTACTATGACCCGCTACCACTTTGGCGCCACCCCGGCAAAGCATACGAGTCTCAATGGTTAGGACCGCCGCTATGCGGGGGATCATCAATGACCTACCTAGGGTGTAACCCCCACTGGAAGGTTTCCTCAGAGCTGGCGTCCGCTGCGTTATTCGCGGTTCCTTTTGCTAATCCGTACTAGCGCTCCTGGCCCTAAACCGGCACCGCTCACTGGCGTTGCTAGTAAAATTGAGGGGGACGAAACGGTCGCTTCGGATTTACCCGACCCTCAACGGACGGGTACTTTAGTTTTCATCATCGACATTGCATTTAAGATGCTTTGTCTAAGATCCGTACAGCGACTGTAATCATATGTGACTAGCACCTAACACCTAACATATTGGACTTTGGCATTGCCTGCCGGGAGTTGTTGGTTTCAGGTCACCGAGTCACGGTCAGGTCCGTGCCCCACGACCCTACTCATCCGCCGAGCCCCGTAGAGGCCACCCCCTTTCGACTAAAAATTTAATAAACGATGCGAGTCAATGCGTAAATGTAGGTATTTTGAGAATGATGTATCTTAGGGGCCGTCCATAAATGACGTCACGCACCTAGGGGGGAGGGGGGTCACACTTTTGTGACGATGCGTGACGAGGGGGAGGGAGGGGGTTGAAGAAATGTGATGTCACATCAAAAGGGTAACTTTAAATAAAACTTCCACTGAAATATTTGGTCGCTTACAATTTATTTAATGCCTTTTTTTTTAAAATCAGTGCTTCTCAATGTGCCGGTCGGTAGGCCATCAGACGCTGGTTGGCGTAAGCTATCAAGACACAAAAATTAAATCTAATCATAATCCTTAAGTTTGAGAATCCACAAGATAACGTATGAAATTGTTACACTGCGTCGTTTGATGTTGACATCAAAGCATTTGTGATGTAACCGCTGCTCCGTTTGGTTCTTTCACGGCAGGAGTCGTCGAACTTTTTTTGCCCGTTACCCCAAAATATACAAGTTTATGTGTGCGTTACCCCCCCCCGCCAACCCCCAGACTCTAGGTCCTGCTCACATGTCGAGGGATTTTGGTGAGCATCGTTAGCCCCCCGCCTACCCCACCCTACAGAAAATGCTACTTATGAGTTTTACAAGCATGACAAGTGTCTAAAATGGAAATGAACAAGATTATGTGTAGATATTTTAAGTCAAAACGACACGGAATATCCTTTTTCTTTAAAAGGGGAGGGGGGAATCTATTTGATAGAATTAAAAACGTTTTGAGTTTGATATAATTGTTCGATTGGTTTTTGGTCAAACGCCCTGGCCATTCTAGTCTTCTAGAAATAATGATAAAAGAGCACATTTAAAATTAGTCGAGTATTCATTAATTTTCTTGAATGCATCAAATTCTTGACATCACAATTCGAGAGGAGAACAAAACAGCTTTTCTTCTTAGCTCAGTTTTTAAGGCATTAATTTTAAATATCACAGAAAGGATACGACATACAGACAAGTCATGTGGATTAAGATTATTGTCACTCGTGTCAATATAAATGAAAGTAGGGTAGATTTAAGTGTCTTCGTATAGTATGTAGGTAAGAAATCTACATAGTTGTCAAATTTTAAAAAATGCCTTTTCTGGAAGGAACCGGTTCAATAATGGGCATATGTTCCAAGCATACACGTACACATGACGTATTTTAATATATCTAGTGCACAAGGGGTGCATGATCAGGTTACAGGGGGTGCATGAACAATTCAGAGGGGGGGGGGAGAAAAAGATAAAGAAAGAAAAAGAGAAAGAAAAAAAAAGATGAAGGAAAAAAAAAGAAACTACAAAAAAATTGATAATCTGAAAATGTAAACCATAACCTAGGCATTTCGCGTCAAAGAGCGCCCATATACAACCTTTTTGATAGATACTTCGATACTCGTCAGGATTTTCAGCACTTATAAAGAAAGAAGTTCCAGATATTGTCACTACACACTGTATCCTTCATCGTCAGGCCCTAGCATGCAAAACTCTACCTCCAACCTTGAAGTCAGTTCTTTCTACTGAAGTCCAAGTTGTACATTTTATCCGCTCACATGCTTTGAACCACTGCCTCTTCAAGTTGTTCTGTTAGGAGGTGGGCTCTGAGCATGAAGTTCTGCTCTACCACACTGAGGTGCGCTGGTTGTCCAGGGGACGGATACTTTCTTGGTTAGTAGAACTGAGAGTGGAGCTTGCCATTTTCTTGCGAGAAAAAGAGAGTGACCTTGCTGACAAGTTTGAATGTCCAAATTTCATTCATTACTTGGCATACATGGCTGACATCTTCACCATCTTGAATGAGTTGAACAAATCTCTCCAAGGACCTGCTGTGACTGTAATGGATGCTACTGAGAGATTGCAAGCCTTCCTTAACAAACTGCCACTATTACAACGACGACTAGAAAAGTCCAACTTGGCCAATTTTCCACTCTTGGATGAAGTTGTAATATCTGCTGCAGAAGGAAGCACTGAGGGATCACTGCCTGACAACATCAAAGGGAAAATTTCAGAGCAGCTTTCAACATTGCAAAGGTCCTTTGATGGGTATTTCTGTCAAGAAATTGCTAGGAAAAACCTTTGGATTCGCAATCCTTTTCTCTGTGACTCGGACAACATTGATGACAGTGACCTTGCTAAAGATGACCTGATTGATTTGAGAACAAGAGAAGTACAGAGGAGTGCCTTCAGTTGCAACACCTTGATTGAATTTTGGTGCGCCCAGCTAGATAACCTACCCACAACTAGCCAAGAGGGCAGTACTGACTCTCCTTCCATTTGCCACAACCTATCTCTGTGAAGCAGGATTCTCCACACCTTTGACGATTAAAACCAAGGAAAGGAATACGTTGAATGCAGAGGATGACATGAGAGTTGCTTTGGTCAAAACAGTCCCCATATTTAAATCACTGATGATCATAAAAATCAACATGAGATCTCTCACTAAATTCCCTGTTGCCTATTGTTGTGTTCCTAAAATAAACAGTTTATTATACATTTTCTGCAAGTTTTACGAGTGGGGGTGCATGAACGTTTTTGGGAATCTGAAGGGGTGCATGGAGCCGAAAAGGTTAGGAACCACTGATCTAGTGGATTGTAGTGGATGTTAATCATGTTATATGTCCCAAATGAGTCTGCACTACCCCCAAGAATTCCCTTTTTGACCCCGGATGAGGTTATTTACCTCTGTTCGGCGACCTCTTTCTTACGGGATGGCCGTCAGTCAATTGAGGGATTTTTAAAAAAATACATTTTAAAAATATAATTTTGAATAATTTTTTTTCTAAACAAAGACGTTAACGGTGATGATTAATAGCCAATGTTTAATTTTTATGCATTAAAATAAAATGTAATCTAAGGATGTTAACACAGTTCGTTTTCTGAAGGCCGGTTAAACGTTTTTTAAAAAATGCTTCACGCGAGTAACGATATTACAATGTAGATATTCACTAAATAAATAATAAATACTTAATTAAATGACAATAAAATTAATTTGAAATATATTTATTTTCAAATAGAAAATAAAGTTGTTGTTTTTTTTTGGGTGGGTGGGGCTCAAAGATTTGTGACATATTTTCAGAGGAGGGTCTAAGTTTTTGTCACGACGCGTGACGAGGAGTGGGGGGGGGGCGGGTCTAAGATCGGCCAAAATCGCGTGACGTCATTTATGGACGGTCCCTTAGCAGCTACTTGTTAATTCTTCGTTAATTTAAGTCAGCTTATTGAACTTGAACAAGGAAAAAATGTTTCATAATTTTACAATGCTAACAATTTTCATAGCATAGTGATTCGACTGTATTTATGCTTCAAAACATTGTTCCGCTAAAATGTAATATAAAAATAGAACATTACTCATTGGGCTATGACGTTTTCCTGTTTTAGAAATGACAGGCCCTATTCAAATGCGCAATTAGGTCACATCCATATATGTCTCTGTCTCCCAACCCAACATTCAAAGTACCACGTTACCTTTGAACTATGCGCGTCCATTGAAATGTCATGATGACTTCGCCCACTGGGCACTGGTCAATAAGGCAGGCACTGACCAGTTGGAAGTTCACTGTAAGTTGGACAGATATATGCTAATAGGTCTTCAGATGTCTTGGCTCAGGTGGGTCTGACAGCTATGGCTCAGCTGTTAGATGTGCTAATAAGTCTTCAGATGTCTTGGCTCTGGTAGGTCTGACAGCTATGGCTCAGCTGTTAGATGTGCTAATAGGTTTTCAGATGTCTTGGTTCTGGTGGGTCTGACAGGTATGGCTCAGCTGTTAGATGTGCTAATAGGTCTTCAGATGTCTTGGCTCTGGTAGGTCTGACAGCTATGGCTCAGCTGTTAGGTCCAAACTATGAGAGGTCAAGTCCCCACCCAGGTCCTTATATTGAAGCTGAAACTCTCGACCCATCTTGTCAGATCGATTTTAATAATAACCTCGGCCCCAAAAACAATATTGATGGATGCAAGGAGAAGGTGGTCTACATAGTGAACAATGGATTATGTGGGCCATTGTGAAAAAACTAAAGAACAAATAAATAAATAATTGAAGAAATTTTGTTCATGACCCCTCTTCCCTACATTAATTTTTTATTCATTCGACCAAGAACTGCTTTTCAGAATCGAAGAACCAAAAATTCAACACTAATTATTAATTATTGAAAAAAAGAAAAGAAAAATGGTTTGTGGTATGTGAATTGAATGAAGTTTTTGAGTCGTTCAATGCCATGTGGTCTGTTGACTCAAGACACGGGTAAACACGGAATGTGTTGAGAACAAATGGAGAAATCAGATCGCTAATTTGGATTGTGTGCCGAGATAATAGAATAATGGGGGCAATAGATAGTGACAGAGACAACATCTATTGATGGCAACCGCCCCCCCACATACATACACAGACACACACACAAACAGACACACGCTAGATTTTATATTTAAGCTCGGAAAGTTTTGGTGTGTCTTAGCATTTGTAGTTTAAGTGTTAGAGAGTATGTGAGTGATGTGTTTGAGAAGTGTTAGAGAGTATGTGAGTGATGTGTTTGAGAAGTGTTAGAGAGTATGTGAGTGATGTGTTTGAGAAGTGTTAGAGAGTATGTGAGTGATGTGTTTGAGAAGTGTTATGCGGTGACATGGGCAATGTGACATGTGACATGGGCAATGTGACATGTGACATGGGCAATGTGACTCAGGGTCATTTTGTTTTCATGCTACTCATAGGTTTATGTCTGAAGATTATGTGTGTGCTGTTTGCGTATATTTGTGTCTATTGTGCGTTTGGGTACAATTATGTACACTGTACACATATGTTTGGGTACAATTATGTACACTGTACACATATGTTTGGGTACAATTATGTACACTGTACACATATGTTTGGGTACAATTATGTACACTGAACACATATGTTTGGGTACAATTATGTACACTGTACACATATGTTTGGGTACAATTATGTACACTGTACACATATGTTTGAGTCAATTAGAACTATGTCACATTTTTGAGTTCAATATTACATGTACAATTTCTTATACAATTATGTAACTAAATAGAATTGAATTATAAATAGGGTCAGAGATATAATTTTTTTCATCAAACCTCATTCATAACATTCTATTCTTGGCTTTCTATCAGATACAAACTATAACTTAAAAAATTCAAAAATGTCACATAGCTGTTTCTTCCCTTGTGGTCTTCATATGTTTGTGCAAACTATACAACAATGTACAGGAGTCCCCAATAAGATTCACAAAGTGTCCCAAATATGTTCTAACCTAATCAAGCACTGACTCTTTTAACTCAGAAATCGGTTCCTACCACTCAAGAATTGACTCCTACAAATTGAATAAGTCATAAAACTCCAATGAGTATTTAAACGCAATTTCCAGCTAAGAATTTCCGATTTTGTTATTCAAGGGAAATCAGTCTAGAGTCACACCAAGAATGTGTCAATATAATGCGCACCATGCAACAATCTAACATTAGCATTCACTTAGCGGGAAAACCCCATTAACTATTAAATATATATAATTTGCAATGTCACGTATGTCGTGTCTGTCCGTGACACCTACGGCGGATTAAAGGGGGGGAGGCTGGACGGGCTAAAGCCAGGGGCCCCCGATGATTTAGGGGCCACCAAAATTATTATTTTCTATAATAAAGGTGGGCCAATGTTTGCATGAAGCCTTGAAAATATAAATAAATTAATAAAATCTCTTCTACTTATCAAGAGAAAATGTCGAAGAGTGTTAAATACCAGAAATCGTCATCATTTGTAATAATATCTAGGGCAAACATAGCTTTAGAAAAACAATCGACTTCTATTTAGTTTGGAAAACGTACGACAAAAAACTCTGAAACAGTAGAGCATAATTCAATAATCGAATTTTTAACCAACTTCCAAGTTAGTACACTGTTTACGAGTTTCGAAGCTTCGACCTACAGACAGACTGCAGTGAGAAGTAGATATTCGAATAAATATGTAATTAAATACTAGTACCGTATATACTCGTTCTAAATCCGACTTTTTTGGAGGCAAAATCTAGGGGAAAATATTTGGTGGGGGGGGGGTCGGCTTACGAGCGGGTCATAGTTGATTTCTGTACGTACATTAAATATCGGTGTCCCTAATTAACCTGAATTACATGTTGCGTTCCGTTATTAGCTAAATACCATTCATTCCTGTTGAGCGATTCATCAACTTCATACCAATGACGTCACATACTGGATCAGGACTTGTCGAAATTATTTTTAATATTTTGGAAGAAATTGATATTCAAATTAAAGATTGCCGCGGACAGTCATACGACAATGCTGTAAGTATAAGTTGGAAGTAAAACTGAGTCCAGACTATCCTTCGTGAGAAGTGCAGTGTTGCTCATTATGTGCCGTCCACAGCTCATTCCCTTAATTTGGTTGGGAAAAGTACAGCAGATGGTTGTCCTGCTGCAACCAGATTTTTTAAATTTTTTATTTACTTATTTTTTTCATTCTGCAAAATCTTTATACCTGGCTTGTTGCATCTATTTATAGCTAGCTTGTTGCATCTATTTATAGCTGGCTTGTTGCATCTATTTATAGCTGGCTTGTTGCATCTATTTATAGCTGGCTTGTTGCATCTATTTATAGCTGGCTTGTTGCATCTATTTATAGCTGGCTTGTTGCATCTATTTATAGCTGGCTTGTTGCATCTATTTATAGCTGGCTTGTTGCATCTATTTATAGCTGGCTTGTTGCATCTATTTATAGCTGGCTTGTTGCATCTATTTATAGCTGGCTTGTTGCATCTATTTATAGCTGGCTTGTTGCATCTATTTATAGCTGGCTTGTTGCATCTATTATAGCTGGCTTGTTGCATCTATTATAGCTGGCTTGTTGCATCTATTTATACCTGGCTTGTTGCATCTATTCATACCTGGCTTGTTGCATCTATTCATAGCTGGCTTGTTGCATCTATTTATAGCTGGCTTGTTGCATCTATTTATAGCTGGCTTGTTGCATCTATTTATAGCTGGCTTGTTGCATCTATTTATAGCTGGCTTGTTGCATCTATTTATAGCTGGCTTGTTGCATCTATTTATAGCTGGCTTGTTGCATCTATTTATAGCTGGCTTGTTGCATCTATTTATAGCTGGCTTGTTGCATCTATTTATAGCTGGCTTGTTGCATCTATTTATAGCTGGCTTGTTGCATCTATTTATAGCTGGCTTGTTGCATCTATTTATAGCTGGCTTGTTGCATCTATTTATAGCTGGCTTGTTGCATCTATTTATAGCTGGCTTGTTGCATCTATTTATAGCTGGCTTGTTGCATCTATTTATAGCTGGCTTGTTGCATCTATTTATAGCTGGCTTGTTGCATCTATTTATACCTGGCTTGTTGCATCTATTCATACCTGGCTTGTTGCATCTATTTCATACCTGGCTTGTTGCATCTATTCATACCTGGCTTGTTGCATCTATTCATACCTGGCTTGTTGCATCTATTCATACCTGGCTTGTTGCATCTATTCATACCTGGCTTGTTGCATCTATTCATACCTGGCTTGTTGCATCTATTCATACCTGGCTTGTTGCATCTATTCATACCTGGCTTGTTGCATCTATTCATACCTGGCTTGTTGCATCTATTCATACCTGGCTTGTTGCATCTATTCATACCTGGCTTGTTGCATCTATTCATACCTGGCTTGTTGCATCTATTCATACCTGGCTTGTTGCATCTATTCATACCTGGCTTGTTGCATCTATTCATACCTGGCTTGTTGCATCTATTCATACCTGGCTTGTTGCATCTATTCATACCTGGCTTGTTGCATCTATTCATACCTGGCTTGTTGCATCTATTCATACCTGGCTTGTTGCATCTATTCATACCTGGCTTGTTGCATCTATTCATACCTGGCTTGTTGCATCTATTCATACCTGGCTTGTTGCATCTATTCATACCTGGCTTGTTGCATCTATTCATACCTGGCTTGTTGCATCTATTCATACCTGGCTTGTTGCATCTATTCATACCTGGCTTGTTGCATCTATTCATACCTGGCTTGTTGCATCTATTCATACCTGGCTTGTTGCATCTATTCATACCTGGCTTGTTGCATCTATTCATACCTGGCTTGTTGCATCTATTCATACCTGGCTTGTTGCATCTATTCATACCTGGCTTGTTGCATCTATTCATACCTGGCTTGTTGCATCTATTCATACCTGGCTTGTTGCATCTATTCATACCTGGCTTGTTGCATCTATTCATACCTGGCTTGTTGCATCTATTCATACCTGGCTTGTTGCATCTATTCATACCTGGCTTGTTGCATCTATTCATACCTGGCTTGTTGCATCTATTCATACCTGGCTTGTTGCATCTATTCATACCTGGCTTGTTGCATCTATTCATACCTGGCTTGTTGCATCTATTCATACCTGGCTTGTTGCATCTATTCATACCTGGCTTGTTGCATCTATTCATACCTGGCTTGTTGCATCTATTCATACCTGGCTTGTTGCATCTATTCATACCTGGCTTGTTGCATCTATTCATACCTGGCTTGTTGCATCTATTCATACCTGGCTTGTTGCATCTATTCATACCTGGCTTGTTGCATCTATTCATACCTGGCTTGTTGCATCTATTCATACCTGGCTTGTTGCATCTATTCATACCTGGCTTGTTGCATCTATTCATACCTGGCTTGTTGCATCTATTCATACCTGGCTTGTTGCATCTATTCATACCTGGCTTGTTGCATCTATTCATACCTGGCTTGTTGCATCTATTCATACCTGGCTTGTTGCATCTATTCATACCTGGCTTGTTGCATCTATTCATACCTGGCTTGTTGCATCTATTCATACCTGGCTTGTTGCATCTATTCATACCTGGCATGTTGCATCTATTCATACCTGGCTTGTTGCATCTATTCATACCTGGCTTGTTGCATCTATTCATACCTGGCTTGTTGCATCTATTCATACCTGGCTTGTTGCATCTATTCATACCTGGCTTGTTGCATCTATTCATACCTGGCTTGTTGCATCTATTCATACCTGGCTTGTTGCATCTATTCATACCTGGCTTGTTGCATCTATTCATACCTGGCTTGTTGCATCTATTCATACCTGGCTTGTTGCATCTATTCATACCTGGCTTGTTGCATCTATTCATACCTGGCTTGTTGCATCTATTCATACCTGGCTTGTTGCATCTATTCATACCTGGCTTGTTGCATCTATTCATACCTGGCTTGTTGCATCTATTCATACCTGGCTTGTTGCATCTATTCATACCTGGCTTGTTGCATCTATTCATACCTGGCTTGTTGCATCTATTCATACCTGGCTTGTTGCATCTATTCATACCTGGCTTGTTGCATCTATTCATACCTGGCTTGTTGCATCTATTCATACCTGGCTTGTTGCATCTATTCATACCTGGCTTGTTGCATCTATTCATACCTGGCTTGTTGCATCTATTCATACCTGGCTTGTTGCATCTATTCATACCTGGCTTGTTGCATCTATTCATACCTGGCTTGTTGCATCTATTCATACCTGGCTTGTTGCATCTATTCATACCTGGCTTGTTGCATCTATTCATACCTGGCTTGTTGCATCTATTCATACCTGGCTTGTTGCATCTATTCATACCTGGCTTGTTGCATCTATTCATACCTGGCTTGTTGCATCTATTCATACCTGGCTTGTTGCATCTATTCATACCTGGCTTGTTGCATCTATTCATACCTGGCTTGTTGCATCTATTCATACCTGGCTTGTTGCATCTATTCATACCTGGCTTGTTGCATCTATTCATACCTGGCTTGTTGCATCTATTCATACCTGGCTTGTTGCATCTATTCATACCTGGCTTGTTGCATCTATTCATACCTGGCTTGTTGCATCTATTCATACCTGGCTTGTTGCATCTATTCATACCTGGCTTGTTGCATCTATTCATACCTGGCATGTTGCATCTATTCATACCTGGCTTGTTGCATCTATTCATACCTGGCTTGTTGCATCTATTCATACCTGGCTTGTTGCATCTATTCATACCTGGCTTGTTGCATCTATTCATACCTGGCTTGTTGCATCTATTCATACCTGGCTTGTTGCATCTATTCATACCTGGCTTGTTGCATCTATTCATACCTGGCTTGTTGCATCTATTCATACCTGGCTTGTTGCATCTATTCATACCTGGCTTGTTGCATCTATTCATACCTGGCTTGTTGCATCTATTCATACCTGGCTTGTTGCATCTATTCATACCTGGCTTGTTGCATCTATTCATACCTGGCTTGTTGCATCTATTCATACCTGGCTTGTTGCATCTATTCATACCTGGCTTGTTGCATCTATTCATACCTGGCTTGTTGCATCTATTCATACCTGGCTTGTTGCATCTATTCATACCTGGCTTGTTGCATCTATTCATACCTGGCTTGTTGCATCTATTCATACCTGGCTTGTTGCATCTATTCATACCTGGCTTGTTGCATCTATTCATACCTGGCTTGTTGCATCTATTCATACCTGGCTTGTTGCATCTATTCATACCTGGCTTGTTGCATCTATTCATACCTGGCTTGTTGCATCTATTCATACCTGGCTTGTTGCATCTATTCATACCTGGCTTGTTGCATCTATTCATACCTGGCTTGTTGCATCTATTCATACCTGGCTTGTTGCATCTATTCATACCTGGCTTGTTGCATCTATTCATACCTGGCTTGTTGCATCTATTCATACCTGGCTTGTTGCATCTATTCATACCTGGCTTGTTGCATCTATTCATACCTGGCTTGTTGCATCTATTCATACCTGGCTTGTTGCATCTATTCATACCTGGCTTGTTGCATCTATTCATACCTGGCTTGTTGCATCTATTCATACCTGGCTTGTTGCATCTATTCATACCTGGCTTGTTGCATCTATTCATACCTGGCTTGTTGCATCTATTCATACCTGGCTTGTTGCATCTATTCATACCTGGCTTGTTGCATCTATTCATACCTGGCTTGTTGCATCTATTCATACCTGGCTTGTTGCATCTATTCATACCTGGCTTGTTGCATCTATTCATACCTGGCTTGTTGCATCTATTCATACCTGGCTTGTTGCATCTATTCATACCTGGCTTGTTGCATCTATTCATACCTGGCTTGTTGCATCTATTCATACCTGGCTTGTTGCATCTATTCATACCTGGCTTGTTGCATCTATTCATACCTGGCTTGTTGCATCTATTCATACCTGGCTTGTTGCATCTATTCATACCTGGCTTGTTGCATCTATTCATACCTGGCTTGTTGCATCTATTCATACCTGGCTTGTTGCATCTATTCATACCTGGCTTGTTGCATCTATTCATACCTGGCTGTTGCATCTATTCATACCTGGCTTGTTGCATCTATTCATACCTGGCTTGTTGCATCTATTCATACCTGGCTGTTGCATCTATTCATACCTGGCATGTTGCATCTATTCATACCTGGCTTGTTGCATCTATTCATACCTGGCTTGTTGCATCTATTCATACCTGGCTTGTTGCATCTATTCATACCTGGCTTGTTGCATCTATTCATACCTGGCTTGTTGCATCTATTCATACCTGGCTTGTTGCATCTATTCATACCTGGCTTGTTGCATCTATTCATACCTGGCTTGTTGCATCTATTCATACCTGGCTTGTTGCATCTATTCATACCTGGCTTGTTGCATCTATTCATACCTGGCTTGTTGCATCTATTCATACCTGGCTTGTTGCATCTATTCATACCTGGCTTGTTGCATCTATTCATACCTGGCTTGTTGCATCTATTCATACCTGGCTTGTTGCATCTATTCATACCTGGCTTGTTGCATCTATTCATACCTGGCTTGTTGCATCTATTCATACCTGGCATGTTGCATCTATTCATACCCTGGCTTGTTGCATCTATTCATACCTGGCTTGTTGCATCTATTCATACCTGGCTTGTTGCATCTATTCATACCTGGCTTGTTGCATCTATTCATACCTGGCTTGTTGCATCTATTCATACCTGGCTTGTTGCATCTATTCATACCTGGCTTGTTGCATCTATTCATACCTGGCTTGTTGCATCTATTCATACCTGGCTTGTTGCATCTATTCATACCTGGCTTGTTGCATCTATTCATACCTGGCTTGTTGCATCTATTCATACCTGGCTTGTTGCATCTATTCATACCTGGCTTGTTGCATCTATTCATACCTGGCTTGTTGCATCTATTCATACCTGGCTTGTTGCATCTATTCATACCTGGCTTGTTGCATCTATTCATACCTGGCTTGTTGCATCTATTCATACCTGGCATGTTGCATCTATTCATACCCGGCTTGTTGCATCTATTCATACCTGGCTTGTTGCATCTATTCATACCTGGCTTGTTGCATCTATTCATACCTGGCTTGTTGCATCTATTCATACCTGGCTTGTTGCATCTATTCATACCCGGCTTGTTGCATCTATTCATACCTGGCTTGTTGCATCTATTCATACCTGGCTTGTTGCATCTATTCATACCTGGCTTGTTGCATCTATTCATACCTGGCTTGTTGCATCTATTCATACCTGGCTTGTTGCATCTATTCATACCTGGCTTGTTGCATCTATTCATACCTGGCTTGTTGCATCTATTCATACCTGGCTTGTTGCATCTATTCATACCTGGCTTGTTGCATCTATTCATACCTGGCTTGTTGCATCTATTCATACCTGGCTTGTTGCATCTATTCATACCTGGCATGTTGCATCTATTCATACCTGGCTTGTTGCATCTATTCATACCTGGCTTGTTGCATCTATTCATACCTGGCTTGTTGCATCTATTCATACCTGGCTTGTTGCATCTATTCATACCTGGCTTGTTGCATCTATTCATACCTGGCATGTTGCATCTATTCATACCTGGCATGTTGCATCTATTCATACCTGGCTTGTTGCATCTATTCATACCTGGCTTGTTGCATCTATTCATACCTGGCTTGTTGCATCTATTCATACCTGGCTTGTTGCATCTATTCATACCTGGCTTGTTGCATCTATTCATACCTGGCTTGTTGCATCTATTCATACCTGGCTTGTTGCATCTATTCATACCTGGCTTGTTGCATCTATTCATACCTGGCTTGTTGCATCTATTCATACCTGGCTTGTTGCATCTATTCATACCTGGCTTGTTGCATCTATTCATACCTGGCATGTTGCATCTATTCATACCTGGCTTGTTGCATCTATTCATACCTGGCTTGTTGCATCTATTCATACCTGGCTTGTTGCATCTATTCATACCTGGCTTGTTGCATCTATTCATACCTGGCTTGTTGCATCTATTCATACCTGGCTTGTTGCATCTATTCATACCTGGCTTGTTGCATCTATTCATACCTGGCTTGTTGCATCTATTCATACCTGGCTTGTTGCATCTATTCATACCTGGCTTGTTGCATCTATTCATACCTGGCTTGTTGCATCTATTCATACCTGGCTTGTTGCATCTATTCATACCTGGCTTGTTGCATCTATTCATACCTGGCTTGTTGCATCTATTCATACCTGGCTTGTTGCATCTATTCATACCTGGCTTGTTGCATCTATTCATACCTGGCATGTTGCATCTATTCATACCTGGCTTGTTGCATCTATTCATACCTGGCTTGTTGCATCTATTCATACCTGGCTTGTTGCATCTATTCATACCTGGCTTGTTGCATCTATTCATACCTGGCTTGTTGCATCTATTCATACCTGGCATGTTGCATCTATTCATACCTGGCTTGTTGCATCTATTCATACCTGGCTTGTTGCATCTATTCATACCTGGCTTGTTGCATCTATTCATACCTGGCTTGTTGCATCTATTCATACCTGGCTTGTTGCATCTATTCATACCTGGCTTGTTGCATCTATTCATACCTGGCTTGTTGCATCTATTCATACCTGGCTTGTTGCATCTATTCATACCTGGCTTGTTGCATCTATTCATACCTGGCTTGTTGCATCTATTCATACCTGGCTTGTTGCATCTATTCATACCTGGCTTGTTGCATCTATTCATACCTGGCTTGTTGCATCTATTCATACCTGGCTTGTTGCAT
Source organism: Ampullaceana balthica (assembly GCA_944989445.1). Lineage (NCBI taxonomy): Eukaryota > Metazoa > Mollusca > Gastropoda > Lymnaeidae > Ampullaceana > Ampullaceana balthica. The sequence continues at coordinate 262,171 of CALYLW010000899.1, read as the reverse complement.
CTATTCATACCTGGCTTGTTGCATCTATTCATACCTGGCTTGTTGCATCTATTCATACCTGGCTTGTTGCATCTATTCATACCTGGCTTGTTGCATCTATTCATACCTGGCTTGTTGCATCTATTCATACCTGGCATGTTGCATCTATTCATACCTGGCTTGTTGCATCTATTCATACCTGGCTTGTTGCATCTATTCATACCTGGCTTGTTGCATCTATTCATACCTGGCTTGTTGCATCTATTCATACCTGGCTTGTTGCATCTATTCATACCCTGGCTTGTTGCATCTATTCATACCTGGCTTGTTGCATCTATTCATACCTGGCTTGTTGCATCTATTCATACCTGGCTTGTTGCATCTATTCATACCTGGCTTGTTGCATCTATTCATACCTGGCTTGTTGCATCTATTCATACCTGGCTTGTTGCATCTATTCATACCTGGCTTGTTGCATCTATTCATACCTGGCTTGTTGCATCTATTCATACCTGGCTTGTTGCATCTATTCATACCTGGCTTGTTGCATCTATTCATACCTGGCTTGTTGCATCTATTCATACCTGGCATGTTGCATCTATTCATACCCTGGCTTGTTGCATCTATTCATACCTGGCTTGTTGCATCTATTCATACCTGGCTTGTTGCATCTATTCATACCTGGCTTGTTGCATCTATTCATACCTGGCTTGTTGCATCTATTCATACCCGGCTTGTTGCATCTATTCATACCTGGCTTGTTGCATCTATTCATACCTGGCTTGTTGCATCTATTCATACCTGGCTTGTTGCATCTATTCATACCTGGCTTGTTGCATCTATTCATACCTGGCTTGTTGCATCTATTCATACCTGGCTTGTTGCATCTATTCATACCTGGCTTGTTGCATCTATTCATACCTGGCTTGTTGCATCTATTCATACCTGGCTTGTTGCATCTATTCATACCTGGCTTGTTGCATCTATTCATACCTGGCTTGTTGCATCTATTCATACCTGGCTTGTTGCATCTATTCATACCTGGCTTGTTGCATCTATTCATACCTGGCATGTTGCATCTATTCATACCTGGCTTGTTGCATCTATTCATACCTGGCTTGTTGCATCTATTCATACCTGGCTTGTTGCATCTATTCATACCTGGCTTGTTGCATCTATTCATACCTGGCTTGTTGCATCTATTCATACCTGGCTTGTTGCATCTATTCATACCTGGCTTGTTGCATCTATTCATACCTGGCTTGTTGCATCTATTCATACCTGGCTTGTTGCATCTATTCATACCTGGCTTGTTGCATCTATTCATACCTGGCTTGTTGCATCTATTCATACCTGGCTTGTTGCATCTATTCATACCTGGCTTGTTGCATCTATTCATACCTGGCTTGTTGCATCTATTCATACCTGGCTTGTTGCATCTATTCATACCTGGCTTGTTGCATCTATTCATACCTGGCTTGTTGCATCTATTCATACCTGGCTTGTTGCATCTATTCATACCTGGCTTGTTGCATCTATTCATACCTGGCTTGTTGCATCTATTCATACCTGGCTTGTTGCATCTATTCATACCTGGCTTGTTGCATCTATTCATACCTGGCTTGTTGCATCTATTCATACCTGGCTTGTTGCATCTATTCATACCTGGCTTGTTGCATCTATTCATACCTGGCATGTTGCATCTATTCATACCTGGCTTGTTGCATCTATTCATACCTGGCTTGTTGCATCTATTCATACCTGGCTTGTTGCATCTATTCATACCTGGCTTGTTGCATCTATTCATACCTGGCTTGTTGCATCTATTCATACCTGGCTTGTTGCATCTATTCATACCTGGCTTGTTGCATCTATTCATACCTGGCTTGTTGCATCTATTCATACCTGGCTTGTTGCATCTATTCATACCTGGCTTGTTGCATCTATTCATACCTGGCTTGTTGCATCTATTCATACCTGGCTTGTTGCATCTATTCATACCTGGCATGTTGCATCTATTCATACCTGGCTTGTTGCATCTATTCATACCTGGCTTGTTGCATCTATTCATACCTGGCTTGTTGCATCTATTCATACCTGGCTTGTTGCATCTATTCATACCTGGCTTGTTGCATCTATTCATACCTGGCTTGTTGCATCTATTCATACCTGGCTTGTTGCATCTATTCATACCTGGCTTGTTGCATCTATTCATACCTGGCTTGTTGCATCTATTCATACCTGGCTTGTTGCATCTATTCATACCTGGCTTGTTGCATCTATTCATACCTGGCTTGTTGCATCTATTCATACCTGGCTTGTTGCATCTATTCATACCTGGCTTGTTGCATCTATTCATACCTGGCATGTTGCATCTATTCATACCTGGCATGTTGCATCTATTCATACCTGGCTTGTTGCATCTATTCATACCTGGCTTGTTGCATCTATTCATACCTGGCTTGTTGCATCTATTCATACCTGGCATGTTGCATCTATTCATACCTGGCTTGTTGCATCTATTCATACCTGGCATGTTGCATCTATTCATACCTGGCTTGTTGCATCTATTCATACCTGGCTTGTTGCATCTATTCATACCTGGCTTGTTGCATCTATTCATACCTGGCTTGTTGCATCTATTCATACCTGGCTTGTTGCATCTATTCATACCTGGCTTGTTGCATCTATTCATACCTGGCTTGTTGCATTTATTCATACCTGGCTTGTTGCATCTATTCATACCTGGCTTGTTGCATCTATTCATACCTGGCATGTTGCATCTATTCATACCTGGCTTGTTGCATCTATTCATACCTGGCATGTTGCATCTATTCATACCTGGCTTGTTGCATCTATTCATACCTGGCTTGTTGCATCTATTCATACCTGGCTTGTTGCATCTATTCATACCTGGCATGTTGCATCTATTCATACCTGGCTTGTTGCATCTATTCATACCTGGCTTGTTGCATCTATTCATACCTGGCATGTTGCATCTATTCATACCCGGCTTGTTGCATCTATTCATACCTGGCTTGTTGCATCTATTCATACCTGGCATGTTGCATCTATTCATACCTGGCTTGTTGCATCTATTCATACCTGGCTTGTTGCATCTATTCATACCTGGCATGTTGCATCTATTCATACCTGGCATGTTGCATCTATTCATACCTGGCTTGTTGCATCTATTCATACCTGCTTGTTGCATCTATTCATACCTGGCTTGTTGCATCTATTCATACCTGGCTTGTTGCATCTATTCATACCTGGCTTGTTGCATCTATTCATACCTGGCTTGTTGCATCTATTCATACCTGGCTTGTTGCATCTATTCATACCTGGCTTGTTGCATCTATTCATACCTGGCTTGTTGCATCTATTCATACCTGGCTTGTTGCATCTATTCATACCTGGCATGTTGCATCTATTCATACCTGGCATGTTGCATCTATTCATACCTGGCTTGTTGCATCTATTCATACCTGGCTTGTTGCATCTATTCATACCTGGCTTGTTGCATCTATTCATACCTGGCTTGTTGCATCTATTCATACCTGGCTTGTTGCATCTATTCATACCTGGCTTGTTGCATCTATTCATACCTGGCTTGTTGCATCTATTCATACCTGGCTTGTTGCATCTATTCATACCTGGCTTGTTGCATCTATTCATACCTGGCTTGTTGCATCTATTCATACCTGGCTTGTTGCATCTATTCATACCTGGCTTGTTGCATCTATTCATACCTGGCTTGTTGCATCTATTCATACCTGGCTTGTTGCATCTATTCATACCTGGCTTGTTGCATCTATTCATACCTGGCTTGTTGCATCTATTCATACCTGGCTTGTTGCATCTATTCATACCTGGCATGTTGCATCTATTCATACCTGGCTTGTTGCATCTATTCATACCTGGCATGTTGCATCTATTCATACCTGGCTTGTTGCATCTATTCATACCTGGCATGTTGCATCTATTCATACCCTGGCTTGTTGCATCTATTCATACCTGGCATGTTGCATCTATTCATACCCTGGCTTGTTGCATCTATTCATACCTGGCTTGTTGCATCTATTCATACCTGGCTTGTTGCATCTATTCATACCTGGCTTGTTGCATCTATTCATACCTGGCTTGTTGCATCTATTCATACCTGGCTTGTTGCATCTATTCATACCTGGCTTGTTGCATCTATTCATACCTGGCTTGTTGCATCTATTCATACCTGGCTTGTTGCATCTATTCATACCTGGCTTGTTGCATCTATTCATACCTGGCTTGTTGCATCTATTCATACCTGGCTTGTTGCATCTATTCATACCTGGCTTGTTGCATCTATTCATACCTGGCTTGTTGCATCTATTCATACCTGGCTTGTTGCATCTATTCATACCTGGCTTGTTGCATCTATTCATACCTGGCTTGTTGCATCTATTCATACCTGGCTTGTTGCATCTATTCATACCTGGCTTGTTGCATCTATTCATACCTGGCTTGTTGCATCTATTCATACCTGGCTTGTTGCATCTATTCATACCTGGCTTGTTGCATCTATTCATACCTGGCTTGTTGCATCTATTCATACCTGGCTTGTTGCATCTATTCATACCTGGCTTGTTGCATCTATTCATACCTGGCTTGTTGCATCTATTCATACCTGGCTTGTTGCATCTATTCATACCTGGCTTGTTGCATCTATTCATACCTGGCTTGTTGCATCTATTCATACCTGGCTTGTTGCATCTATTCATACCTGGCTTGTTGCATCTATTCATACCTGGCTTGTTGCATCTATTCATACCTGGCATGTTGCATCTATTCATACCTGGCTTGTTGCATCTATTCATACCTGGCTTGTTGCATCTATTCATACCTGGCTTGTTGCATCTATTCATACCTGGCTTGTTGCATCTATTCATACCTGGCTTGTTGCATCTATTCATACCTGGCTTGTTGCATCTATTCATACCTGGCTTGTTGCATCTATTCATACCTGGCTTGTTGCATCTATTCATACCTGGCTTGTTGCATCTATTCATACCTGGCTTGTTGCATCTATTCATACCTGGCTTGTTGCATCTATTCATACCTGGCTTGTTGCATCTATTCATACCTGGCTTGTTGCATCTATTCATACCTGGCATGTTGCATCTATTCATACCTGGCTTGTTGCATCTATTCATACCTGGCATGTTGCATCTATTCATACCTGGCTTGTTGCATCTATTCATACCTGGCATGTTGCATCTATTCATACCCTGGCTTGTTGCATCTATTCATACCTGGCTTGTTGCATCTATTCATACCCGGCTTGTTGCATCTATTCATACCTGGCTTGTTGCATCTATTCATACCCTGGCTTGTTGCATCTATTCATACCTGGCTTGTTGCATCTATTCATACCTGGCTTGTTGCATCTATTCATACCCGGCTTGTTGCATTATTCATACCTGGCTTGTTGCATCTATTCATACCTGGCTTGTTGCATTTATTCATACCTGGCTTGTTGCATTTATTCATACCTGGCTTGTTGCATCTATTCATACCTGGCATGTTGCATCTATTCATACCTTGCATGTTGCATCTATTCATACCTGGCATGTTGCATTTATTCATACCTGGCATGTTGCATCTATTCATACCTGGCTTGTTGCATCTATTCATACCTGGCTTGTTGCATCTATTCATACCTGGCATGTTGCATCTATTCATACCTGGCATGTTGCATCTATTCATACCTGGCATGTTGCATCTATTCATACCTGGCTTGTTGCATCTATTCATACCTGGCATGTTGCATCTATTCATACCTGGCTTGTTGCATCTATTCATACCTGGCTTGTTGCATCTATTCATACCTGGCATGTTGCATCTATTCATACCTGGCATGTTGCATCTATTCATACCTGGCTTGTTGCATCTATTCATACCTGGCTTGTTGCATCTATTCATACCTGGCTTGTTGCATCTATTCATACCTGGCTTGTTGCATCTATTCATACCTGGCTTGTTGCATCTATTCATACCTGGCTTGTTGCATCTATTAAAACCTGGCTTGTTGCATCTATTCATACCTGGCTTGTTGCATCTATTCATACCTGGCTTGTTGCATCTATTCATACCTGGCTTGTTGCATCTATTCATACCTGGCTTGTTGCATCTATTCATACCTGGCATGTTGCATCTATTCATACCTGGCTTGTTGCATCTATTCATACCTGGCTTGTTGCATCTATTCATACCCGGCTTGTTGCATCTATTCATACCTGGCTTGTTGCATCTATTCATACCCGGCTTGTTGCATCTATTCATACCTGGCTTGTTGCATCTATTCATACCTGGCTTGTTGCATCTATTCATACCTGGCTTGTTGCATCTATTCATACCTGGCTTGTTGTCATCAATTCATACCTGGCTTGTTGCATCTATTCATACCTGGCTTGTTGCATCTATTCATACCTGGCTTGTTGCATCTATTCATACCTGGCTTGTTGCATCTATTCATACCTGGCTTGTTTCATCTATTCATACCTGGCATGTTGCATCTATTCATACCTGGCATGTTGCATCTATTCATACCTGGCTGTTGCATCTATTCATACCTGGCTTGTTGCATCTATTCATACCTGGCTTGTTGCATCTATTCATACCTGGCATGTTGCATCTATTCATACCTGGCTTGTTGCATCTATTCATACCTGGCATGTTGCATCTATTCATACCTGGCTTGTTGCATCTATTCATACCTGGCTTGTTGCATCTATTCATACCTGGCTTGTTGCATCTATTCATACCTGGCTTGTTGCATCTATTCATACATTGCTTGTTGCATCTATTCATACCTGGCTTGTTGCATCTATTCATACCTGGCATGTTGCATCTATTCATACCTGGCTTGTTGCATCTATTCATACCTGGCTTGTTGCATCTATTCATACCTGGCATGTTGCATCTATTCATACCTGGCTTGTTGCATCTATTCATACCTGGCTTGTTGCATTTATTCATACCTGGCTTGTTGCATTTATTCATACCTGGCTTGTTGCATCTATTCATACCTGGCATGTTGTATCTATTCATACCTGGCATGTTGCATCTATTCATACCTGGCATGTTGCATTTATTCATACCTGGCATGTTGCATCTATTCATACCTGGCTTGTTGCATCTATTCATACCTGGCTTGTTGCATCTATTCATACCTGGCATGTTGCATCTATTCATACCTGGCATGTTGCATCTATTCATACCTGGCATGTTGCATCTATTCATACCTGGCTTGTTGCATCTATTCATACCTGGCATGTTGCATCTATTCATACCTGGCTTGTTGCATCTATTCCTACCTGGCTTGTTGCATCTATTCATACCTGGCATGTTGCATCTATTCATCGTTGGCAGGGTCTTCAAAAACAATCGAAAAGGTTACATGTTAAATTAGCCTTGTCTGATACAAGATGGTCAGCCCGACATGATGCTGTAAGATCTGTTAATAAATAATACCATGAGAATATTGCAGGACTGGAAGAATTGGCAACTGACGACAATCAGCCGCCTGACAGTCGAATTATAGCATTTCGGAAGGAACTTGAACAACTGGAACTCGTTATTTTACTTGAAATTTTGGACACAATTTTAAAATGGTTTCAGAAAATGAATGCATCCCTTCAAGATACATTTGTTGAAATATCTTCTTGAGTTTGTTAAAAGACAGCGTTCTGAATTTGATTTCTATGAAGAAAAAGGAAAGGATAAGTCCGTTGAGAAAGAGTATAAACAATTTTCAATGTGATTAAAGAAAGAGAAAGTGTCATCTTGATGAAGAGACATCAGACTAAACAGTATTTTCTCCGAGAAAAAAATTCAAGGTTGAGTTATTTCTGGTATTCATTGACAAACTTTCTCCAGCCCTACAACATCAGTTAGATGCATATAAAGGCATCCATGAGAAATGTAGCCTTCTTACAATCCTTACGGAGCTCAGAAATGATGCCATCCAAGGGGCAGTAGCCAAGTTAATAGAAAAATATTCAAGTGATTTCAAAGACTGCTTTCCTTCAGAATTAGTCTATTTTTCAGAACTCTTCAAAAAGTTTATTTTCCAGGCCAAGGGTCAGGAAAAGGAAGTAGCACAATGTGAAACTCAAAATACATGCACAGAGCTAAATATGTTGATCTTTTTGAATGAGCTAAATTATACACAGTACTTTCCAAATTTACACATTGCACTTCGCATGTATCCCCCGTTGATGACATAAAAGTGCAGCTGAGGGCGATCATTTTCAAAGTTGAAAAAAATAAAATTATGAAATTAGAAGCTGCATAGGACAACAAATACTGAGTAAGCACACTCTCTAATGAGCATTGAAAGGGAAATCGTAAGCTCACTTAATTTTACTGACTTGATTAAAAATCTCGCCGTGAGAAAAGTTCGCAAACGAAGGTTCTAAAGATTGAAATAAATAATAATAAATATTTTAATGAAGTGTGGATTCGTGTATCTTTATATTAATTTTAATTGACTTCTATTTACTTTTTTGTCTTATTACACCCTGCATTACAAGTTACACAGTCTAATATTAGACTGCTAGTGATCATTTTATTTAAAATTTCGCTGCCTGGACAGGGCCCCAGTTCGAATTGCAGCCAGGGGCCCCGAGCAGTCTTAATCCGCCTCTGACTTACATTAACACCAGCAGACTCGGCCTTTATTTTCAACGTCTATCTTCAGTCTTAATCTGCCCCTGACTTACATTAACACCAGCAGACTCGGCCTTTATTTTCAACGTCTATCTTCAGTCTTAATCCGCCCCTGACTTACATTAACACCAGCAGACTCGGCCTTTATTTTCAACGTCTATCTTCAGTCTTAATCCGCCCCTGACTTACATTAACACCAGCAGACTCGGCCTTTATTTTCAACGTCTATCTTCAGTCTTAATCCGCCCCTGACTTACATTAACACCAGCAGACTCGGCCTTAATTTTCAACGTCTAGCTTCAGATATTTCATTCCCCTCCAGTGAAGGGAGATCAGCTCTGCAAGCCATTAGACCACGAGTTATTTCAACGTCTAGCTTCAGATATTTCATTCACCTCCAGTGAAGGGAGATCAGCTCTGTAAGCCATTAGACCACGAGTTATTTGAACGTCTAGCTTCAGATATTTCATTCACCTCCAGTGAAGGGAGATCAGCTCTGTAAGCCATTAGACCACGAGTTATTTCAACGTCTAGCTTCAGATATTTCATTCACCTCCAGTGAAGGGAGATCAGCTCTGTAAGCCATTAGACCACGAGTTATTTCAACGTCTAGCTTCAGATATTTCATTCACCTCCAGTGAAGGGAGATCAGCTCTGTAAGCCATTAGACCACGAGTTATTTCAACGTCTAGCTTCAGATATTTCATTCACCTCCAGTGAAGGGAGATCAGCTCTGTAAGCCATTAGACCACGAGTTATTTCAACGTCTAGCTTCAGATATTTCATTCCCCTCCAGTGAAGGGAGATCAGCTCTGTAAGCCATTAGACCACGAGTTATTTCAACGTCTAGCTTCAGATATTTCATTCCCCTCCAGTGAAGGGAGATCAGCTTCTGTAAGCCATTAGACCACGAGTTATTTCAACGTCTAGCTTCAGATATTTCATTCCCCTCCAGTGAAGGGAGATCAGCTTCTGTAAGCCATTAGACCACGAGTTATTTCAACGTCTAGCTTCAGATATTTCATTCCCCTCCAGTGAAGGGAGATCAGCTCTGTAAGCCATTAGACCACGAGTTATTTCAACGTCTAGCTTCAGATATTTCATTCCCCTCCAGTGAAGGGAGATCAGCTCTGTAAGCCATTAGACCACGAGTTATTTCAACGTCTAGCTTCAGATATTTCATTCACCTCCAGTGAAGGGAGATCAGCTCTGTAAGCCATTAGACCACGAGTTATTTCAACGTCTAGCTTCAGATATTTCATTCCCCTCCAGTGAAGGGAGATCAGCTCTGTAAGCCATTAGACCACGAGTTATTTCAACGTCTAGCTTCAGATATTTCATTCCCCTCCAGTGAAGGGAGATCAGCTCTGCAAGCCATTAGACCACGAGTTATTTCAACGTCTAGCTTCAGATATTTCATTCCCCTCCAGTGAAGGGAGATCAGCTCTGCAAGCCATTAGACCACGAGTTATGAAAACAACAAATAAAGTTGGTGTCAACGATTGCAAAACCAAACGACACTGACCAATCCCATCTTGCCCAGAACTCTAACCTTTCTTTCGGTGTGGTCATTTGATTCTAGACATGATACTCTTGTTAACATAACTACGGAAAGCTGGCGTGAACAGAATGGTATTATAAGTGTTGCTTTCAATTTATCTCACCAAACAATAAACGCGGAGGGGGGGCTGGAGGGAAGGCCGAGGGGGGGGGAGGGGGCTGGCTTATTCAGTTTTATCCTTGAGGAAAACTGTCCACACCACTCTACTGCTCGAGTAAACTAATAATTTCAGAAAAGACATTTTCACAGTAATCTTCAGCTTTCAGCAGCAGAGTGAAACAAGGGCAATGGATTGCATCAAATCTTTCCTCGCATTTCTTCTCAACGTCTTATCAGGTTTCCTTTCATTATTTGGGCCAGTGACGCGTATTTTCATAACAATGTCCGATTTTAAGAGACATCTGGAAAAGTCCGAATTGAAAGCCGCGCCATTTCTTAGACTGATGTTTGGAGCCGATGCCGCCATAACCACCGGACACAGACGGAGATCTGCAGACGTGAGTTGGTCATCTCTCGGACACACGTCAAGTGGTTCTAACCATCGGACACAGACGGAGATCTGCAGACGTTAGTTAGTCGTCTCTCGGGCACACGTCAAGTGGTTCTAACCATCGGACACAGACGGAGGTCTGCAGACGTAAGTTAGTCGTCTCTCGGGCACACGTCAAGTGGTTCTAACCATCGAACACAGAAGGAGGTCTGCAGACGTTAGTTAGTCATCTCTCGGGCACACGTCAAGTGGTTCTAGCCATCGGACACAGACGGAGGTCTGCAGAAGTTAGTTAGTCGTCTCTCGGCACACGTCAAGCGTCAAGTGGTTCTAACCATCGGACACAGACGGAGGTCTGCAGACGTTCGTTGGTCATCTCTCGGGCACATTTCAAGTGTTTGGACTGACCGTTAATCCATTCAGATAACAGGTTCCATGACGACAGAAACGCATTCCCTTCCAATCTTAACCACGCATGGATGCCTACAATATTTTAGCTGTTGAGAGTGTCATAGGTCTTGGGTCCAACATCTCTAAATCAATCTCCGTTGACGGAGCGTGAAGACCAGGGTCGCATATAAACCAGAAAGTATGGCTAAATAAGCGGATGTGCCATGACGTCATTGAAAACCTAAGGTTAAACGCCCATCAAACTGGCGAGCTAATAAACTCTTATGTCTGTCTTTTAAGATGGACCACATAATCAAGTCTTGATTGTAAACTCAACTCAACGTGTTAAGTAAAGTGTGTGGCAATGAACAGAAACTACTTTAAAGAATCTCCTGTTGGGTGATTTGTCAAACAGGGCACGATGTATTGGATGGCTTGGGCAGTGCTGCATGGATTTACCTATTTGCTAAACAAGCTACAGCTCAGGGTCCCCGCCTTGTTTGGGGCACCCGGAATTTTTTCCCCGTATTTGGCAATGACATAGAATATCCGGACTTTAAAAGGGCCCCCATATCTCAAATAGCTTAGGGCCCCATCAAGTCTAAATCCGACCCTGGGCTTGGGCTCCTATAGAAGGGTTTTAAGGAAAAGAACATGCAAAAAAAAAGTCAACATAGAAATCAACGAATGAAAGATCTTTGATGCGATCCATTCCAGCTGGCGAAGCATTGCAAGAAGAAGGAGCCCACAACGTTGAAAATTTGTGTCCTTAAAAAAAAGAGGACTGATGTAACCAATATCAACAACAGTTCACTGCCCTAGAAATGCAGATGAGGCAACTATTCCACGCTTAAACCCCGTGAGACGTGTGACACAGTGATACATTCACATAACGTCTTCCCTATTCTTGAGCATAGCCTTGCCTCAATACTTTTAAAACGAACTATTTCAAGTCCATTCAACTGGTGAGTTTAAAGAAAGAATGAGAAGGCAACGCATCAAACGCTTAGACTAATCCTCTCCGTTGATAATCGCGCCGAGTCGTCGCTGACGCTTGTTAAATAATTAACACAGCCGAGATTTTGTTTTGATTCAAGAAGCCATCAGAAGTGGTGAAATACAATTCATCTTTATGAGGCATATGTTGGGTGCTGGTATACGAGCGGTCTGGTGGTTAGCTCAGTGACAAAGTTGTTTGTTGGGTGCTGGTATACGAGCGGTCTGGTGGTTAGCTCAGTGACAAAGTTGTTTGTAGGGTGCTGGTATACGAGCGGTCTGGTGGTTAGCACAGTGACAAAGTTGTTTGTTGGGTGCTGGTATACGAGCGGTCTGGTGGTTAGCACAGTGACAAAGTTGTTTGTTGGGTGCTGGTATACGAGCGGTCTGGTGGTTAGCTCAGTGACAAAGTTGTTTGTTGGCGTGTAAATAAATTGATGGCCACAGTGCTCTTTTCGTGTAGTATTATAATTAGATAATGGGGTCAAGTGTCAAGCAATTACAAATCTTAATCACCTATCAGCTTACCGTTCTTTCGAACCGACACATCATCCAAACTGACACGTCATCCAAACTGACACGTGATCCAAACTGGCACATCATCTAAACTGACACGTCATCCAAACTGGCACATCATCAAAACTCACACATCCTCCAAACTGACGCGTAATCCAAACTGACACGTCATCCAACTCACACATCATCCAAACTGACACATCAACCAAACTGACACATCAACCAAACTGACACATCATCCAAACTGACACATCATTCAAACTTAAACATCATCCAAACTGACACATCATCCAAACTGGCACATCATTCAAACTGAAACATCATCCAAACTGACACATCATCCAAACTGAAACATCATCCAAACTCACATATCATCCAAACTGACACATCATCCACACTGAAACATCATCCAAACTGGTACATCATTCAAACTGAAACATCATCCAAACTGACACATCATCCAAACTGAAACATCATCCAAACTGGCACATCATTCAAACTGAAACATCATCCAAACTGACACATAATCCAAACTGACACGTCATCCAAACTGACACATCATCCAAACTGGCACATCATCCAAACTGACACGTCATCCAAACTGACACATCATCCAAACTGACACGTCATCCAAACTGAAACGTCATCCAAACTCACACATCATCCAAACTGACACGTCATCCAAACTCACACATCATCCAAACTGACACATCATCCAAACTGACACGTCATCCAAACTGACACATCATCCAAACTGACACGTCATCCAAACTGAAACGTCATCCAAACTCACACATCATCCAAACTGACACGTCATCCAAACTGACACATTATCCAAACTGGCACATCATCCAAACTGACACGTCATCCAAACTGACACATCATCCAAACTGACACGTCATCCAAACTGACACATCATCCAAACTGACACGTCATCCAAACTCACACATCATCCAAACTGACACATCATCCAAACTGGCACATCATCGAAACTGACACATCATCCAAACTGACACGTCATCCAAACTCACACATCATCCAAACTCACACATCATCCAAACTGACACATCATCCAAACTGACACGTCATCCAAACTCACACATCATCCAAACTCACACATCATCCAAACTGGCACATCATCCAAACTGGCACATCATCCAAACTGACGCGTGATCCAAACTGACACATCATCGAAACTGACACGTGATCCAAACTGACAAGTCATCCAAACTGACAAGTCATCAAAACTGACAAGTCATGCAAAGTGACACGTGCGTCATTCAAACAGATACGTCTTCCATTTTGAAACCTCTCCAAATCTGAATCATCATCCAAACTGACACACCATTCAACCTGACACACCATTCAACCTGACACACCATTCAACCTGACACACCATTCAACCTGACACGCCATTCAACCTGACACACAATTCAACCTGACACACCATTCAAAATGACAAATTCTCCAAACTCACACACCCACCAACAAATCTCCTGGAAGTGACTCATTCTTTTAAAAGCGCCACCTCCCTATAGCACAACGTTGGTCAAACCATGGCTCGCGAGCCGCATGCGGCTCTTCTGTGTTCACACTGCGGCTCGCGTACAATTTATGAAAGATGTGTTACAAGGATTACTGGAAGATATCCAAGCCAGCTTTAATGACCCACAGTGCTTCAATGCGGCCCTCAACAAATTTTTAAATATATTTTAAAATTGTTCTCAGTTGCTAGTTGCTACAGGCGCGGCCACCCCTGCTATAGCATCTGACTTACTTGGCTATTGGAGTCTCTCTCTAACTTTTTAATTTTTTTTGTCTACCTAATCATCAACTCATTGATAGCAGTTTAGGGCTCAATCATCACAACTTTTAGCCCATATCCACTAACTTGCACATCCGTGAACACCCAGTGGGGATTCGTGGAAAGCAAAACAGCAACAGACAACAATAATAATTACCATACTTCAGCATTTATTACTTCCGGGTTAGGAGTGGGTGAGAGATTGGGTGGGGCTGGGTGGCGGGCGTCAGACCCAACAAAAATATTTGAGTATTTATTTGGCATCGTAAAAATAACTTTGTTGACATCCTTGTCCGACCGGTTGAAACTGGTGACTTGGTACATAGTTAGACCGGCCGCCTCCCATCAAATATTGATATTTCAACAGTTGCCTGGAATGGTGCCGACCTACTTTTTCGCAATATATTTTTCAGTACCAGGTATTATTTTACTAATTATTCAACAAGGCTCAGACATTATTTTGGAATGAGTCAAATCTTGAATACATTTGAAAATTAATTTTAAATCATTTTGTTTGTTTTGAACAATTGAAAATAACACAAAGATAATTATCTACTTAGTAATGGATAAGAATGTAAACAAAGTGTTATTTTTCGGTTCCCAATTTTCTTTCATGAATACATTCATTAAATTCACAATGATGGAAACGATTCTTAAAATAGATTATTGAAATGTAGATGCATGAGAAAAATAATGAAGCTGTTATTTAAGAGTATGAAGTCCATGACAAAAAAATTAATTTAAAAAAATTATTCTAAAATAAAACAAAGTTTAATCTATACTAATAAAAGGCAAAGCCCTCACTGACTCACTCACTCACTGATTCATCACTAATTCTCCAACTTCCCGTGTAGGTAGAAGCATGAAACTTGGGGAAGTTGTCGAGTAGCCTCTCGCGACGAAAATTGGAGTAAAAGAATTTTAAAAATAACACTCATGGGGGCCGGGGGCCCAAAAACGTTTTTTTTCCTTATATGGCCTATATAAAATTTGAAAATCACCAATTCTCCCATTTCCCGAGTAGGCAGAAGCGTGAAACTTTGTGAAGTTGTTGAGTACAATCCCGCGATGGTAACGGGAGAAAAAAATATTTAAATTATCACTTCCTGGGGGCCGGGGCCCCAAATTAAGTTTTTTCCTTATATGAGCTTTATAAAAACTAAAAATCACTAATTCTCCTATTTCCCGTGTAGGTAGAAGCATGAAACTTGGGGTGGTTGTTAAGTTCACTTCCGCGAAGGTAACAAGCAAAAAATATATTTAAATTATCACTGAATGGGGGCCGGGGGCCCAAATGTAGTTTTTTTCTAATATAAAAAAATGACTCATCACTAATTCTCCAACTTCCCGTGTAGGTAGAAGCATGAAACTTTGGGAAGTTGTTGTGTAGCCTCTCGAGACGAAAACTGGCGTAAAAGAATTTTACAATTTTACACTCATAGGGGCTGGGGGCCCAAAAACGTTTTTTTTCCTTAAATGGCCTTTATAAAATTTGAAAATCACTAATTCTCCTGTTTCCCGAGTAGGCAGGAGCGTGAAACTTCGGGAAAATGTTGAGTACAACCCCGCGATGGTAACGGGAGAAAAAATATTTAAATTATCACTTCCTGGGGGCCGGGGGCCCAAATTAAGTTTTTTCCTTATATTAGCTATATAAAAACTAAAAATCACTAATTCTCCTATTTCCCGTGTAGGTAGAAGCATGAAACACTAGGTAGTTGATAAGCACACTTCCGCGATGGTAACAAGCGAAAAAAATATTTAAAATAACACTTAATGGGGTCCGGGGGCCCAAATGTAGTTTTTTCTTAAATAAAAAAACTGACTCATCACTAATTCTCCAACTTCCCGTGTAAGTATTAGCATGAAACTTTGGGAACTTGCTGAGTACACTCTCTCAACGATAATTGGCGAATAAGAATTTTAAAATTCACACTGTTGGGGGCCCGGGGCCCAAAAACGCTTTTTTTTCCTTATATGGACTATATAAAATATGAAATCACTAATTTTCTCATTTCTCGAGTAGGCAGAAGCATGAAACTTTGGGAAATTGTTGAGTACAACCCAGCGATGCTAACGGGAGAAAAAATATTTAAATTATCACTTCCTGGTGGCCGGGGGCCCAAATGAAGTTTTTTCCTTATATGAGCTATACAAAAACTAAAAATCACACATTCTCCTATTTCCCGAGTAGGCAGAAGCATGAAACATTGGGAAATTGTTGAGTACAACCTCGCGATGGTAACGGGAGAAAAAATATTTAAATTATCACTTCCTGGGGGCCGGGGGCCCAAATGAAGTTTTTTCCTTATATGAGCTATATAAAAACTAAAAATCACTAATTCTCCTATTTCCCGTGTAGGTAGAAGCATGAAACACTGGGTAGTTGATTAGCACACTTCCGCGATGGTAACAAGCGAAAAAAATATTTAAAATAACACTTAATGGGGTCCGGGGGCCCAAATGTAGTTTTTTTCTTATATAAAAAACTGAAATTTCACTAATTCTCCAACTTCCCGTGTAGGTATTAGCATGAAACTTTGGGAACATGCTGAGTACACTCTCTCGACCATTATTGACGAATAGGAATTTAAAATTCACACTGTTTGGGGCCCGGGGCCCAAAAAGGCTTTTTTTCTTATATGGACTATGTAAAATATGAAATCACTAATTTTCTCATTTCTCGAGTAGGCAAAAGCACGAAACTTTGGGAAGTTGTTGAGTAAAAACCAGCGATAGCGACGGGAGGAAAAAAATTAAATTATCACTTCCTGGGGGCCGGGGGCCCAAATGAAGTTTTTCCTAATATGAGCTATATAAAAACTAAAAATCACAAATTCTCCTATTTCCCGTGTAGGTAGAAGCATGAAACTTGGGGTAGTTGTTAAATACACTTCCACAAAGGTAACAGGTAAAAACAATATTTAAATTATCACTTAATGGGGGCAGGGGGCCCAAATGTAGTTTCTTCTTATATTAAAACAGACTCATCACTAATTCTCGGATTTACCGCGTAGGTAGAAGCATGAAACTTTGGGAAGTTGTTGAGTAGCCTCTCGCGACGAAAATTGGCGTAAAACAATTTTAAATTAAGACTCATGGGGGCCGGGGGCCCAAAAACGCTTTTTTCCTAATATGGCCTTTATAAAATATTAAAATCATCAATTCTCCTGTTTCCCGAGTAGGCAGAAGCATGAAACTTTGTGAAGTTGTTGAGTACAATCCTGCGATGGTAACGGGAAAAAAAATAATAAATTATCACTTCCTGGCGGCCGGGGGCCCAAATGAAGTTTTTTCCTTATATGAGCTTTATAAAAATTAAACATCACTAATTCTCCTATTTCCCGTGTAGGTGGAAGCATGAAACTTTGGGCGGTTGTTGAGTACCCTCCCGCAATGGTAGCAGACGGAAAAAAATTAAATTATCAGCTCGATAGGATCACGGGAAGTGTGTCATTTTTTACTTTTCATTTTTGTTTTTCTGCGGGACTACAACAGACAGACAGACAAGACGGTGAAGTTAATATATGTATTATATCCATCATGATCCATTTTGAAATCAATTTGTGTTTTGAATTTGTGTTACGCGGGTTCTCAATGCTTACTGAAATCCTAATTTACCGCAGCAATGCGCGGGTATTTTGCTAGTTCAATAATAATATTATAGGTTTTTAATCGAATGTGCGTAAGTGGTCATTAACAACATCGCGAGGAAACAATAAAACAGATCCACACAAAAAATGAGTTATCGGTCGATTTTCATAATTTAAAAAGCATAATAAGATTCGACTTTTCCCCTAACAGGTACAAATTCTGACCAAGTCTGCGGAGAAAAGTCAAATCATCGTTTTTTCTGTTTAAATCCGATACCCCTGTATGTGGCAAATAGACGCTCTTGGGCCAAAGCGAAAACATTGGTCGCTGAAAAAAAAAGACTCCCCCGGTGCTTGAAGGGTTAATAAAAAAAACCCCGGCTATTAAGACGAAATAAAACCCATACCCTCCCCTACGCAAACGTAAATCTGATTATAAACATAACGCTAATTTATTAAAATTAATAACACCATTGGGCAACTGTACTATATCGAAAATAATCATGTTATTAAGTAAGACAATTTAGGTGTTAAAAAAGTACCTTTAAGAAAAAGAGATATCTAAGTTGTTTAATTAAATCCTAAAAGTATGCTAATCTTTTAAAGTTTAATGTATTTTTTTCTTAACCAATGGAAATAACTTCCCACAAACACCCTCGCCTTTAAAAAAAAAGGAATTTAAAAACAAAAGTAAGCAACCAATGGGAAGACGCGTTAGTACATTACGTCGTGATGCAGCTATTCCGAAATCTCAGTGGTTGCAGCTACTTCCTTGATTAATTCCCGCGAACGTTCCACTTTGAATTATTTATGAGACGGAAAAGCTAACGCACTCAGTGGCCAAACATGAGCAAATTTGAGCGGTTTGTTCAACAATGGGGACATAACAAGAACACGGAAATGCTGGTGTTTATCATCGTTCAATGAGTTCCAGTGAAAAACAAAACAATTCGGAGAAGAGGTTCGGATCCAAGAATCGCACCCTGTCCACTGAAAGTGCTGTGATACACAGGCGTAGTTATTTCTAATTGCTTTTTTTAAAAAAATGATGTATTTTTTATAACAAGGTATTGTAAAAGGGTACTGTTAAATTTTAGAGTTGCAGGTAGTTAGAAAAGAAACTAATTAAATTCCGTCCGAGAAAACGACAAAGTGGATGTTGACTGCTTTTAACAGACAATATGTTTTTAAAATGAAATTTTCTTTTTTTCAGAAAAAGTGCTTCTCAATTATCATTAGAATTTTCAGAATTTAAGATTATTATTTTGTTAACCTAATAAGAAATATGCGTATCTGATAGAGAAAACACTTAGGCAGGATGATGAGGCACATAGATATGACTTTAAATATTGCAAATCAGCGAAGACACATAGTACAACAGACAGGGCATGAAATGTGGGTTCTAATTTTTAGATTAAACAAAACTTACACGAAATTTCATTTTATTGTCAGTGTCAAGTTCACATACTACTTCAGTACCAGGACATCAGTGTCAAGTTCTCATACTACTTCAGTACCAGGACATCAGTGTCAAGTTCTCATACTACTTCAGTACCAGGACATCAGTGTCAAGTTCTCATACTACTTCAGTACTATGACATCAGTGTCAAGTTCTCATACTACTTCAGTACCAGGACATCAGTGTCAAGTTCTCATACTACTTCAGTACCAGGACATCAGTGTCAAGTTCTCATACTACTTCAGTACCAGGACATCAGTGTCAAGTTCTCATACTACTTCAGTACCAGGACATCAGTGTCAAGTTCTCATACTACTTCAGTACCAGGACATCAGTGTCAAGTTCTCATACTACTTCAGTACCAGGACATCAGTGTCAAGTTCTCATACTACTTCAGTACCAGGACATCAGTGTCAAGTTCTCATACTACTTCATTACTAGTACCAGTACATCAGTGTCTCATACTACTTCAGCATCTTTGTTTTACATTTCAGCCGTTGTTAATTTTTTGTAAAATTATCGCAGAGGATTTATCGCCAAAAAAAAGGACGGATCAGACAGGCGCCACTTTTGCCCTCGCCTTGCTATGCCGCTGGAAAAATAAAAAAAAATCTCATGATTTTTTGGAATATCAGTTATCATCTTACACTAATTCATGAAACACAAATACTATTAACAAAATAGAACATAAACTTTTATAAAACCCTTGTTCCAAATTTAATCAATATAAGGGACAATTATACTTTAAGCACTGGAATTTAATTTGAAAACGAAAGTCTCCTCCAGAGAATTATTTAAATTTTAAAAAAAACAACACACGGGGGAGGCTTTATTTCTTCACATCAGAATTTCTGCCAAGCCCCCTGAAACAGTCGCGCACCTGAGGACTTCATTCTCTCAATTAAATACTGATATTAATAATACATTCACACACACACACAACACACGGACGTACGGTCACACAAACAACACCAACGCGCGCGCGCACGCACGCATACGCACATACACGCACGCGCACGCACGCACACAGACACACAAACCAAGAGCAGGCTGCAATACAATTAAGAGGAACATTTTGGATTTCCAATTTCATTTAATACTATTATTTTCAAAAGTATGTTGTTTTTTTACTGTTGTTTGAGGCGGTGTGTGGGTGGTCGAGATCAGGATGTGCTGTGGACCAACAGCAGTTTTTACATAATTGCTTAACATGAAAAAGATCAGTATGAATATATACGTTTTTGTGGTGGGGGGGGGGTGAAGAACAACTGAAAGTCTCTGCCCCAGGTCTATGTACTGCTTGCATAGGTCTTTAGACTGGCCATGGTTGAACTTACGGGAACTATAATTAATCTGTAAATTTCTTAGATCAAATTCAAACGTTTCAATCTATAGGTTATATATTTATTGGTTTAATCAATACTTTCCTTTCTTGAGTTTCCCGACAAATATTCGGTGGCTTGTACTCTATTAAACAGAATATCGATCTCATTAAAAAAAGAGTCGATTTCCTAACATTGTGTTAGAACTGATCAGTAATCCACGAACTTCAAACAGCTGAGAAACGGGAATTAAAACACATTTCGTTGTCATGGCAACACAAACGGTCCGTTTTAAATTAAACCATTTAGCGTCAATCAGCCGGACATCATTCCCTTTCCGTCCACTTTTCAAACATTTTCCGAAATTGAAACCCTCGTGTCACTGTCAGAAATCGCATTTCGTTCACTCCACTGGGCGTCTGTGAATGTTTCTCTGTTATCAACGCGAGACTGCACCGATGAGGACCAATAACCTTTACGTGGTGCGTATGAGGTGCGCAGACGACAACAAAGACGGGCTATTAATATAATTTTATTGGCACTAGAAACATAAATGTTTTCTTTTTGTTGTCTGTGGGGCCACCGCAAGCAAAGTGCTGAGCCCAGAGAAAAGGCGTTTCTGTGTTAAGGCGACCCATCCCCGAATGAAGATATAATCATATAATATTTATGTGCCTTGATATAAGATAGTGACGATTTTCGTTTTAATGCCCTTCGTATTAGACTAGAGAAGAGAGGATTTCTTCCTTCAGATATCTCAATTGCAAGGCCAAATTATTATGTATTGAATCATATTAGCAGCGAGGAAGACAAGGTATTTAATAATGTACTTGTTTTGTGTAGTTTCCCCCACAGCTCACAAAGCATTGTTATACCTTAAGCTAAAAAAAATTTAACACAATCGAATAGCATCAATAAACAAGAGCATTTTCGTAATATGAGAATACAACCGAGGCCAAGATTCGAAAGTAATTACAAGTGTTATTATTTTCCTGAAAGCTGCCCAAAAATGTAAAACTGGTGCATTAATAAAACAGTTTGATAAAATATGTGTTGGTTTAAGGTTTGTTATGTATTATTGTGCTATTCTATACCTTGCCCTTATGTAAGATCTTATGTATGTGGAATGAGGGCTTTCTGTGTGGTGTCAGTGGTCCACCTACTTTTGGTGTCAGTGGTCCACCTACTTTTGGTGTCAGTGGTCCACCTACTTTTGGTGTCAGTGGTCCACCTACTTTTGGTGTCAGTGGTCCACCTACTTTTGGTGTCAGTGGTCCACCTACTTTTGGTGTCAGTGGTCCACCTACTTTTGGTGTCAGTGGTCCACCTACTTTTGGTGTCAGTGGTCCACCTACTTTTGGTGTCAGTGGTCCACCTACTTTTGGTGTCAGTGGTCCACCTACTTTTGGTGTCAGTGGTCCACCTACTTTTGAAGATTGTTCTCCAACATCTCCTCGGTCTTGTCGGTTTGTTGCCATCCAAACCGAGATCAGGGCGATGTCCACTTGCCTTTCGTCCTCAGTGGATGGTTGACCAATTGGAAACACTACCTCACTCAAGATGTTCAATACGAGCGCTGTCCGCCATTCTCGCCTCAAATCCAGCCGTAGAAATTGTCTGTATCCAAAAAACCCTGTTGTAGTTGATAAATTTAAGTCTGCCTGTTTTTGAACTGTGAGGAGAATTAATGGCTTGAAGACGCATCTTGAGATTCTGAATTGTTTGTGTCCAATAACATGAGGGTGGGTAATCACAAGGGTTTCTATCCCTCCATTAATATTACAGGCCTAACTTCCCCCCTCAATTCCACGACTTCCGTTAACTTGACCACGCGAGGATGGGGGCGTGGAGGGTCGGATATTACAAACCTACGATTGGATTTCAAAACCGAATTCCAATTTTATTTCAAATAATAATTCTGGAAATCTATCTTTAAAATAGATTAATTTATCTTAAGAAATTCAATACCTGGTAAAGATGAGGTGATTTAAACTCCCCCAAAAAACTCAGGATGGAAGCGCCGATCCCCCCTCTCCCACCCACCTAGGAGGACGCCACTGCGCTAGGCTAATCGAGTGACTTTTGTTGTTTAGGTAAATAGAAACATAATGATTGGGCTGTTGATTGTGTGAGTGATTGGGCTGCTGATTGTGTGAGTGATTGGGCTCTTGGTCGCGTAGTAACAAGCTGTTGTATCGAGTACCCTGGGCGTGTATATTATAAAAATAAACATATCTTTTTAAGTTCTGGTAAAATAGAAATGAGTTTAATGAGGCTTACGTTTACAAAGGTAAGTTGAGGAATGCAACAAGACTGGTGTCCAGTTGCTAGCTTCGTGTGGTGCTATATAGATGTGTGTGTGTGTGGTGCTATATAACTTTGTGTGTATGTGGTGCTATATAACTTTGTGTGTATGGTGCTTTATAGATGTGTTTGTGTTGTGCTATATAACTTTGTGTGTATGGTGCTATATAACTTTGTGTGTGTGTGGTGCTATATAACTTTGTGTGTGTGTCGTGCTATATAACGTTGTGTGTGTGTGGTGCTATATAACTTTGTGTGTATGTGGTGCTATATAACTTTGTGTGTATGGTGCTATATAGATGTGTGTGTGTGGTGCTATATAACTATGTGTGTGTGGTGGTATATAACTTTGTGTGTATGGTGCTATATAACTTTGTGAGTATGGTGCTATATAACTTTGTGTGTATGGTGCTATATAACTGTGTGTGTATGGTGCTATATAACTTTGTGTGTATTGTGCTATATAACTTTGTGTGTGTGTGGTGCTATATAACTTTGTGTGTGTGTGTGGTGCTATATAACTTTGTGTGTGTGTGTTACTATATAAATGTGTGTGTGTGTGGTGCTATATAACTTTGTTTGTGTGTGGTGCTATATAACTTTGTGTGTGTGGTCCTATATAAATGTGTTTGTGTGTGTGTGGTGCTATATAACTATGTGTGTATGGTGCTATATAGATGTACGTGTGTGTGGTGCTATATAATTTTTGGTGTGTGTGGTGCTATATAAATTTGTGTGTGTGTTGCTTTATAACTTTGTGTGTGTGGTGCTATATAAATTTGTGTGTGTGGTGCTTTATAACTTTGCTTGTGTGTGGTGCTATATAACTTTGTGTGTGTGTGGTGCTATATAAATTTGTGTGTGTGTGGTGCTATTTAACTTTTTGTGTGTGTGGTGCTATATAACTTTGTGTGTGTGTGTGTGGTATATAGCTTTGTGTGTGTGTGGTGCTATATAACTTTGTGTGTATGGTGCTATATAGATGTGTGTGTGTGGTGCTATATAACTATGTGTGTGTGGTGGTATATAACTTTGTGTGTATGGTGCTATATAACTTTGTGAGTATGGTGCTATATAACTTTGTGTGTATGGTGCTATATAACTGTGTATGTATGGTGCTATATTACTTTGTGTGTATGGTGCTATATAACTTTGTGTGTATGGTGCTATATAACTTTTTGTGTGTGGTGCTATATACCTTCGTGTGTATGGTGCTATATAGAGTGTGTGGTGTGCTATATAACTTTGTGTGTATGGTGCTATATAACGTTGTGTGTGTGTGGTGCTATATAACTTTGTGTGTATGGTGCTATATAGATATGTGTGTGTGGTGATATATAACTTTGTGTGTATTGTGCTATATAGATGTGTGTGTGTGGTGCTATATAACTTTGTGTGTGTGTGTGGTGCTATATAACTTTGTGTGTGTGTGGTGCTATATAACTTTGTGTGTATGGTGCTATATAGGTGTGTTTGTGTGGTGATATATAACTTTGTGTGTATGATGCTATATAAATGTGTATGGTGCTATATATATTTGTGTGTATGGTGCTATATAGATGTGTGTGTGTGGTGCTATATATTTTTGTGTGTGTGTGGTGCCATATAACTTTGTGTGTATGGTGCTATATAACTTTGTGTGTATGGTGCTATATAACTTTGTGTGTATGGTGCTATATAACTTTGTGTGTATGGTGCTATATAACTTTGTGTGTATGGTGCTATATAACTTTGTGTGTATGGTGCTATATAGATTTGTGTGTGTATGTGGTGATACATAACTTTTTGTGTATGGTGCTATATAACTTTGTGTGTGTGGTGCTATATAACTTTGTGTGTATGGTGCTATGTAGATGTGTGTTTGGTGCTATATAACTTTTGTGTGTATGGTGCAATATAGATGTGTGTGTGTGGTGCTATATAACTTTTTGTGTGTGTGGTGCTATATAACTTTGTGTGTGTGTGTGGTGATATACAACTTTGAGTGAATGGTGCTTTATAACTTTGTGTGTGTGTGTGGTGCTATATAATTTTGTGTGTGTGGTGCTATATAACTTTGTGTGTGTGTTGTGCTATATAACTTTGTGTGTGTGGTGCTATATAACTTTGTGTGTGTGTGGTGCTATATAATTTTGTGTGTGTGTGGTGCTATATAACTTTGTGTGTGGGTGGTGCTATATAACTTTGTGTGTGTGTGGTGCTTTATAACTTTGTGTGTGTGTGGTGCTATAAAACTTTGTGTGTGTGTGGTCCTATATAAATCTGTGTGTGTGTTGTGCTATATAACTTTGTGTGTGTGGTGCTATATAACGTTGTGTGTGTGTGGTGCTATATAATTTTGTGTGTGTGTGGTGCTATATAACTTTGTGTGTGGGTGGTGCTATATAACTTTGTGTGTGTGTGGTGCTTTATAACTTTGTGTGTGTGTGGTGCTATAAAACTTTGTGTGTGTGTGGTGCTATATAAATTTGTGTGTGTGTGGTGCTATTTAACTTTGTGTGTGTGGTGCTATATAACTTTGTGTGTGTGTGGTCCTATATAAATGTGTGTGTGTGTGTGTGGTGCTATATAACTTTGTGTGTGTGTGGTGCTATATAACTTTGTGTGTGTGTGGTGCTATATAACGTTGTGTGTGTGTGTTACTATATAAATGTGTGTGTGTGTGTGGTGCTATATAACTTTGTTTGTGTGTGGTGCTATATAACTTTGTGTGTGTGTGGTCCTATATAAATGTGTGTGTGTGTGTGGTGATATATAATTTTGTGTGTATGGTGCTATATAGATGTACGTGTGTGTGGTGCTATATAACTTTTTGTGTGTGTGGTGCTATATAATTTTGTGTGTGTGTGGTGATACATAACTTTGTGTGTGTGTGGCGCTATATAAATGCGTGTGTGTGTGTATGTGTGGTGCTAGTTAGGTTTGGGTGCCAATACATTGTTCTCTCAGAATGGACGGATGCTGTGGTGTACCTGAGCTGTTGCAGAAACTAATCGATGTTTCCCCCCGGGCACTTTGAGTTTATTACTTGGTATTTTCTTACATCGATTTACACCTGACATTGATTTCTCTTACATTGACTTTCACTGTTAAAGTGAGATTAAAATACACCAATTATGTTCCGAATATTCAGCTAACAGTGTAAGAAATATTTGACAATTATTTAGAATTCTTCTACCATAATTTCATCGTAGGTAAATAATCTAATAACTGAAACATTTTTAAAAAAATAAGTGATTCGTGGTATTTAAGTAATTTTTTCAAACATCAGATTCTTAGTGCAATGAAAGGTGAACTCTTTTAAAATATGTGTATTGTAAGCCAGTGGCGTCACTGGGGTTGGTGTCATCCAGTGCGTTAACTCATGGTGTAACCCCTCACGACTTACCCCATAGACATCCTCCGAGTCTGCCTGTGCCAAATAATGGGAACATAGAGAATTTTACGTTTTGGTGTCGCCCCTTATGACGGTGTCACCCGGTGCGTTCCGCATCACCTGCACCCCCAAGTGACGCCCCTGTTGTAAGCATAAATGAATACATGTCCCTCAGTTAGCTTCAATCACATTCATTAGGGTAGAACTGAAATTGCGCTCGCAACATACATTTTCACAGGAAAGATTATTGGCGTTTCTTCTGGGTATTAAGTCGATTTATTTGAAAGATTTCAGACATTATTTTAACGCCAAGTTGTACATTTCACATTCTTTTAAAGCACACCCAATCTAGGAGCCACGCGCTAATTTTTCTCTATCATAATGAATAATTTTAACAACGTATTGGTGCTTAACAAGTGCGAAGTCCCCTTGAAACACTGTTATTTGTGGTGAGCAATGTGCTAGTATTTCACAAGGGTTCTCGAATTTATAATAATTTACCGCTTAGTGATCAGTCCAAAATAAACTATATTTGAAATGGAAAATGTTAGAAATAAAATTTGACAAAAGCGGTCTTATGAGATTTCTGGTTGGCACATTTCTTTTCATTTTTATAAATCCTTTATATTAACTCGTGGTGTCTGCTTGATTGTTTGTTTGCCGCAAAAGCTTTGGATCGATTTTTAACCCAGTTCCCCGTATGCTAGCGAGCAGAAATTTTGCAGGCAGACTCGTGGCGACGATAAATATGATCGATCAACATTTATAATAGATCGAATGTACTGTAATTAAATTAACGAATTTTTAGATTATCTCTATGTATCTCTATGTAGCATGTAAATTATTTGCTAGACTGTCGCGGTGCGTATTATATTGTACAACCTTTGTAATATTTTCCTATCGCACGAAGCGGTGCGTATTATACTGAGCATACTTTTTAAAAATATATTCCACGATCAGTACATGTTTAATGCTAGTCTGTCGCGCGCTGCGCATTATATTTAACATGTTTTTATAACCCTTTTTCAAATCGAGCTGAAATTTAGCAGACAGACTGTAGTAATTTTCTTTAACTACAAATCCTTTATATATGAGACATAACTAAAATTTTGGAACTTTGGATTGTCGTTCGATGCGTATTATAATGAACATACTTTTAGTTATGTCTCGTATATAAAGGATTTATAGTCAAAAACGTTGTTTTTTTTTACGTTTTTTAATTTGTTGTTGTTGTTGGTGGGGTATACGGCAGTGCTTCTCAAACTTTTTTAGTATGGCGGACCGGCAGGCATTTTTTCCATTGCACCAGGGACCGGTGCACTATTTTCCCTGCACTGACAATTTTTTTGAGAACACCTGTGGACCGGCAGTGGATGGCCCACGGACCGGCACCGGTTCGCGGACCACCACTTTGAGAAGCACTGGTATACGCAGGTTGGTAAAACCCACTGACACTTGTTTGAGAATCACTGGTCATTCAATAATCGTGTCCGGTACTCATTGCGTTCCCTAACAGTCCAAAACATGACTCAAGTGGCGAACTACTGCCCAACACTGGAAGCACAAACGGGTCTTCTTTAGTTAGTGCGATGAATTTGATCACGTGTTTTATTCCAACAATTCTTGTATAGCGCCTCGTTATTTTCATCACCAACAAAGAGGAGATTGTGCGCGGGAATTGATCCGAGTCTAAGGCCGACAGCCGACACAGGTGACACCCGAGACTGCCTTCGGAAATGATGGCGGTTTGTAGAACAACGGAAATGAGGAGGTGAGTTGTGAAGTGTTTGGCGACAACGAATTTCTGGGCACAATAGATCCCACTAGCAATAAAAACTGGGATCTTGTTCTGGGCACAATAGATTCCACTAACAATAAAAACTGGGATCTTGTTCTGGGCACA
Organism: Ampullaceana balthica; assembly: GCA_944989445.1. Lineage (NCBI taxonomy): Eukaryota > Metazoa > Mollusca > Gastropoda > Lymnaeidae > Ampullaceana > Ampullaceana balthica. Next base: position 233,769 of record CALYLW010000899.1, on the reverse strand, counting down.
ATAGATCCCACTAACAATAAAAACTGGGATCTTGTTCTGGGCACAATAGATCCCACTAACAATAAAAACTGGGATCTTGTTCTGGGCACAATAGATCCCACTAACAATAAAAACTGGGATCTTGTTCTGGGCACAATAGATCCCACTAGCAATAAAAACTGGGATCCTGTTCTGGGCACAATAGATCCCACTAAGAATAAAAACTGGGATCTTGTTCTGGGCACAATAGATCCCACTAGCAATAAAAACTGGGATCCTGTTCTGGGCACAATAGATCCCACTAACAATAAAAACTGGGATCTTGTTCTGGACACAATAGATCCCACTAACAATAAAAACTGGGATCTTGTTCTGGGCACAATAGATCCCACTAGCAATAAAAACTGGGATCCTGTTCTGGGCACAATAGATCCCACTAACAATAAAAACTGGGATCTTGTTCTGGGAACAATAGATCCCACTAACAATAAAAACTGGGATCTTGTTCTGGGCACAATAGATCCCACTAACAATAAAAAATTGGGATCTTTTTCCTGCAGAATAATCTCGATCAAGAGGAAATTTTTTAATGTGTCCCGGAAGCAGACACTTTAGAGGAAATAATCCATTTTTAAAAATGATGCTGTTCCAGTATGAGGGCCCCATGATTCCACATTGAGAACCACCCAGCCTGGTCTGAGAATACAGTTTCACTTGATATATTTTGCCCCCCCCCCAAAACAAATAAACCCAAACTTTTGTGTTCGCTTGGTTTCTGACGTGGGCGTCTTGCCGATACGCTCCTTTTCATACCACCCTCGCGTTGTTTCAAATAACTTATTCTATCCTAACCCGACTGGCAGTCCCGCTGATGTCTGAATATCAACAGGACTGTAATCTGTTGTCAATTCCGTTACATTTTGTGCATACATTTCAAATAAAAAAATAGTTACAATTATCACACTAACAAGGAAGCGGAAATAATGCGATTTATGATAAAATTGTAAGAAATGGTTAGTGTATTGATTAAATTAGAACATGATATTCAGGGTTACTTTATACACTAGCGATTCCCAGGAGAGTTTAATAAGTACGTATAGAGCTATTCAATTTCTAAGTAATAACGCAAAGCCAGAATGTATAGGCGGGCCGTCATTCAAAGATGTGACACATAAAGACTACATCGTTCATGTATAGGCGGACAGTCATACAAAGATGTAACACATAAAGACTACATCGTTCATATATAGGTGGACGGTCATACAAAGATATGACACATAAAGACTACATCGTTCATGTATAGGTGGACAGTCATACAAAGATGTGGCACATAAAGACTAAATCGTTCATGCATAGGCGGACATTCATACGAAGATGTGACACATAAAGACTACATCGTTCATGTATAGGTGGACAGTCATACAAAGATGTGGCACATAAAGACTACATCGTTCATGTATAGGTGGACAGTCATACAAAGATGTGGCACATAAAGACTACATCGTTCATGTATAGGCGGACAGTCATACACAGATGTGACACATAAAGACTACATCGTTCATGTATAGGTGGACAGTCATACAAAGATGTGGCACATAAAGACTACATCGTTCATGTATAGGTGGACAGTCATACAAAGATGTGGCACATAAAGACTACATCGTTCATATATAGGTGGACATTCATACGAAGATGTGACACATAAAGACTACATCGTTCATGTATAGGTGGACATTCATACGAAGATGTGACACATAAAGACTACATCGTTCATGTATAGGCGGACAGTCATACAAAGATGTGGCACATAAAGACTACATCGTTCATGTATAGGTGGACATTCATACGAAGATGTGGCACATAAAGACTACATCGTTCATGTATAGGTGGACATTCATACGAAGATGTGACACATAAAGACTACATCGTTCATGCATAGGCGGACAGTCATACAAAGATGTGGCACATAAAGACTACATCGTTCATATATAGGTGGACAGTCATACAAAGATGTGGCACATAAAGACTACATCGTTCATATATAGGTGGACAGCCATACAAAGATGTGGCACATAAAGACTACATCGTTCATATATAGGTGGACAGTCATACAAAGATGTGGCACATAAAGACTACATCGTTCATATATAGGTGGACAGTCATACAAAGATGTGGCACATAAAGACTACATCGTTCATATATAGGTGGACAGTCATACAAAGATGTGGCACATAAAGACTACATCGTTCATATATAGGTGGACAGTCATACAAAGATGTGGCACATAAAGACTACATCGTTCATGTATAGGTGGACAGTCATACAAAGATGTGGCACATAAAGACTACATCGTTCATGTATAGGTGGACAGTCATACAAAGATGTGGCACATAAAGACTACATCGTTCATGTATAGGTGGACAGTCATACAAAGATGTGGCACATAAAGACTACATCGTTCATGTATAGGCGGACAGTCATACAAAGATGTGGCACATAAAGACTACATCGTTCATATATAGGCGGACAGTCATACAAAGATGTGACACATAAAGACTACATCGTTCATGTATAGGCGGACAGTCATACAAAGATGTGACACATAAATGCTACATCGTTCATGCTCGAACATGATTTGAGGAGACCCTACAAATCATCAATATGCCCCACGTAGCTCGTGGTTGCAAGTTTCAACAAAACTCGAGATTTTCATGAGGGATTGCAATTGTTGATCAACCAGATGAAAATAGCATGAGACTTTTCTAATCTTCATCTCAGAAAACAGATCACATTTTGTAGTTACAATCTACCAAGCACGCTCGATGTTCGAGCGCATTTAGACGAAACTGACGTATTTCTCCATGAATGAAGTTAGTAAACAGTAAGGGCCCCAAAGTGTTCTTCGCCTTCAATGTTCCACTACACCGAAGTTATATTAGGTTCATCAAAAAATTTACTAGCACATTTTCCTCGTGTAAGACACACGAGTGACGGAAAAGTATTTTTTGCCTAAAATTGTATTTTGGGGCGGGTATAAGTGTACAAGACCTCATGGGACTGGTATATTTTTTTTTACATCAGACCATATGTGGCCCGCGGGCCTTGATTTAGACACATGTGATCTAAAGTAATATTTTAGAGGAGGTCCTGTACAGCGAGTCTACGACTGTTGTTTTAGCCGGCGTCCTGGCATGGTCCAAAGTCTAAACGAAAGCTGAGTCTTAATGATGGAGTTTATAGTTTTTATCATATCTTAACGGGAATTAGCCCGGTAGACCTGGGAAATGAACAACTCTGCGCTTACATTTATTGTTGATAACATTAATTTTAAAAAAACAAACACATTACATTAAGATTATTTAGTTTAGTAAAATGGAAATCTTTGTTAGAATGTATAAATCTCACGAGTAACTTCAAAATTCCTAGAAAAACACAATAAACATGTGTGATGTGTGATGACCCAACTTCCGGTGAAATAACTTTCTGGGACCCCGCCCCTTTCAGAGCGTGATAGGTCCCCGACTAAAGAACTATTCATACGTTCATATTTATGATCATAACGGAGAATCAAGAAAATAAGTTCCTAAAATGAGAGAGTATATAAATTACTAATGATAGTGGATTAGGTTACTTTTGTAATTCAAATATGTTCATAGAGAAAAAAAAGCGAATAAAAAACGGTTTAGAAAGTTTGAGTTAGCTATTTTTGGCATTTAGTAATATCAGTTTTTTTTGTTTTTTTTTAAATTTGTGTGGAGGATACAAATTATGAAAACCGGTAACTGATATGTGACGTCTTGAAGCACAACGTTTGGCAGCACTCCGCTGACGATGACGATAATTGTATTACAAGATAACCAAGGGCCACAACTACGGCGAGCGTGGGTCTGAGGCCGATCGCGAGCCCACGGAGTTACCGTGACGCGGGGAGGAGCTGGGTGCGGCCGGGCACAAGGGAGCAGTCGCCCCGTGATGGAGGGAGGCATGTCTGGTGCGGAAGCCAGTGGTGGGCGTTGGAATGCTCGTAAAAGCCGAGTCAAGCATGGATCCCCCCCACACACACTCCGAGCCGGCGGTTTGGTCGCAGATTGAGGGATTAAAAAAAACCTGGCCAGCAGATAATGCCATCGATAGGAGGACTTAATGCATTTAAACACTGCCAGATTGGAGCTCAGTTGTTTACTCGATAAAGTTTTCGGGCTGCACAAATTCAACATCGGTCTCAAACAAAAAAGAAAGAAAAGTCAATTGGCCTTAGGAGTCAACCGCAATTCAACACGCACCAGTATTGTTGCCACTCTGTAACAAATATTTTTATTTAAAAGTCTTAGGAGATATCATCGAAATAAATAAAAAAGTTTAGAAACATATGCTGTGATACACAGAAGAAAAATAAAGTAAAAATGATATCAAGGCGATTAAACATCTCCGCAGCTCTTCATACAAATATTTACAAAAACGAGGCAGGATCGTAATAACGCAATCGTCCACCGTTTTCTCAAAGCAATCGTTGTTCGTTTCCCCCTGATTAACTGCCTCAGCGCCAAGAGTCATTGTGAAATAATTTACAATTGACTTAGTGAATCGATAACCATTTGGTCGGAGAGTATTTAAAAAAAAGTTCTCCCTGGAAATGTTGAGCACAATTTGACGCTCTGCGGATCGTTTTCCCCCTCGTTGTAGATTGAAAACGAAAACCTTCCGTGTTGGTTGTTGGGAGTCACTAGACGGAGGAAGGTGTAGCGTTGTTGTGGTGTTGTGGCGGCTGTAGGAGCTGACCGTTACACACGAGTGTGAAGGAAGGGATTTCTCTGGAAGCATCGGCTGATAGTTGAATAAAAACAATTAAACTTTTGCAAGCGGAGCATTTGGCTATCTTCAAGTTTACTTCAGCGTTACTTCAAGTTTACTTCAGCGTTACTTCAAGTTTACTTCAGGCTTGCTTCCAGTTTACTTCAGGCTTACTTCCAGTTTACTTCAGGCTTACCGCGTGCTTGCCTGGGAGCATCAGATCGAGTGGCTCGGGAATATGACCAGGACTACGTGACGTCATCGAAAGCCTACAGTCCGGCACAGCTACGGTCAGTTATTCAATGTTGTGCTTGGCTCTATTTTTTAAAACATAATTAAACCCACGACCTTATGTCGACTCTGAACATGAGACTTAAACTTTTTTAATATAAAGGTGAAGCCAACATCTTCATGTATGTCTTTTATTCTCATTTTTAAAAGCAATTTTTAAAATATATTTTTTAAAAATATTTTTTTAAAAAATCCTTTATTTTAACTCGTGGTGTCTGCTTGCTTGTCGAAAAAACTTTGGATCGATGTTTAACCCACTTCCTGGTAAGCTAGCGAGCTGAAATTTTGCAGACAGACTCGTGCCGATTATAAAAACGATGCATCAAAATTTCAGATCGATCGCAGGTACTGTAATTAAATTATTGAATTTTTTAGACTATTTTATTTATCTCTATGTATCATGTTTATTTTTGAGATAGTGTCGCGGTGCTTATTATATTGGACGACCTTTTCATGAATACTTTCCTGTTGCGCGATTTGTTGCGTATTTTATTGACAATACTTATTATAAACATATTCTTCATCGGTGCGCATTTTATTAAACACGTTTTACGAGATATGACTAAAATTTTGTATTTTTGGATTGTCTTGCACTGCGTATTATAATGAACATTGTACATAAAGGATTTATAGTCAAAAACTTGTTTTTTTAACGTGTTCTTTTTATTTAAATTTAAAGATACACACGTTTCAAAAATACATTTTCATGCGATTTCCTCTTTACTTTAAAATGAGATGCCAAACTTAATTATACTATGGTAGGGTCATTTTGTCGATGATCGTCTTGTTCTCTCTAAACACGATGTCACCTTTCACTGGACGCAACGCCAACAGTTTTACAGACTGAATTTTTTGGTTTGTTTGTTATCCGAAAATCCTTTCATGAAACTTTAATTTGATGATGTGTTATTCTGGTTAAAGAATATTAACATTACATCGTGCGCGTGTTCTCGGCCTAATTCTTCCTTCGAAAAATTTAAAAAAAAATTATGGCAGTTAAAGACTGTTGCTTGTCATCTAACTAACAGTTGCCGCAAATATTTTTTGCTATTTTTTAGATCTATATATATATATTCTAAATAAATATGCAAATACAAACTCAGCACAAGTTAAGAGTGTATGCATGTATCTCAGCTTTGAATTAAATACAACAATGAATTTAAAGGACAACTCTAAGGGTAACTCTGAGTCTAACTCTGAGTCTTACTCTGAGTCTAACTATGAGGGTAATTCTGAGTCTAAATCTGAGTCTAACTCCCAGTCTATCTCTGAGTCTAACTCTGATCCTAACTCTGAGGGTAGCTCTGAATCTAACTCTGAGTCTAACTATGAGTCTAACTATGAGTCTAACTATGAGTCTAACTCTGAGTCTAACTATGAGTCTATATATGAGTATAACTATGAGTCTAACTATGAGTAACTCTGAGGCTAACTCTGAGGCTAACTATGAGCCTAACTCGAGGCTATCTCTGCGGCTATCTCTGAGTCTAACTCTTACGGTAACTCTGAGGCTAACTCTGAGGGTAACTTTGAGGGTAACTCTGAGGCTAATTCCAAGGCTAACTCTAAGGGTAACTCTGAAGCTTCCTCTGAGGGTAACTCTGAGGTTAACTGTGAGTCTTACTCTGAATCTAACTCTGAGTCTAACTCTGAGTCTAACTCTGAGGCTAACTCTGAGGTTAGCTCTTATGTTTCCTGGCCTATTTTTTTTGTAAGCAACAGCTGTGTGTCTGTAGATGCTGGTCGTCATAGTATCATATTCCAAACATTGTTTGTTACTGAACACCTTTAATTAATTCTCATCAATAAGTGATACTCTCTACCGGGGCGTACTTTGGGAAATCATGCAAGGAAAAATAATTACCGCAATCTCAAATTGCAAGGAGTTGAGCAGAATATGTAAATATATAGTGGGATATATATTATATTTTTTGGGGAAGCGAGGCTGAGATCATATCTAGCCTTATATGTTACAGACGCTCCTTCTATACACATGATTTCGCATCATACGCTTATCCATGGTTTCATGTCTAGGCTTGCATATTTATTAGAGTTTTATATGTTGATAGAGTATTGGTTTTCCAAAATCCGGACTGGAAAAACGAGAATTTTTATACGGAAAAAGAAAAATTGTTGTTATCTCTATGTCTGTCTGAGGGTTGTATTATGGTTAGATATATATATATATATATATATATATATATATATATATATATATATATATATATATATATATATACAGAGAGAGAGAGAGAGAGATAGAGAGAGAGAGAGAGAGAGGCGAGAGAGAGAGAGAGAGAGAGAGAGAGAGAGAGAGAGAGAGAGAGAGAGAGAGAGAGAGAGAGCGAGAGAGAGAGAGAGAGAGAGAGAGAGAGAGAGAGAGAGAGAGAGAGAGAGAGAGAGAGAGAGACAGAGATTCATCTTCTTAAAAATGTATCTTTCGAATTAGTGAATGAAGATAAGGGCAATGGCAATGGATCTATAGCGACTCGTTTAAATAAAAGAGAAACAAACTATCGCACAAAACAACAATAAAATCAACAACAAATGATTGAAAATTAAACATGAAAACTTTGATAAAAACACACCAAGTCATATTTTCAGCCATTTACAATTTTTTACACATGAAAACCGAACAGGTAAGTCGACCCTCTTATCTCAGATGAAATATTCTACATGATTCAGGACTGCACACGAAACCAATCTGTAAAATTATCCTTTCCCAACAGTGAGAACTGTCTTACCGCTATAGCGGTATCGGTATCTTGCTGAAATATGCTTCACGTGTCATTATCAGTTTTGTTAAGGTCAAAATATTGTTTTTAAAAAATAAATATTTACTTTTATCTTATTTATTTTAGCACTGTGAACCCAGCCAAACATTATTATAAAATTTCTTTTTTTTTGGGGTGGGGGTAGGGGAGGGATGAGGTCGGGGGTAGAAATACTTATTTGTAATGAGACAACATGCATGATGGTTACCTCCGCTTCTTGTGGTCAATCTCAAGACGGTTACCTCCCTTTCTTGTGGTCAAGCTCGTGACGGTTGCCGCCCCTTCTTGTGGTCAATCTCATGACGGTTACCCCCCTTCTTGTGGTCAATCTCATGACGGTTACCTCCCCTTCTTGTGGTCAATCTCATGACGGTTGCCTCCCATTCTTGTGGTCAATCTGATGACGGTTACCCCCCTTCTTGTGGTCAATCTCATGACGGTTGCCTCCCCTTCTTGACGCCAATCTCATGACGATTGCCTCCCCTTCTTGTAGTCAATCTCATGACGGTTGCCTCCCCTTTTTGTGGTCAATCTCATGACGGTTACCTCCCCTTCTTGTGGTCAATCTCATGACGGTTACCCCCTTCTTGTGGTCAATCTCATGACGGTTACCTCCCCTTATTGTGGTAAATCTCATGACGGTTGCCTCCCCTTCTTGACGCCAATCTCATGACGGTTACCTCCCCTTCTTGACGCCAATCTCATGACGGTTGCCTCCGCATCTTGTAGTCAATCTCATGACGGTTGCCTCCCCTTCTTGTGGTCAATCTCATGACGGTTGCCTCCCCTTCTTGTAGTCAATCTCATGACGGTTACCTCCCCTTCTTGTAGTCAATCTCACCAATAATACAACAATCGCTTTTGCTAGAGTACGTCTTAAATCAGGGGTGTCCAAAGTCTGTCCCGCGGGCCCGCGTTTAATTTTAACCGGCCCGCGACCTCATCTTTAATAATTTATTGACTCGCGGAATTTGTTTTGTAAAGACACAATTATATTTTTAATAGGGCTGTTAACGTTTTATTCAAATTTAATCATTAACTTTTGGAAAAAATAACGATTAATTAATCGTTAATTTCGATTAAAACCAAAAATTGAAATTTATGGTGTCATAAGTAACATTTATTAAACGTACTTGTCGAAAATCGAAATAACACTGGAATGTCTTCTTTATATGACATCTTTTAACCAACAGCGCAAAACAGACAAGTGTATTGACCTTATTTGGTTCAAGTGATGAGCAGGTCTTATTGACAATAAAACCAGCGGAGCTGAACAATCGTTCACGTAGCTTTATATTTTCAAAATCTTCGTGTAATTGTCTGGAAATTAGTTTATATTTATCGGCTGAAGTATGTTACTTTTTGACTTCCATTACATTTATAAGTGATGAGTCGATTAATCGTAAAAAAATTTTTTATTGGTTAAAACTTTTAACGATTAATCGAGAAATTAATCGTTAATTTCCGCAGCCCTAATTTTTAAGTAAAACCGAAACTACGTGCTGTTTTGTGTACGATGAGGGCAAAAACGATGACATTTCATTGTTTAACAAAGTTATTATCCGTTACAAAAAGGGATAAAAAAGTTATTTACTCGTGTTTGTACGAATTTTGATGACCCTCGATTGCAAAAAATATGTGACATAATAAAGAATATATTCACAAGCTAAATATGTACAACACTTAGTTGGTTTTAATGGACAAGTGAACATTCCTTTGGGGGACCTAAAGTTAAAGGACAAGTGAACATTTCTTTGGGGGACCTAAAGTTAATGGACAAGTGAACATTTCTTCGAGGGACCTAAAGTTCAAGGAAAAGTGTACATTTCTTTGAGGGACCTAAAGTTAAAGGACAAGTGAACATTCCTTTGGGGGACCTAAAGTTAAAGGACAAGTGAACATTTCTTTGAGGGACCTAAAGTTAAAGGACAAGTTAACATTTCTTTGGGGGACCTAAAGTTAAAGTTTCACGCCAGGAGTTGCTGTTCCTGGGGACGTCAGTAAGTGGGTGGACGAAGTTGTGATCTCAGCAGAAATTGTTATTAATGATCTTTATTTGTCTGAATTCTTCCAGCGGGATGATATTAAGTCAAACCACACTACAGGTATTATATGAATTCTCGAAAGCCGCATTTGTAAGTATCACGTAGTTTAGATGAGAAAGAATTACGATTTGATTATTCTAACTTTAAAACATATTTTTGTCTTAGATCACTACCTCCATGATATATGGTTAATGGATTATATTTTACGGATGCTTTACAGGTAACAAATGTGAAGAACATTTTGTGTTTGATTAATAACATCCTTTAGTTTAAGACACAATTCAACTTTGTCTGATGACTTCATTAATCATTTTTTTAAATAAAAAAAAACAAAAAACGAAACCGGTTCATTTTAGTGACAGACTTTTAACGTCTTCGTCGCAGACTTTCAACGTGTACCGGGACAGAATATAAAACATTTGGGAACGGAGTATCGAATCCTTCGGGACTCCCGTAAAACGTTGCTAAACGGGACATTGTCGGAAAGACTGGGACGAATTGCAGCGCACATAGTTTTCCATTTCAATGATGTTGTGAAATTGTGACCGTGTCTCGGCCTGGGTCAGCTAAACACTGCTGCCACACACGCTAATGCTTGCTGAATAATGGATGCGTCATACACACCAGACACAAATAATGTAGCCTAATAATGGCTTCCAATAGCCGTTTGATCTTTACAGATGTGACGAAATATAAACGTGAAGTGACACGAGGACCTGAACGTTACACACTAAATTTCATCTTCCTCAAAGAATCAAACTAAATTAGAAGAAATACGTGGGGGAAAAAAAAGCAATTGAGCTACTTATACATAAAAAATTTGCTGAAAAGACGGTTGGTTTTCACATGAAATAGAAATTCATATTAAAGGAACACTGACAAAACATAACACATTTATTATTGGGTTACAGGAAGTCACAGCACGTGACGAATGACTGACGTGCACTTATTAAATTTAAAAAAAAATTACATCATCAGAAGAGTTTGCCTCTGGGCGAAATGTAATAATCTCGAACAATATCGCAAGTCGCGTAAACTTTCATCTGAATGTGAAGAGAAATGGCTCACGCTGTTGAGAAAACTCTATTTTAACTGCGTATCACTTACAATTCGAAGTACGTTTGACTTTATGAAGAAAATGTACTTCTCAGACTGAAAAAACTGTTGCAACGTACCAAATGCTCTCATGGGAAATTATGTATGTAATTTCCTCCTCAACAATTATAAATCACAGTTCCTTTCACCAATCCAAGTTTTTAATATGCATGTTTACATATATATAATCATTGCCAAGCAATAAGATCAAAAGCATATAAGTAGAAATTTGTTTCAATTTCACAGTGTCTTTCTGTACATCTTAAGAAATTAGGAAATACTTTTTGAAAAAAAAAGATGATTACAGTTATGTGTTTTCTTTAAATTAAGATTACATAGATATACAAAATATATATTAACTAGCGTACACCCGTCAAAAATGACGGAAGTTTTCAGCTGAAATCTATTTATTTTATAAAAAATTCACTTTTTTTTAGAGCGCCTACGGCACCGACCTTTATCAAAAGCCCAACTAACTTGTCCTTGTTTGATAAATACGAAATATTAAACTTTCTGAAATGTACACAAAGCATTTTATAATAGGTGTTGCAGGGCGCCTACGGCACCCCGTTTATTTTTTAATTTTATAATTAACCACCATCTAATTCTTTTTTTACAATGTTCACTTTTCTAAAATTGAAAATATGAGCTAAATCAATGACGTCATATAATATTATTTACAGCGCATCTTTAATTTGCACACCTTTTGGTGTATTGGTGCAGTAATTTGGTTTTCCCTGCTTTCTAAAATTAGTAGCGTCAGGACAGACTGACTGACTTGCGTGACAATTGCAAATTATATAGTTTTATCATTTATACATCCTATATAATGAAAGGCAAGTTTCTGTCCTTTCTGTCCGTTCTGTCCGGTCATCTATAGCGATTGGTCCCTCAAACACATATGACTCCTACAGCCAATCATATTGAACACGTTTACACCATTTACGCGGGCGTTCAAAACGAGTTATTTTTGGTGCAGTATTTCTTCCAAGACTTTATTTTGAGTTATGCGCGTTGGGATTTATAGCAAAAAGCTCTGTTTTTACGAGTTATTTATTTTAACTATAATGAATAGTATTTTTCACGCGACGCACATGTAATGCCGGTCGAGACGGCTGTTGGAGGGGAGTTACAACATGCCACCGAACGGTGGCGGAACGTCCTTGGACGGGCTTTGTTGCTCGTATATAATAAAAATGTTATTTTCTTTAAATGCCCATTCTTCATTCCTTTCACTATCAGATGATTAAAAGCTTACATGAGATGTTACTAATCTCTCATGTCTGTCGAAGCTTCTGTCACTATTGATTAAAAAAAACTCCGCACTTTAGGAAATACATTATGTTGGTATGTTTTTCTACAACCACAGCACTGCTACAAAAAATAAATAAAAAAAATATCAAAAAAAAATATATATATATTCCTCATAAGGGGCCATCCATAAATGACGTCACGCTATTTTGCCGATTTTTCACCCCCCCCCCTCGTCACGCGTCGTCACAAAAAGTTAGACCCCCACTCCAAAAAAAAACCAAACAACGTCACAAAGCTTTGACCCCCCCCCCAAAAAAAACAACAAAAAAACAAAGAAAACAAAACAAAAAAAAACCAAAAAAAAACACACTTTAATTTCTTTTTTGAAAATAAGTATGTTTCAAATAACTTTTTCTTGTCATTTAAGTATTTATTTAGTGTAGGTCTGCATTGTAATATCGTAACACACGTTAAGTATATTCACGTCAAAGACATTTGACCTAAAATTACCACATTGATATCAAATCTCATGTTTTCTAAAAATTATTTGGTGTGCGCTGTAAGAGGAATATGGCGAGTACTGTACGAACCCCACATTTGTACAGGAAAGTAGGGTGTCATCTTGTGCGTCGCAAAATACGGTAATTCCTTCAAGTTGAAGACTGAAAAATACTATGACAGTAATAAAATATCCAATATTGTCCTAAATTTTTAACTCCGAAGTTCACGAGTATTGTTGTTTTTTCCCAAATTTTTTTTTAAGATTTCAAGTGCGTCACACAAGACGAGTTGTAAATATAATGCCACCAATGGACGAGGCGTGTTTAAATTGTTGGATTCTCTTGTGGAGTTTATAAAATAATGAAAAATACATGGCTACCGCTATCGGGCGGTTTAACCGACCTTCAAAAAATTTACAATTTTAATGTTTAGGTATCCGATTGAACCGGTCCGTTTTTAAAAAAGGTTTAACCGGCCTTCAAAAAACGAACTGTGTTAACATCCTTAGATTATAATTTATTTTAATGCATACACATTAAACATTGACTTTTAATCATCACGGTTAACGTCTTTGTTTTAAAAAAATATATAAAAATATAATTTTTCAAATGCATTTCTTAAAAACCCCTCAATTGACTGTCGGGCATCCCGTAAGAAAGAGGTCGGCGAACAGGGGTAAATTACCCTATCTGGGGTCAAAGGTAATTCTTGGGGGTAATGCAGACTCATTTGGGACATATAACATCCACTACAATCCACTAGATATATTAAAATACGTCATGTGTACCGTAATTTGTACGTGTATGCTTCGAACATATGCCTACTATTGCACCGGTTCCTTCCAGAAAATGCATTTTTAAAATTTGACAACTATGTAGATTTCTTACCTATGTACTATATGAAGACACCTAAATCCACCCTACTTTCATTTATATTGACACGAATGACAATAATCTTAATCCACGAGACTTGAGTGTATCAAGTATCCTTTCTGTGATATTTAAAATTAATGCCTTAAAAACTGAGCTAAGAAGAAAAGTTGTTTTGTGCTTAGGGTTGCCAGGTGGCCGTCTCAAAAATACCAGAGACTGGTGTCGAATTTTGTCGATGGCACAATATTTCAATGTAAAATGTCTGGTATTGCTTCCATTTTTCCACTGGACAAATAACGATAATACCGACAGTCCGGTACAAAACCAGACATCTGGCAACCCTATACAGTGCTACTCTCGAATTGCGATGTCAAGAATTGATGCCTTCAATAAAGTTAATGAATACTATTATATCTAGAATGGCCAGGGGTGTTAGACCAAAAAACAATCGAACAATTATATCAAACTTAAAACGTTTATAATTGTATCAAATAGATCCCCCCTCAAAAGAAAAAATAAAAATAAATAAATAAATAAAAATAAAATAAATAAATGGATATTGCGCGTCGTTTTGACTTAAAATATATACACATAATCCTATTCATATCATTTTAGACACCTATCATGCTTGTAAAACTCACCAGTTGCATTTTAGAGGGGGGGGGGCTAACGAAGCTCCCCCAAATCCCCACCAGAATCATGTGGGCAGGACCTCAAGTCTGGGGGGGGGGTAACGCACACATAAACTTGTATATTTTGGGGTAAGGGGCAAAAAAGTTCGCCGACGCCTGCCTTAAAAACGGAGCTGCGGTAACATCACAAATGCTTTGATGTCAACATCAAACGACAGAGGGTAACAATTTTATACGTTCTCTTGTGGATTCTCAAACTTAAGGGATTATAATTAGATTTAATTTTCATATCTTCATAACTTACGCCAACCGGCGTCTGATGCCCTATGGACCGGCACTTTGAGAAGCACTGATGGTTTTTAAACAAAAATTTAAAAAAGTATTAAAAATTTTTTTAAAAAGTCATTAAATAAATTGTAAGCGACCAAATCTTACAGTGGAAGTTTTATTTAAAGTTACCCTTTTGATGTGACGTCACATTTCTTCAACCCCCTCCCTCCCCCTCGTCACGCATCGTCACAAAAGTGTGACCCCCCCCCCTTTTTTTTTAGGTGCGTGACGTCATTTATGGACGGCCCCTAAGAGTTAAGAACTAAAATTAATAAAAACTTTCCTCAAATAATAAGTTTAAAAAAATATTTCTTTCTTCAATAATTTAATTTTAACATTAACAACCAAACATTCCCAAACTTAAGAATTAACGAAACAAATTTGGTACCCAATGCGATGACATCAGTAAGGCACCAGTAAAAAGGTATGAATATAATATAAATTAAAAGCTCGATTGGATCAGAATATTCTTCAGAGAGCTAATAAAAAACAGTAACTGGAAAAAAAAGAACTATGGAACAAAACTCGCACTGCACACTATCCACTTACTGGCAATAAAGGTCTTGTGAAACTCGAGCCTGTTTGACAAAGTTTTAATTATTTCAAACAGGAGTATAACATGAAACAAAATCTAAAAATAAATGTCTGGCCAGGATTCAAGAATTTTTTTTTAATGAAAAAAGAAACAATTATTTAAATAAAAAAAAATAAATATGGCCAAAGCCATTACGATGAATAAGAAATTCTTGGTGAAAATGACGTCATGATGTCGTGAACATGACTCTAGAAAGTTCGAGAATATCAATGTATTATGTATTCAAAATACAAAACGTACATATCTGAAGATACATCTCTCGAATATTGTATTAACATTTATAATTTATTAATTAAACAATATAATTTGCAATTGTCACGCAAGTAGTGTCTGTCAGTCCTGACGCTACTAATTTTAGAAAGCAGAGAAAACCAAATAACTGCACCAAAGCATCAAATCGTGTGCAAATTAAATATGCGCTGTAAAAAAAATATTATATGACGTCATTGTTTTCGCTCATACAAGTATTTTAATTTTGGAAAAGGGATCAATGTAAAAAGAGGATTTGATGATGGTTAATTATAAAATCTAAAAAAAAAGGGGGCGCCGTAGGCGCCCTGCAACCCCTATTAAAAATACTTTGTGTACATTTCAGAAAGTTTAATATTTCGTATTTATCAAACAAGGACAAGTTAGTTGGGCTTTTCAAAAAGGTCGGCGCCGTAGGCGCCCTAAAAAAAGTGCATTTTTAAATAAAATAAATAGATTTCAGCTGAAAACGTCCGTCATTTTTTGACGGGTGTACGCTAGTTAAAATATAATTTTAAAAAAGAAGAACTATCCCAGTACGGATTTATAAACTTGGCCGTTGAAAAAGCGATTTAAACAATGCGTGCCTCAAGCTGACCACTCGGACAAACCCCAGTTGGAATTACAGTGACGCCTAGAGATACGAATTGGATTCGTTCCGCAATCTTGCTCATACATCAATTTGCTCCTATCTCAAAGCAATTCTCCCCATTTATATGAATTGAAATGCCATTAATCCGTTTCTGCGTCCCGTTTAAGTTAAATAATCGTGGCCAGATATCAAACAACAACAATAGTGACAGCAGTGCATCAACTTGCTATCTACTGCTGTTACCTTACAAAGTAGACTTAAGACAACCATTTAGTGAATCCACTCACTCTTCCTCGATACCTTGCAGCTCACATTTCATCCAGCCCGTGGGCTATAAATAGAATAATATTTCAATTTTGTCGTTCTTATTACACTTCACCAACGATATTAAAGTGATTTTGATAATGTAGTGTTTTCCTGTGCGTCGCTGTGAAATGAGTACTCATGTGGGTGGGGCTGGGGGGTGTGCGTCAATTTTAATGTGTGTTTATGTGTGAGTGGCTGGGGGTGTGCGTCAATTTTAATTTGTGTTTATGTGTGAGTGGCTGGCGGTGTGCGTCAATGTTAATGTGTGTTTATGTGTGAGTGGCTGGGGGTGTGCGTCAATGTTAATGTGTGTTTATGTGTGAGTGGCTGGGGGTGTGCGTCAATGTTAATGTGTGTTTATGTGTGAGTGGCTGGGGGTGTGCGTCAATGTTAATGTGTGTTTATGTGTGAGTGGCTGGGGGTGTGCGTCAATGTTAATGTGTGTTTATGTGTGAGTAGCTGGGGGTGTGCGTCAATGTTAATGTGTGTTTATGTGTGAGTGGCTGGGGGTGTGCGTCAATTTTAATGTGTGTTTATGTGTGAGTGGCTGGCGGTGTGCGTCAATGTTAATGTGTGTTTATGTGTGAGTGGCTGGGGGTGTGCGTCAATGTTAATGTGTGTTTTTGTGTGAGTGGCTGGGGGTGTGCGTCAATGTTAATGTGTGTTTATGTGTGAGTGGCTGGGGGTGTGCGTCAATTTTAATGTGTGTTTATGTGTGAGTGGCTGGGGGTGTGCGTCAATGTTAATGTGTGTTTATGTGTGAGTAGCTGGGGGTGTGCGTCAATGTTAATGTGTGTTTATGTGTGAGTGGCTGGGGGTGTGCGTCAATGTTAATGTGTGTTTTATGTGTGAGTGGCTGGGGGTGTGCGTCAATGTTAATGTGTGTTTATGTGTGAGTGGCTGGGGGTGTGCGTCAATGTTAATGTGTGTTTATGTGTGAGTGGCTGGGGGTGTGCGTCAATGTTAATGTGTGTTTATGTGTGAGTAGCTGGGGGTTTGCGTCAATGTTAATGTGTGTTTTATGTGTGAGTGGCTGGGGGTGTGCGTCAATGTTAATGTGTGTTTATGTGTGAGTGGCTGGGGGTGTGCGTCAATGTTAGTGTGTGTTTATGTGTGAGTGGCTGGGGGTGTGCGTCAATGTTAATGTGTGTTTATGTGTGAGTGGCTGGGGGTGTGCGTCAATGTTAATGTGTGTTTATGTGTGAGTGGCTGGGGGTGTGCGTCAATGTTAATGTGTGTTTATGTGTGAGTGGCTGGGGGTGTGCGTCAATGTTAGTGTGTGTTTATGTGTGAGTGGCTCGGGGGTGTGCGTCAATGTTAATGTGTGTTTATGTGTGAGTGGCTGGGGGTGTGCGTCAATGTTAATGTGTGTTTATGTGTGAGTGGCTGGGGGTGTGCGTCAATGTTAGTGTGTGTTTATGTGTGAGTGGCTGGGGGTGTGCGTCAATGTTAATGTGTGTTTATGTGTGAGTGGCTGGGGGTGTGCGTCAATGTTAGTGTGTGTTTATGTGTGAGTGGCTGGGGGTGTGCGTCAATGTTAATGTGTGTTTATGTGTGAGTGGCTGGGGGTGTGCGTCAATGTTAATGTGTGTTTATGTGTGAGTGGCTGGGGGTGTGCGTCAATGTTAATGTGTGTTTATGTGTGAGTGGCTGGGGGTGTGCGTCAATGTTAATGTGTGTTTATGCGTAAATGCAAATGTGATTACGTTAATGAATACTCAAATGTTTAGGTCATCACTTGGAAATTATAAATTAACAAACATTCGTCAAAGAGACAAACTCTCAAATAGAAACTGGTATAAACTAAAAGATTTAATCATTCAAATAATGTAAGGAACAAAATTTATGACGCTGTCAGAATGGACCGCTGTAAACAAAGGAAGCAAAGAGTAAGAGTCTGTTGAAATTGTTTTCAAAGAAGATCTTCCCAGAAATAACAAAGGTTTTAATATTTAATAGAGTTAGTGGCTACATCAGTCTCAGATGGCGATCACATAACAGATTTCTGTCTACACTCTTTTCATTCAAGGATTTACTTTTCTAACATCAATCACATGCTAACATCACCCGTTGACACCAGTGGTTTTCATCTGGGGTTTTAATTTTAAAAAAAAAGTAAATGGCCTTAGTAAGTGCCTATGTCTTTAATTAATGTGTATATGTTTTTTATGACTGTGGCTGTGTCTTTATTTTTAAATCCTTTATATAAACTCGTGGTGTCTGCGGCCGACCGACCGACCGACCTTGCTTGATTGCTTGCTTGTCGCCAAAACTTTTGATCGATTTTTAACCCACTTGCTCGCAAGATAGCGAGCTGAAATTTTGCAGGCAGTTTCGTACCGATGATAAAAACAATGTATTAAAATTTCAGATCGATCGCATGTACCGTAATTAAATTATTGATTTTTTAGATTATTTTATTTATTCCTATGTATCATGCTATTTTTTGAGATAGAGCGTCGCGGTGCGTATTATATTGAACAACCTTTCTGTCGCGCAATAAGGTGCGTATTTTATTGACAGCTCTTTTTATAAACATATTCCTGATCGGTGCGCATTATATTAAACATGTTTTACGACACAACTGCAATTTTGTATTTCTGGATGGTCTGGCGCTGCGTATTATAATGAACATTCTTTTAGTTACGTCTAGTACATAAAGGATTTATAGTGAAAAACTTGGTTTTTTACGTTTTTTAAAATTAAATCCTTTATATTAACTCGTGGTGTCTGGTTGAACCCTTGATTGCTTGTCGGTCAACAAAACTTGGGATCGATTTTTAACCCACTTCCTCGTAAGCTAGCGAGCTGAAATTTTGCAGGCAGTTTCGTGCCGATGATAAAAACAATGTATCAAAATTTCAGATCCGCACTGGGTGACACAAACCATAGTGACGCCTTTGTACCGTAATTAAATTATTGATTTTTAAGATTATTTTATATATTCCTATGTATCATATTATTTTTTGAGATAGAGTGTAAGGGTGCGCATTATATTGAACAACCTTTCTGTCGCGCAATAAGATGCGTATTTTATTGACAACACTTTTTATAAACATGTTCCTGATCGGTGCGCATTATATTAAACACGCTTTACGAGACATAACTACAATTTTGTATTTTTGGATGTTCTTGCGCTGCGTATTATTGTGAACATTCTTTTAGTTACGTCTCGTACATAAAGGATTTATAGTGAAAAACTTGTTTTTTTACGTTTAAAAAAAAATCCTATACATTAACTTGTGGTGTCTGAGCCCTTGATTTTCGAAAAAAACTTTGGATCCATTTTTAAACAACTTCCTCGTATACAAGCGAGCTGAAAGTTTGCAGGCAGACTTGTGCCGATGATAAAAATGATGTATCAAAATTTCAGATAAATCGAATGTACCGTAATTAAATTAATGGATTTTTAGATTATCTTTATTTTGCTCTATGTAACATGTTAATTTCTGTGCTAGAGTGTCGAGGTGCGTATTATATTGAACGACCTTTCCTGTCGCGCAATAAGCTGCGTATTATATCGACAATGCTTTTTAAAAATATTTTCTCGATCGGTGCGCATTATATTAAACATGTTTTACGAGACATAACAAATATGTTGTATTTTTGGATTGTCTTGCGCTGCGTATTATAATGAACATTCTTTTAGTTATGTCTCCTATATAAAGGATTTAAAGTAAAAAACATTGTTTAAACGTTTTTTTTGTGTTGTTATTACAACTGTGTCAGTGTCTTTTATAAATGTGCGTGTGTCTTCAGTACCTTGTCTATAATGTGTCTGTATAGACCGTGGCCATGTGCTCTCAAAGAAAGAGATCTTTGATAAATTTGATAGAAAAAACTTCGTAAATTAGTTATTTGACATCGAAGCTTTAGCAGACGACAGCGAAAATTGATGGCGAGCCTAAACAATTTATTTGATGAAATTCATCGCTGAATATCACGGGCGATCACCTAGATGTGGACACCTTACCCCTGGTGTCCATTTACTTCAATATTATCTATGGACATTTTTCTGACGGAGTAGGTACGGAACACACCCAAGTGAGCTATTCCGAGACCTTTTAGATTAAGTTTTCGTTCTTAAAAAAATGTTTTCTTGTTGTTTTTGTTTTGTTAAAGATATTTCTTAGTTCGTTGAAGGCAACTTTTACATTATGATTAAACAGAGTTTAAACGTGTTTTTGAGCTATTAAGACAAAGTACGAAGTATTTAAATTTTAACACTAATAGTTCAACGACTGAAATACCAGATGTTAGTATCTTCAACTTTCAGACCCGTCTTTTTACAAGTTGAACTATACGTGAATAGTATTCCAAATTGCACCAATAATACGTTTGTACTTCCAAAAGTTTTCTGTATTATGTTCAGTAAGGAACTTTGAACTTTAAAAGCCAAATGAAAACTTTAAAAAATAAATCTGGGAAAATTCAGATTTGAACTCGTTGTACTTTGTTTAGATTATATTAAAAAATATTATATTTTAATAAATAATCTTATATATAGATGTAAGTTTCCAAAATAAACATAAAAATATCGACATATGCGCGTTAAAAATAGCTTTTTAAGTATTTCAATAGATGAATGATTTTACTTATAGCGGTGTTGATCAGGCCTCTGTCTTCCAATATATTAATAATAATAAATAAGCCGTGCTTTAAATACATGTATGGATTTCTTTAAATCCCTCAGAAACTTTGACAGTTCTCTTGTTTGTTTCGTGGGCGGTAACTCCTTCACTGTCTCGTCCACTTGTCGTCCGTTAGCGGTCATTGACCATCGGCCCTCACATTCTCACTCTGACACTATCAGTGCCTGGTCTGTGGGAATGTGGATGGGTGAGTTATGGTGGGGAGTGGGGGGTATCTAAGTGTGGGTAGGTGAGTGTGGGTAGGTGAGTGTGGGTAGGTGAGTGTGGGTAGGTGAGTGTGGGTAGGTGAGTGTGGGTAGGTGAGTGTTGGGTAGGTGAGTGTGGGTAGGTGAGTGTGGGTAGGTGAGTCTGGGTAGGTGAGTGTGGGTAGGTGAGTGTGGGTAGGTGAGTGTGGGTAGGTGAGTGTGGGTAGGTGAGTTGGTGCAAGTTGGTTAGTTTGGTGTTAGTGTGGATAGGTTTTTGTGGGTAGATTAATGTGGGTAGATGAATGAATGAATGTACGTATGCGTGTGCGGGTAGGTTTGTATGGGTAGATTATTGTGGTTAGTTTGTGTGGGTAGATTAATGTGGTTATTATGTGGGGTAGATTAATGGGGTTAGTTTGTTTGGGTAGTTTATAGTGGTAGTTTGTGGGGTAGATTAATGTGGTATTTTGTGGGGTAGATTAATGGGGTTAGTTTGTTTGGGTAGTTTATAGTGGTTAGTTTGTGTGGGTAGATTATTGATGGTTGGTTAGGGACGATAGTTTTAAGTAGGCCGAAGAGTGTGTGGAAGGACCTTCGTTTATTTAATTTATTTCTTATTTCTCGCGCTGGTCAATATGACTATCTGATGTACTTCAAGTTGTGTCATTGTAAGGCGTGAGATTATTATTTGACACCCGAGCGTTAGAGAAGTGTTTTTTTAAAATTGTCTTAAACTTTATACCGCCAACGGGAATCTGGCTTTTGGTCTTAATTTAGATGTTTCCTTCTCTTTAGATGAGTAACCAAGGGAGGTTGCCGTATACCCTCCACTTGGGTGGCCGGTGATTGCTTCCTAGGCAATAGCTTGGCAATACGGTTTAGGATTCACAATAGTTATGCAAACAATTATTTTAAGTTAAGTGATAGTAAAGAAACAAATGTGTTACCCGATATTACACAGCCACAAAACTTTACATTTGTTCTATTTCTCGTTCTAGCTCTAGTTCATATTCTCTATTTTTCGCGCATTTCATGCGTAACATGTTTGTTGTATAAAATATTTTTTTATGTTCGCACAATTCTTGTACTGTCCGTATCTTGTAGTGTCCCGTTTCTTGTAATGTCCCACTTCTTGTAATGTCCCATTTCTTGTAATGTCCCGTTTCTTGTATTGTCCGTTTCTTGTTATGTCCCGTATCTTGTAATTTCCCGTTTCTTGAAATGTCCCTTACCTCGTAATGACCACTCTTCTTGTTTCATCTCTCCTACCCCAGCAGTGTCTTACAGCCAGTGACCAGAAGATGGGGCCGGGCTCCTGCTGTCCTTGCATCACCCTCCTCGCTGCACTGATGTCACTGACGTCAGCGCTGGGCATGTTCACCAAGCCGAACGATGCAGACAGTCGTAGGTACGACGTTCTGGATATCCTCGTCCACCACCTCAACGACGTGGAAGGTCAAGGACTCGCGTTACAGGAAGTGCTGCGGGAAGCTTTTCTGTCCAAGCCCGCAGATTTAGTTTATGACGAGGACGACTCCGACTTGGAGTCCACGTCTGGTCAACGGGACAATTTAGATGACCAGTACAGAACTATGCTTGAGCTGGTCACCCGAGAGGAGCCTTCTGATACATTGCAAGGTCAAGATGACACTGTCAAAAGGGGTGAGTAATCTTGCTTGTAAGGACCTCAGTCTATTCGTCTTGTAATATGTTCTCTCTCTTTTTTTGTATTGTTTTTTGTTTTGGTTTTGTTTACAACAGATTTGCATTAACGCGCTGTGCTTCGCGGAGAAATTTGACACTTACTAGATGAACTTCTGATGTAACGACAGTTACGCCGGTCATAAAACCATGACATTGTTGCACATGTTTGCATGATAGACAACGATGCTAGAACTGAAATGAATAGCTAAGTCACCTCTCCTATTCCAACACGTTTGATTGTTTTAAAAGAATGAAATTTGAAACAACAATCTTTGTATTAAAAGTGCAACACACAACAGATGCATTGGGAAACCAGCCATTTTCCCTTTGAATTTTATTTCATTCAAACATACCACATTTTAAACATCAAATGATAGTATAGTATCATCGAGTATCATCACAAAAAACATATTCTAAGTAATAAATGAAACCAGAGACCCGAGTTTCATACTCTAAAGCAGTGCTTCTCAAACTTTTTAGTATTGCGGAACGGCAAGAATTTTAGCATTGCACCAGGGACCGGTGAACTATTTTCCATGTACTGACGTGCTAGCGCATTGTCTTTTCTTGGTAACTTCTGCGGACCGGCATCGGATGGCCCACGGACCGGCACCGGTCCGCGGACCACCACTTTGAGAAGCACTGCTCTAAAGGACCAACTGAGAAAACTCTCTCGGCGTCCACCTCTTTAACCCCTGAATGTCGACCCCTCTGTTACCCAAGAAAACACTCAGGGCCATCACCCGCGGGTCGTTGGACCTCACAAGGAGGTGGCATGCATTTTCATGCTTCAACCTGCTGATACTACATTGGCGCCTATCGGTAATTTACGTTACGGATATTTCGGTTGGGCGTCACGGATACCCCAGCCATCAATCGTCGTCCAACTGCCATGCACAAACACAACCGTTACGGTGAACCCAGAGAACAAACTCAATCTGACATGAGTCAAGGACACCATAGTCTTTGAATGTTCTCCTTCATTTGTTAAATCAATTTAATCATCTCACCCCACCCCTCCCCCTAACAACTCATTTCGTTTATGTCAAACGTAGTTGACAAAAGTTTACTCAATGTTCCCAACCCCAGAAACCAAAACAAAATTATATTGATTTTTTTGTTTTAAATTATCAAAATCCCTTTCCTACCTAAGAGATCTCAAATTATTGTTTGTGACTTTTGCGTATTACATAACGAATTTTTTCGCATTACTTTGTTTTTTGTGATTGTTTTTTTTTCACTGATGGAGCCTCATTATCGAATTGTTTTGTCACCACTAATTTTTCCCTGACGGAGCCTCAATGTAGAATTGTTTTGTCACCATTAATTTTTCCCTGACGGAACCTCATTGTGGAATTGTTTTGTCATCACTAATTTTCAACTTTTCGTACAACCTTCTTTTCCAATTTCTTTCTTAATACAGCGCAATGCGAAACTTAATAGACATACATGTATTTGTTTTCTGAAATGATTTTTTCTTAAATTTAAAACTTCAAATCTTTTGTGAATTTATAAATACAGGAATAAACTATACACTACAGATTAGCACGGAATTCTAAGTGATATTACATGTGGATTTTGAAGCGTTCAATGACTGAGTACTGAAGAATGTTGGTTAAATCTCGAGTTCATATTAATAAAGTATTTTCGAAACGAGAAACGCCGTCTGAACATGATCAGAGGCACTTGATAAAATCATGCAAAAATGCTCAATATTTCTCTACCCCAATTTAATGGAGAAAAGAAAAGCGGTTTGCGGGACACAGGTCGGCCCATGCGCCTAGCCCTTAGTTTGATCGGCTGAATGCCTGAGAAGCGGGCCAGGGATCTATTAGGGCCTAAGCTAGATATTGTGCAATGCACATGGTCAGCTCTGAAGCTGTCTGGTGGCCAACACTAGTTGCGTCCCTTGAATCGATACGGAATTATAGTAGATGGGGAAATTCGCGCACCGCCAGTTCATTCTTCGGGGGCGTTATCTGTAATTTTACGTAAATTGAATAGAAATTAATGGTCTTGTTTTGTGAAAGAGGATTGGACATTTGTTCAGTAGGCAACACATCTCTCTTACCATATCATTGATCTGATGAAAGTTTAATGGTGCATAGATAATTTTGAGAAAATATTCGGTAAATATATAAAGTTGATTTGTTAAAACTAAACTAGTTACTTTCCCCATTTCAGTTTAAGTACAGATTCATTATCACACGACAACATCAGTAAAACTCTCTGATCTAATTTCACACAATTACTAGCTCACCCCCTTTTATGAGTTCATTTCTGTCTAGTCAACTTTAGTCTGACGTTGTTTTAAAAAATAAAGTTAAAGCGAAAACAAAATTCAATTGCTTTGAAGATACAAAACTTGTTAACCAAAACTTGAGACACCTGCAAGTCGCTGAGCTCGTAAATCACATAATTTAATTTTTGTTTTAAAAAAAACCGGCAAATATTCCTTTTAACACAGTCAATTTTTGTTGTGTTATACGGAGTAGAGCAGCGCCCTCTAGAGGGTTTACGTACCCTATTTTCAAAAAAGTGTATACCCCTATTAACACAGAATACATAAATGGTTATTTAAAAAAAAGAATCTCGTTGTTACAGGATGGTCCCACGGGTCACCCTCTTCTTTTGTTACCATTTCGGAGTCTTTCCTTTTGGGCTCTGTCCTTTCGAGCCCTGCCCCATTGGGTTCTATAATAAACACATACACTTTATATATATATATATATATATATATATATATATTATATACATTATTTAACGTGTGATCAAAAGAAAATTTCGATTCCTTGTTTAAAAAAAGTAAATATTGTATTGTTTTGTAAAAGGTCAATGCATAAAACTGTTTTTTTAATCTTAGCTGTTACAGACCCTCCTTCTATACAGAAGATTATTGCGTCCTACGTTTTTGCTCAGTTGGATGTATATGGTGTTAGGGTGACAGAGCTAAGATATTCTCAAATTAAAACGTACTTTTTTATAGTTATTTTTTAAATGACTAATTATTTCTAGCTATTAAAAATAAATGTTTTTATCAAGAGTTTAAACAATTTCAAAAATTTAAAACCGCTTTTAAATACAAAATGTCCTTTTTCTGCGACTCAAAAATTCTTTCTTTAAAAATTATTTTCTTAAACCTATATTATGTAGTGTGTTCTTTTAAATTTCCTCCCCCACCTTAAATCCTAACTTCCTGCCTTTTCTTTACGTGTTATAATTAAATTGCCTTTTTTATTCAGAAGATTATTGCGTCCTTCTCAGGTTGTACATACTGTAAGTATCACGCAGATACCATACTGACACAATGCCCGCCAACATCGCCTTCTTTTACCTCATCCAATGTCAGGTAGCCATAATTGCTGGCCGGACCCAAAGTAACCTTTGACTTTAAATCACGGGAGAGAATCCTTCGACTTTACAGAGACTTGAACCCGGGACTCTGGGTACGCCAGCCGAGCGCGCATGCCACTCGACCGCCTTTCAGCGTTATGGTCCTCTCTCAGGTTGTTTTGTTTAATTTCATCCCCCCTCCCCCATTGCCACCTTATTGTCAACTCCAAACCCTTTATTGCGCACTCCCCTTCCCCTCGCTCACGCACTATTTTGCTCTGTCACGAGAATAGACGAAAACAATAAATAATTTCACAAACCATTCGCAAGGATGACAGTGTACATTTCACGGTGACATCTTTACTACAATCGCTTACATTTTTACACTTAGATGACAGTGTACATTCCACTGTGACAGCTTTACAATAATCGCTGCATTTTCACACTTACATGACAAGTCTCTGAAATTGTTGGGATGCTCAAGCAAACTCCTGTCCAAACCTCTGCAGTAAATAATCAACATTAAAAACACTTTTTAAAAACTAGTCTTATATAAAAAATGCACTAATTTTCTACTTTTTAGTCTACGCATTTTACAGTAAGTACAAAGCCAGCGTACCTTTTGACTATAAATCTGTTATATGAGACATAACTAAAGGTAGTGATTATGTTTAAACGCGACATTTACAGACTGAAACACAATTATCTCCCCTGGTTTTAAAACTGGGCGCAGGGATGGTAGGGGGTGTGAACAGTGACGGTCGGCGTCAACGCGTGAACTGGGCACGTGAAAAAATTATAAACAAATAGTGGGACGGTTCCGATTAAACTTACAAAGCAAGTTAATATAAGACTAGTAAATAGATGCTCGTAGAGGTAACACATTTGATAGAATTTTTATCTGGAGTAACAGTTGAATAGAAGTAAAACCGAACATTGGTTGCTGTAACAGATGCCATTGAAGTGTACGAACATGAAGGCTTCGATTAATTGTATCAGGTTAAATCAATATATAATACTTTATCATGTGAACTGGAAGTATTTCTATCGCGGGCTATTTATCCAAAGATCACGCATGCGAAAACTTATGATTTAAGACTTTAAATTTAAAGTGTTAAAAAATGATATTTGTTTTTAACTTCATCAAAGATCTAAAATAAAGATAATAAAAATAACCACCTAAGTCCTTCGTTTTGAGATTAAGTAGAGTTCTACTTTATTCACAGTGGTTGAGTCGGTCGCTTGGTAATTTCGTAATATATATATATATATATATATATATATATATATATATATATATATATATATATATATATATATATATATATGGCATCCGTCCATCCTCATGGGATGATGGCGTTTCCTCCTGCTCCTCTGCCCCCCTTCCCCTTTCTCCTGGCCCTTTTCTCCTCGCTCTTGACTGTAAGGGAAGCTTCCGCGACTTGGATGCCCTCGCGTACTTTAGCCCGCCAGGAGGTGCGTTCCTCAGCAATGGTTTCCCACGTTTTATGGTCTATCTGCGCCAGACTCATGTCTTTCTTGCAGACATCCTTGAAGCGCAAGCAGGGGCGTCCTCTCTTCCGCACACCAGTTGCCAGCTCACCGTAAAGCAGGGCTCTTGGAATGCGCTCCGAGTTCATCCTGCGGACATGTCCCAGCCACCGCAGGCGCCTCTCACTCAGGATTGAGTGCATGCTCAGCATATGACTCCTTCTGAGTACCTCGACATTCGTTATCTTGTCTTGCCACTTGATATGCAGAATCCTGCGCAAGCATCGTAAGTGGAAGCTGTTGAGTTGCTTTGTTTGTTTGGCATAGGTCGTCCAGCACTCGCTGCCATAGAGGAGTGTGCTGAGCACGCAGGCCTGGTACACAGTGATTTTTGTCCTAGCAGTGAGCTGTGCATTGTTCCACACTCTTTTATTCAGCCTAGCCATTAATGATGAAGCCTTGCCGATTCTGGTTTCAATTTCCTTTTCCAGGGAGAGTGTGCTTGTGATGTTACTGCCAAGGTAGGTAAAATCATCGACGACATCCAAGGTGTTTCCCTCAATGGAGATTGCTGGGAAGCAGTCAGTTCCTTGTCTCATAATGTTGGTCTTTTTGAGGCTTATCGTTAGACCAAAATCTTTGCATGCCTCTGAGAACTTGTCGACCAAGAGTTGGAGACCTATCTCTGAATGTGAGGTAAGGGCTGCGTCATCCGCGAAGAGCAGCTCTCTAATTAAAACATTTTCCACTTTTCTCTTTGCACGGAGACGGCTGATGTTGTACAGATTTCCATCCGCCCTGGTATGGATGTTTACACCCTCGAAACAGTCCTCGAATGCATGACGCAGTAGCATCGAGAAAAAGATACCGAAGAGTGTTGGAGCCAGTACACAACCCTGTTTGACTCCGCTACAGACTGGGAAGGGTTCTGAGGTGGCACCATCGAAGAGCACTGTGCTGTGCATATTGGTGTGGAAGGACTCGATGATGGAGAGAAGCCGCGGCGGGCATCCTATTTTTTCCAATATACGTAGCAGACCCTCGCGGCTGACCAGGTCAAATGCCTTTGTTAGATCTATGAAGGCAACAAAGAGGGCTTTCTGTTGCTCCCGACATTTCTCTTGTAGCTGACGGAGTGAGAAGATCATGTCCATTGTTGACCGGCCAGCCCGAAAACCGCATTGTGATTCTGGGTAGACATTTTGCGCCAGAATTTGCAGGCGTGCAAGGATCACTCTGGCAAAAGCCTTTCCCACAATACTCAGTAAGGAGATACCACGATAGTTATTGCAATCGCTGCGATCTCCTTTGTTCTTATAAAGCGTAACTATTTTGGCGTCACGCATGTCCTGTGTGATGTGACCGCGTTCCCAGCAATCGCATATGAGTTCGTGCAGAGGCTTCAGTAGTGCTGGCTGGCCGTGCTTAAGGACTTCTGCAGGAATGCCATCGTTGCCTGGGGCCTTTCCATTTCTCAGACGATCGATAGCCCTACCAAGCTCCTCTATTGACGGTGGAGCATCAAGCTGATCTAGAACTGGTAGATCTGGTATTCTTTCTATGGCAGAGTCAGATACTACATTCTGTGTCGCATAGAGTTCTAGATAGTGCTCAGTCCAGCGCCGCATCTGCTTGTCTCGTTCTGTGATCATCTCACCTGATTTTGTCTTGATTGGAGCTGACTTTGAAGTTGTGGGCCCAGTGGCCTTTTTTATGCCTTCGTACATTTGTTTTATATCTCCCTGATCAGCAGCAGATTGAATGCTTTTGCATAATTCCACCCAATAAGTGTTAGCGCAAAAACGTGCAGTCTTCCGGGCTGCGTTTCTGGCACTTCTGAGACATTTCAGGGTGTCAGGTCCTGGGGAAGCTTTGTAGGCCAGTAGAGCTTTTCTTTTTGTCTCCGTCACGGGATTCATTGTAACCCAGTGGGCTTCAAACCAATCTGCATTTTTTCTTTCCTTCCTCCCGAGGACGGCAAGAGAGGTGTTGTAAATAGTGTCTCGAATATGGAGCCAATTCGCATCGATTTGTTCTGTCCCTATAGCATCATGCGGATTGGGGATTTCTTTCTGCGAGGTGTTGGCTTTAAGAGCTTGCTCAAGCTTGGTGTTAAGTTGATCACTTATCTCAGGGCAGTTGATATTCTGCGTGTTGATGCGAGTTTTACCCTTGCTCTTTGAGTGACACAATTTCTTTGGTATTAATTTGATTCTGCTTGCGACCAAAGAGTGGTCTGTGTCACAGTCGGCACTGTGGTAACTGCGTGTTTGGAGCACACTGGCCAGATCAGATCGCCTGGTGAGAACCAGATCAAGCTGGTGCCAGTGCTTGGAGCGGGGATGTCTCCAAGACACTTTGTGGATGTCCTTGCATTTGAAGAAAGTGTTAGTTACACACAGATTGTGAGTACTGCATAGCTCGAGCAGCCGCTGGCCGTTGTTATTAATTTTACCAATGCCATGTAAGCCGATGCTGGTGGACCAGGCTTTGTGATCTGCACCTACCCTGGCGTTGAAGTCACCGAGGAGGTATAGACTCTCATATGTGGGAATATTTGCTACTGCGGAGTCTAGAGCCTCGTAGAAGTTGTCTTTTAACTCTTCTTCGGAGCAGAGAGTTGGTGCATACAGGCTGAGGATATGGGCTGCGCCAGATGATGTTGAAAGTTTAATGCCGAGTATCCTCTCAGTGCCAAGTGCCGCCAGTTCAACGTATGACATAAGAGAGTTTTTTATGGCAAAACCAACGCCATGCTGCCTTGGTCTGTCTGATGGTAGTCCTTGCCAGACAAATGTGTAGTTGGCCTCAACCACTTTGCCGTTTTCAGCCAGCCGCGTCTCCTGTAGACATGCAATGTCGATGCCGAGACGGGAAAGTTCCCTGTCAATGACCGCTGTCTTCCTTATATCTTCCGCACATGAGGGGTCAGAGTTAAAACCAGTGCAGAGGGTTCTGACATTCCAGCTTGCTAAACGAAGTGCTGGTAACTTCTTTCTTATTTTTTCAGTTGGTGCTTGGGTTTATGGCTTGCTTGTTGAGTTGATCACTCTGAGCCCCATGCACCCAATGGGGCAGGCGAGCCATGACGGAACATCACCTTACTGGCTGGGGGCTGCCCAGCTTAAGGCGGGCGGTAGATGCTCAGTGAGACATGGCGATCTCTCCCACCGTCTGGAACGACCCCTGGCGCCTAGCTCTACGCCAATTGAGCAATGGCTTATAACCGGTAACTGCCGCTCC
The DNA here is from genome assembly GCA_944989445.1 of Ampullaceana balthica. Classification (NCBI taxonomy): domain Eukaryota; kingdom Metazoa; phylum Mollusca; class Gastropoda; family Lymnaeidae; genus Ampullaceana; species Ampullaceana balthica. The sequence continues at coordinate 202,855 of CALYLW010000899.1, read as the reverse complement.
ACGTGTTGTGTCTACGCCTTGCGGCGAAGCTGGAGTGACCTCTCCAGGATTGGGTCGAGGAGGTAGAGAAAAAAAAAGAAAAAAAAACCACAGGAGGCTACGATAGCCTAGGCAGAGCTTTAGAAAGACCAGATGTTGCCCAGGCAGCAGGCCCTCTCTCTCCACACAGATGGTGATTCCAGGGGAACAGCTTAGCTGATACAACAAGGTGCCATCTGCATCGCAGGAGTTGCCAGAGATATAGCGCATCGCAATAAAACTGCATAAGGGACTCCGTCTCCTGATTTTCTGTTAGGGTTTACTCCCTTAGTCTCTCCGTGAACAGGTGTGGCCGCGAGACAACGGAGGTTTGAGATTGGAGTTTCCCTCTCCTAGATGAGCTACCTATCAAGGTTAACGAGCCCCATCTGCCCGAAGCGGCTGGTTTTAAGGCGCCAGCGGCCCGCCTTCACCCCTTCTCCTGTCAGTTGAAACGTGATCCGCCAGACTTCGTTACAAGTCATACGAGAAGGCCAGGAGTTGGACTTTGGTTAGCAGAGGCTATTATGAGACGCAAGCTATGGGGATATTTCGAGAGGAGTGGGTGCTTATTTCCCACTCCCACCCCCGGCAATACTAACCTTGGACCACTCTAACCTTGGACCTCGTAATAAACACAGCTTTATTGCGAATGTTTGAATGCATCGTTTATAGATAGCGTAGGCTTAGAACAACTACTTTATTCGGAATGGTGAGTCAATCGTATACATATATTGTTTGAATTCAGAATGATTGAGTTCATTGAATAGAGATACAAGCATAATAATTACTACTAACGCCAATGTTGTTGGGTCCATGGTTTATATATTACATTAGAATTACTACTTTATTCTGAGTGTTTGTAATAGTTATCGTCGTTTACCAAAAAACGCAGGGTTGTCTATATATACAGAGTAAAATATTCATCCTACTTATTTAAGGTGATGTTTCTTTTCACCACGCCACCCCTCCTCTCCCAATCATCAAAGTGCTACAACACTGCAGATAACAAAAGGAAATTTTGCCACAGAGCGTTCCGGACTTTTAATACAGTGATAATGTCCCCAGTGTCCACAATGGAGCTATCACAATTTGTGGTGGGGGCAAATAATTGCGCCAAGGAATCACCCACTAAACCACGGTGACGTCAAATCGAATCTACAAAAGTTAATTTTTAAAAAAATATGTATCAGATTTAAGTAACCTTCAAGAATTCCAAAAATTGCTACCGCCCCCAACAAGGGACGCAACCTCACGTTCAATCGACGTTATTGATATTTTAATTTGCAGCTTATCACAGATTTGGTACACTAAATTATTAATATTACCTTCAAACAAAAGACAATATGGTATTAGTATTACACTCAAAACGCACTTGGGTTGTCATAGAAAACAACAACTGCACACCTTGTATGTTGGGCCTTCTTGTCCATTAGGGGCATCCACCGATCATCGTCGGCGTCTGCGATTCCTCCAAGGGCATAGGCCACCTACGAGAGACCTCAAGGCATCTCTATCCTGGGCCAGCTTCTCCAGGATCTTCCCTTCATGGCCAATTCTATTGATGTCTGCTTCCAGTTCTGGGCGCTAAGTGTTTCTTGGGCGGCCTCTTTTCCGCTTACCCTGTGGGTTCCATTTCAGGGCTTGCTTTGTTGTGTTAGAAGCAGGTTTTCTTAGTGTATGACCAATCCACCTCCACCGCTTCTGAAGAATCTCTTCCTCAATGGGCTTTTGTTTTGTCCGCTGCCACAGTTCCCGGTTGCTGATTTTGTACGGCCAGTGAATTCGGAACACCTTATATAACGAACCGAATACGCTGGGGTTATCTATAGAGCTATCCAGAGTCCGACAGTCAGTGATGAATATGATTGAACTATAGATGTCTCACAATCCTATTTCTAATCACAGATTCTAGCATGACACATTTTGATTTATGAGCTATGGCGGATTAAGGGGGGGGGTGCTGATTGGGCTAAAGCCAGGGGCCCCCAATGATTTAAGGGCCCCAAACTAATTATATTGTATAATAAAGGTGGCTGGACCGGGCCCCAGGTGGAATTGCAGCCAGGGGCCCCATGCAATCTTGATCCGCCCCTGTTTATGAGGATTACTTTCCTATGCGTATCGATATTCGTCTCTGGGAAGATCTTCTGTTCAGTTTCTTTTCAAATGTTGAGACAAGTGCTCTTTAAAAGTTGATTCGCACATTGGCGCGCAAGTTATTTTGGGTCAAAATGTTTTCAAAACTGTTCGGAAAATTTACTGTGGGTGGATGTACGACAATGTACGTACCTTCAAGAATGCTCACAGGTTGACGATGATTCTCAAATTTTATTATTTTATTTTTAACAGGTACGTCTACGGTGTTATTTTATAATTTTCGTCTTGACTTGAATTATCGGAGAAAAAAAAAGATTAAAGCATTTTTGTTTTTAAATCAAAGATATTTTACATGTACATGTAATTTTAAGGAATAAACTGACTTTCAAAATTAATATAATTTCTATTCTAAAAATGCTTAATTATTATAATTTTATTATTTTGTTGAATTAAGATATAATTTATTTGTCTATTCACTTTTAAAAAAAGGTTGCCTTAACTCTTCCCTAAGAACCGTGAATATATTTTGTAGGCATTGTGAAATGTTGTAGCGACTTGCTCTCTCCACGAAATGTTGTAGCGCCTTGCTCTCTCCACGAAATGTAGAGGCTACTTGCTCTCTTCACGAAATGTTGTAGCGACTTGCTCTCTCCACGAAATGTTGTAGCGACTTGCTCGCTCCACGAAATGTTGTAGCGACTTGCTCTCTCCACGAAATGTTGTATCGCCTTGCTCTCTCCACGAAATGTTGTAGCGACTTGCTCTCTCCACGAAATGTTGTAGCGACTTGCTCTCTCCACGAAATGTTGTAGCGACTTGCTCTCTCCACGAAATGTTGTAGCGCCTTGCTCTTTCCTCAAAATGTTGTAGCGACTTGCTCTCTCCACGAAATGTTGTAGCGACTTGCTCTCTCCACGAAATGTTGTAGCGAATTGCTCTCTCCACGAAATGTTGTAGCGACTTGCTCTCTCCACGAAATGTTGTAGCGACTTGCTCTCTCCACGAAATGTTGTAGCGCCTTGCTCTTTTCACGAAATGTTGTAGCGACTTGCTCTCTCCAGGAAATGTTGTAGCGACTTGCTCTCTCCACGAAATGTTGTAGCGTTTTGCTCTCTCCACAAAATGTTGTAGCGACTTGCTCTCTCCACGAAATGTTGTAGCGACTTGCTCTCTCCACGAAATGTTGTAGCGACTTGCTCTCTCCACGAAATCTGCGATAAGAAAATCTATCGATTCAATTCCACCATTTAAAACAACACTTTGAAACTCGTACATTTTTAATAGCTTGAAAATAGGCATTAATCTTGAAAATACGTGAGAATAATAAATGAACCTTGAAAGTAAAAAAAGGAAAAAATGGTGGGGGAAATTCTCGTAATCTCATATGAAGTAATGTGATATGAACTAACGTGATATGAACTAACGTGATATGAACTAACGTGACATGAACTAACGTGATATGAACTAACGTGATATGAACTAACGTGATATGAACTGATATGATATGAACTAACGTGAAATGAACTAACGTGACAGGAACTAACGTGATATGAACTAACGTTAGATGAACTAGCGTGATATGAACTAACATGATATGAACTAACATTGATATGAACTAACGGGATATGAACTAACGTGATATGAACTAACATGATATGAACTAACGTTGATATGAAATAACGTGGTATGAACTAACGTGACATGAACTAACGTGATATGAACTAACGTTGATCTGAACTGAAGTAATAGGAACTAACATGATATGAACGAACTTGACATGAACTAACGTGATATGAACTAACGTGATATGAACTAACGTGATGTGAACTAACGCAATATGAACTAACGTGTTTAAAATTATACCATCGATCCTCTTCACGACCTTCTGAAATCTGAAGAACCAGTTTGAGAACTCATTACGACTCTGGAGTCAAACTCTGTGCGGTTAATGGGAGTTTCAGATAGCTGTAGATCAGGGCGGGAGGCGGGGGATGGCGGAATAACTGTAACTGTTCAGGAGGGAGGCAGCTACTGGGGAGAATTATTGGGAGAAGATTGGGGGTGGGGGTGGAGGACAGCAAGTGATGGAGATTGCTTTAAATTTGCCTCCTTTAATATGGAAATATCCCAACATTAAAATTCGTTGGTTCCTATTCACCTGATTTTTTTCATATTTCACGGAGACGTTCTTGAATACGTTCTTTACTTGCTGGGAAATTTTCAAGTAAAAGAAAATGACAGAGGGGATGGGTAACATATGTCCGAAGGTGACCCTATAAATCCGCCCATGGATGATTTTAAAAAAAAATTATGACTCAAAACTGTTAGGATGTGGGCCAAGTTTGAGTGGCTTGAATGTCTGTAGCCGGGGACTACAAGACGGGGGACACCAGCAGCCCTAATCAGCGGTCCCCATGAGTTGGCACGAAGGTGAATATTTAATCATCTCATTGTATGTCAACCCTAAGCAGTGGGGGAGGAGGGGGGGGGAAATACCAAAGTTCTCATCTGGTTTTTATCGTCTTCTCAAACAATGGGACTTCCATATCAGGCCGTGGCTATGGGATGGGTGGGGTGTGGAGAAGTCTGGTCTTGGATAGCTGAGATCTCCACCCACCCATGGTGTCATTTACATCACAGGGTATCTCAGTTTTGAGACTGGAGGGTACATGTAAATAAAATAGGCTGACAAGGGGTCTCAATCAGGATGGGATGAGGGTCGACTTGGCTCAGTGTGAGAATCGTTTCGTAGATTTTTAGAAATTTAATTTCGTCAGACTCGAGCAATTTGTCTACTAACATCATGTGATTTTTTGTTGTTGTTTTGCTTCCTCTTTTCATCTTGCCTCCTACGTCGTCCTTCGGCATGCAGTTAAAATTTTGTATCGTCCTCTTATCTTTGCTTAGCCCCGCGATTTTATCCAATTTATCACGTATTTGTTTGTGTTATTCCCCCCCCCCTCGGCTTAAGAGAGCATTTCCCCATAGCATTCATTGTTTATTTATTTACCCCCCTTCACCTTCTTAACAAAGCATTATTGTTTCCCCGCATCTCTTAACTTCGTTGCATTCCATTGACTTCACTATCCCCTGTAGCCCCAATGATGTCTGTGTAGTGTGTCATTCCATTGACTTCACTATCCCCTGTAGCCCCAATGATGTCTGTGTAGTGTGTCATTCCATTGACTTCACTATCCCCTGTAGCCCCAATGATGTCTGTGTAGTGTGTCATTCCATTGACTTCACTATCCCCTGTAGCCCCAATGATGTCTGTGTAGTGTGTCATTCCATTGACTTCACTATCCCCTGTAGCCCCAATGATGTCTGTGTAGTGTGTCATTCCATTGACTTCACTGTACCTGTAGCCCCATTGATGTCTGTGTAGTGTGTCATTCCATTGACTTCACTATCCCCTGTAGCCCCATTGATGTCTGTGTAGTGTGTCATTCCATTGACTTCACTGTCCCTTCTAGCCCCAATGATGTCTGTGTAGTGTGTCATTCCATTGACTTCACTGTCCTTGTAGCCCCAATGATGTCTGTGTAGTGTGTCATTCCATTGACTTCACTATCCACTGTTGCCCAAAATGATGGTTTACCGACCAAACGGCCCCAGACAAAATGGTCCTGGACTAAAAGATGGACTAATAGTAAAAAATACGATCAAATATTATATTAGTATTTTCACTCACCGATTTCAGGTTTAGTTCACAAGAAACAATAATAATGTAATAATAAGAATGAATTTAATAGTCTTTGCTCGAAATGGTACCAAGTCACGTTTGTTTGTTGAGAAGAAATAATATAATACCATAACAAGAAATATTTTTTTTTACAAATTTACCACTTTTTTAAGGGGCAAAATGTTGACAAAAGATTAAAATGCAAAAAAAGTAAAATTAAAAAAAAATGTAAACAATTTATCTGGGGCCGTTTTGTCGAAGCCGTTTTCTCCGGGGCTGTTTGGATGTATGTGTGGTGTGTCCTGGTTACAAAACATGGTTCTTACTACGCGGTGATAAATATATGAACACACTGACACCGGTAAAATAATGAATTTCATGTCCAGACACCACTTACTCCAGACGCACAAAAAAACAACTGTTCAGTGTATGGTATAAATATAGACATCACTTACCAGAGGCGGACCTAATACGTAACATGCAGCAAATCAACACCTGCTCTATTGTTTGCAACTTCGCTTGATCGCCCATTGAGGTACTCAGCGGTACGGGCTTTGTTTATATTTCTATGACGGAACTGGGCCGGGGGGGGGGTGCGGTTATGGACCGGTGCTTATTGGTGTTTATAAATAGCTCAACTCGTCATGATTTCGGGGGGACAAGCCGATACCTGGCCAATACGTCAAGCGAGTCCAATTGGACATGATGGACGGCCCATGGTGCTTATTTTGGTTTATAAATAGCTTAGTTCGTCATGATTTCGACAAGGCAATACCCGGCCAATACGTCAAGCGAGTCCAATTGGACATGATGGACGGCCCATGTTGGTTCTTGCCTTTGTTGGGGGTCCGTGGATTCTATAATTGGTCTGTGGTCAAAACTCAAAAACAACAGAGTCTCTATGGATAACATATCCCCCATCCTCTATCCCCCATCCTCTATCCCCCATCCTCTATCCCCCATCCTCTATCCCCCATCCTCTATCCCCCATCCTCTATCCCCCATCCTCTATCCCCCATCCTCTATCCCCCATCCTCTATCCCCTATCCTCTATCCCCCATCCTCTATCCCCCATCCTCTATACCCCATCCTCTACCCCCCCCATACATATTTCCCGTGACTGGGTGAGGGTGAAATCTATAATCAACATTTAACGAACAAATGACATGATGTATAGCAGTGCTTCTCAAACCTTTTCATATGACGGACTGGCAGAAAATTTTCACATTGCTCCACGGACCGTGCACTATTTTCCCGTACTGACGTGGATTTCCCTGGACTGATGTGATAGCAAAATGATCCCCTACGTGGCCTAAAGCCCCACAACATTAACCATGAATTCGGTTTGTTTTATGCTACATGTCATAGAACAATTTTGAAAAAGAATAAACTCAAGCCTTGGGGGCCGTCCATAAAGTACGTCACGCTCCAGAGGAGGGGAGGGGGTGTAAGAAAGTGTGACAGTTTGTGACAGGGGGGAGGGGGTGACTGGCCATGTGTGACGTCACGCTGTTTTATATTAAATTTGGATTATTTTGTTAATAAAAAAACCACATTTTTGTTCGAAAGTGTGACGTACTTTGGGGGGGGGGTCCGAGATGTGTGACAGTTTGTGACAGGGGGGAGGGGGTGGGTAAAAATAGTCAAAGATAGCGTGACGTACTTTATGATTGCTTAATGCTCATTTACGATCGTCTTTATTTTGTATAAAAATGTGTTAATAATGGCAGCCATCGTTTTTGTTTCAGCTTTTTTAAAATTGGTACCTCTTTAATAAATTTATATTCCGGCTTAAATCTACGTTTTATTTAAGAGAGCATAAAATTTAATATAAAAAGTCATTTTTATTTATTAAAACTAATAATATAGTAACTATAGTAAGTACGTGTGCAAGTTTATGCTCAAATTTAACCTAAAACTAATGGCTCAGTATAGTAACTATAGTAAGTACGTGTGTAAGTTTATGCTCAAAGTTAACCTAAAAGTAATGGCTCAGTATAGTAACTATAGTAAGTACGTGTGTAAGTTTATGCTCAAAGTTAACCTAAAACTAATGGCTCAGTATAGTAACTATAGTAAGTACTTGTGTAAGTTTATGCTCAAAGTTAACCTAAAACTAAAGGCTCAGGTGAGCCTATTTATTTGTTGCAAGTTTATCAAGTCTTGCCTCGATTGAGGACAGTGTCTCACGCTATGAGAACGAACACTCATGCTGTTCATGTCCTGTACTTTGTCTTAATATTGCTCATTTAAAAAAAAACAGTCTCACATAGGTAAAATGAAGGTAATGGAGGAGAGACTTTAGAGCAATTTCGGCAAGTTCAGGATATTCTGCACTCACGTGAATCCACAAGGATGCAAGAGAAGCCATAGTTCCGAAATTCACTTTTAAACCTTCATCCGCAGCTAAATCCAGCAATTTATCTTACAAAGTTACCGACTAGTCTACCTTCGAAGCAATAAAAGGATTGCGTATCCAGACAGTACACTTCCGTGGGTCATCTTCTATTGGAAAGTAGAACTCAAAACGGTTAATAAATTTTGTAAAGTGCTTAATGATGACTTTCTGTAGAGATGGCACATCAAACTCTTCATCTGCACTATCGATAGTTGCTGCCAAATTGTGAAACATATCGAAACAATCTGCTGACACTCGACTCTTCCATGCTTCTAGCTTGTGTTTCTGTCCATCAATCTGATCTGCCATTGTAAACAATGAAGCCATCCTTCCTTGCATGGAGAAAATGGCCAAGATATCTGACAATTCGCATTTCGAAATAGTTGAGACAATTCTGGTTTTTCTCCTGTATAAACTGGTAGAGCTCTCTTCACAATTCTAAAACTCTTGAGAGTACTTTGCCTCCATACAACCAACGCACATCAGTCTGCAGTAAGAGCTGTTTGTGTTCCGCACCCATTTCGTCACATAATGCAGCAAATAATCTGGAATTTAAAGCATTTGCCACGAGATGGTTCACAACTTTTACAACTTCACTGAACACGTTGTTTAGTTCTGTTGACATTTGCTTGGTGCATGGCTAAACTTTCATGGCGAATAGAACAGTGGGTTAACTTGTACTCTCGTGCTAATTCCTTAATCATGTTTACAACTCCAGGACGCCACCCAGTCCTGGCCGTAGCGCCATGCGGACACACACCAACACAATATTTAAATTCGATCTGAAATTTGCCAACAAAGTAATCGAAAATGGCCTGAATATTAAGAACTAGTTGTTTTAGTTTGTAATGAATTAGAAAAGAAATACTCTTGCTTCAAGTCATCCTTATATTGATATCGCACATATACCACCAGAATTGCCAGCAAACGACGCGGGGTGACAATTTGAAACATTCTCTTGTCGGTTCTCAAACTTAAGGAAAGCTTAAGGATTATAATTATATTTATTTTTCATTTCTTGATAACTGTTGCGGATCGGCGGCTGATGGTCGGCGGACCGGCACCGGTCCGCGGACCACCACTTTGAGAAGCACTGATGTTTAGGACTTGTTAGGTGAAACACTCAATGATGAAGGAAATGGAGAAACTTGGTTGATATAACCATGGCAATTTTTTAAAATTACGAAAGAAAAGTTGAAATTTGTTAGAATATTAATTTAGATTGTGTGTATTTCAATAGCAAATCCCGAACTGGAAAGTGGCAGAATTGTTCAGCTCCTCCACTTATAAAATCTCTACATTAATAGACATTAATTCACAAATTATTTTCTATTCACCGCGAAAAGAGAGGCGTCTCATCCGCTCCGTGCTAATCAGCGAGCCCTACGCTAGAGAATCATTTTAAATGTCTTTAAATCAAGATAATTAGTTGAAAAGAGGAGCGTCGTTAATCAGGTTTCCCATAAGTCGAGAAACTGGTGACTATCGATCTGGAACCAGTACGGGCGGGGGTGGGGGTGGGGGGAGTGGCGAAACAAGGAGCCGTGGGTGGGTGGATAAGGCAACCGTGTCGGTCAGGGCCAGAACCGCGGTGCTCATAAAACCAGATCAAATACCGACACGTCCCCCGCCGTGATCACAACACGCGTTAGGCGGGCCTATTTAACACCAGCAGATCAATTGATAATCACTCAGCGGAGCGGGGAGATGAATGGCGAATTTGTGCAAAACGCTGTCGGGCACAGAATGGAGCTAGGGTAGCGCACAGAATGGAGCTAGGGTAGCGCACAGAATGGAGCTAGGGTAGCGCACAATTGATGCTGTAGTCAAATGTCGTCACTTTGAGAGAAACTTAAAAAAAATGATGAAATGATGCTGGGCTGACATTAAACGCCGGCTGCGAAGGTATGAAGACATGTGACCGGCGAAGTCATGTGACCAAATTGTGAGGAACCATTGTTTGCTTTTGTTTCTCCTCCACCCACGCCATTTTTTTTTACTTGTTAGAAATTTCATCATCGCGACCTTCAGTTCAGAGCGGCGCGGTCCACTGAGGTGCCCCCGGGCGCAATCTTGTTTCCTAGCTATTGACGGCTCTAAGTAGCCAGGTTTACAGGAGAAAGTTTCAGCATCTCAAGTGTGCAGACGATAAAAACGTGAATTGAAAATAGCTTAAAATGCATACATGGTATTTTCATTTTTAATGCCAACGGGATAAAAAAAAATAAAAACCATTTCTGTTACAATTCTTTTTAATTTTACAAAAAGTGAAACTCCATGGGCTCCTTGTAAAGGACAGAAAACTATAATACAAGGAAATAGTGTATTTTAGCAGCGAATTTTTGAAAAAACTTCTTGCAATAATTTGAACAGAATTAAGTTCACGTGATATATCATATAGAATGGGACTGCGATAATGCTTTTAAATCAAAAACAAAATAGACAAACAAAGTGTGAAATGAACACAATAAATTTGAGCTTTATTATTAAACTAACTCGACAGTAAACGTTTTGGCTAATATAATTTTACTAGCTGACCCGCGGCGTAGCATACGCCGCTAATGATTTAGTGACGGGTGAAGACTTCCTGAAAGACACGGTTGTCAAAATGGGGTGGGTTTGGGCAAACCACTGTGAGTGAATGAAAAGAAGGAATTCTGGAGAGACCCGCGGCGTATCCCCCGTAAAAAATGACGGAAGTGTTCAGCTGAAATCTATTTATTTTGAAAAAATGCACTTTTTTAGGGTGCCTACAGCGCCGACCTTTTTCAAAATCCCAACTAACTTGTCCTTGTTTGATCAATACGAAATATTAAACTTTCTGAAATGTACACGAAGTATTTTATAACTTTTTACATTGTTCCCTTTTTACAAAATTAAAATATCAGCGAAAACAATGACGTCATATAATTTTTTTTTACAACGCATATTTAATTTGCACACCTTTTGATGCATTGGTGGAGTAATTTGGTGCGCTGCTTTCTAAAATTAGTATCTGTTGAACATACTTGCAGCTTGTCTCACAGGGTCCGACCACGAAGAGAATTATATATATAAATTATGTATGTAAGTGGGTATTTTATGTTTATTGTACTGATGAATGCATTAGCCGCAATGTTTACTGTTGTGTTAGTATAAAAATAAAGGTAAAATTTATTATTTTCATTACACAATTTGTTTGTGTATCTGGTATTTTAAGTTCATGTAATAAATTATCATCGCTATGCCAAATGTCCAGATTAATATAATCAGTGCTGGATTTATCTATTTGCTCAAAAACCTACAGCTTAGAGCCCCCGTCTACTTGGGGGCCATACGGAATTGTTTTCATGTTTGGCACTGACATAGAATATCTGGACTTCAAAAGGGCCCCCATGTCTCAAATAGCTCAGGGGCCCATCAAGTCTAAATCCGGCCCTGAATATAATTAAGACTTTCTGAAATGTGGTCACGGGGCAAGTTTATTACGCAACAGATAACTTTTCTGGGGTATTTGGAGAATTTCGGTCGAAGAACAGAGAACAAATTACCATTTAAATTATGTTTTAAATGAATAGTAAATAGGTCGAGATTGTGGTGGGGTTTGGGGTTATGAATATGTCAAAGTTATTGCTTTACTTAATGTCACGTTAATAATTGAGGAATTATTCCTTTCAATCTCACATCACAACACATTTACTTCTGTCAACTTGACATCATGTCACCTCAATTCATTTCAACTTTACATCATGTCACCTCAATTCATTTAAACTTTACATCATGTCACCTCAATTCATTTCAACTTTACATCATTCCACCTCAATTCATTTCAACTTTACCTCATGTCACCTCAATTCATTTCAACTTTACATCATGTCACCTCAATTCATTTCAACTTTACCTCATGTCACATTTACTTTAACCCACCTCCACATCTTGTCACCTTTACTTTATGTCACCTCTTCTTCACGGCAACTTTACCTCATGTCACATCTACTTCATGAAAACTATACTTCTTGTCGCCTTTACCTGATGTCGTTTCTAGCTCACTTACCTGATGCCACCCCCTCTCTCATGCGCCATTACCTCGCGTACCAACAAAAACATTAAACCGCGACCAATACCGCCACGCTTTAACGTGGACATGATATGAAGCCATCACTCAGATGAACCGATGGCATTTACCGCTCAAAAGATAAAATCTTACGGCCCACATGTTTCCCGGACCCCGCATGACGGGGCTCCCTAACATAAAACTGCTGCAGCGCGTCTCAGGGGAGACCCACACGCCTGGCAGTGGAGGCAAATACGCCGTGTCCAGAATATCGCCGTTGAAATTAATCTTCAAGCTGGTCTTGCATGGGGCTCGGTGTGTCTCCTAGGTATTGGCGCGTCCGCTGATCGCGTTACAAAACAAATCACATCTCTCACGGAGCGGTGTGCACCGCAGGAAGCCAATATGGGGGAAAACTCAGTTTAAAAGTGGATGAATTTAAAATCGAATACACGGGCATGTCTTTACTTAGTGTTTAATGTGGTAGTTATTATCTGGGGACACCAAAGCGGAAAATTTATCCCGCTACAGACCTGGATAAACATTTAAAGTTCTTGAAGTTTGTAAGCTGAGAACTAATTGTACGTAAGCGAGTTATTTGTGCAGAAACAGTGATGGTCTTAAGAACCGTTGGTCACAACTAGAGAGCTATGTATGCAGCAAACAAAAAAAAATCCTTTTCAATATAAAATTGCATTCACAACTAACCTAAAAAGTTAACAGCAAAGGCGGAACTTTTCGATGGTATTCACAAACACGGGGAAATCAAAGATGTAAAATCTGAACCATTTTATAAGCCTGGGGAGAAAATTGCCATGTTCCTTATGTAAGATCAGACAGACATCAGAATGGCGTTTTAGCATCAGCGCCGTACGTCCCCGCGCAGTGCCACTCCATGACACCTCCAAAGTTTGACTGATGACGTGTAAATCGTGTGTGTTTGTGTGTTCTTTGTCCGCCGTGATCGACGAGGAAAATCCTCATCATACTAGCTATGTGCGTCAACAGCTTGGTGTGTCATTTGGTGACTTATGAGACTAATCCTTGAGCGAAAGGTGCGTCAACAGCTTGGTGTGTCATTTGGTGACTTATGAGACTAATCCTTGAGCGAAAGGTGTGTCAACAGCTTGGTGTGTCATTTGGTGACTTATGAGACTAATCCTTGAGCGAAAGGTGCGTCAACAGCTTGGTGTGTCATTTGGTGACTTATGAGACTAATCCTTGAGCGAAAGGTGCGGCAACAGCTTGGTGTGTCATTTGGTGGTTTATGAGACTAATCCTTGAGTGAAAGGTGCGGCAACAGCTTGGTGTGTCATTTGGTGACTTATGAGACTAATCCTTGAGCGAAAGGTGCGGCAACAGCTTGGTGTGTCATTTGGTGACTTATGAGACTAATCCTTGAGCGAAATGTGCGTCAACAGCTTGGTGTGTCATTTAGTGACTTATGAGACTAATCCTTGAGTGAAAGGTGCGGCAACAGCTTGGTGTGTCATTTGGTGACTTATGAGACTAATCCTTGAGTGAAAGGTGCGTCAACAGCTTGGTGTGTCATTTGGTGACTTATGAGACTAATCCTTGAGCGAAAGGTGCGTCAACAGCTTGGTGTGTCATTTGGTGACTTATGAGACTAATCCTTGAGCGAAAGGTGTGTCAACAGCTTGGTGTGTCATTTGGTGACTTATGAGACTAATCCTTGAGCGAAAGGTGCGTCAACAGCTTGGTGTGTCATTTGGTGACTTATGAGACTAATCCTTGAGCGAAAGGTGCGGCAACAGCTTGGTGTGTCATTTGGTGGTTTATGAGACTAATCCTTGAGTGAAAGGTGCGGCAACAGCTTGGTGTGTCATTTGGTGACTTATGAGACTAATCCTTGAGCGAAAGGTGCGGCAACAGCTTGGTGTGTCATTTGGTGACTTATGAGACTAATCCTTGAGCGAAATGTGCGTCAACAGCTTGGTGTGTCATTTAGTGACTTATGAGACTAATCCTTGAGTGAAAGGTGCGGCAACAGCTTGGTGTGTCATTTGGTGACTTATGAGACTAATCCTTGAGTGAAAGGTGCGTCAACAGCTTGGTGTGTCATTTGGTGACTTATGAGACTAATCCTTGAGCGAAAGGTGCGTCAACAGCTTGGTGTGTCATTTGGTGACTTATGAGACTAATCCTTGAGCGAAAGGTGTGTCAACAGCTTGGTGTGTCATTTGGTGACTTATGAGACTAATCCTTGAGCGAAAGGTGCGTCAACAGCTTGGTGTGTCATTTGGTGACTTATGAGACTAATCCTTGAGCGAAAGGTGCGGCAACAGCTTGGTGTGTCATTTGGTGCTTATGAGACTAATCCTTGAGCGAAAGGTGCGTCAACAGCTTGGTGTGTCATTTAGTGACTTATGAGACTAATCCTTGAGTGAAAGGTGCGGCAACAGCTTGGTGTGTCATTTGGTGACTTATGAGACTAATCCTTGAGTGAAAGGTGCGTCAACAGCTTGGTGTGTCATTTGGTGACTTATGAGACTAATCCTTGAGCGAAAGGTGCGTCAACAGCTTGGTGTGTCATTTGGTGACTTATGAGACTAATCCTTGAGCGAAAGGTGCGTCAACAGCTTGGTGTGTCATTTGGTGACTTATGAGACTAATCCTTGAGCGAAAGGTGCGTCAACAGCTTGGTGTGTCATTTGGTGACTTATGAGACTAATCCTTGAGCGAAAGGTGCGGCAACAGCTTGGTGTGTCATTTGGTGACTTATGAGACTAATCCTTGAGTGAAAGGTGCGGCAACAGCTTGGTGTGTCATTTGGTGACTTATGAGACTAATCCTTGAGCGAAAGGTGCGGCAACAGCTTGGTGTGTCATTTGGTGACTTATGAGACTAATCCTTGAGCGAAATGTGCGTCAACAGCTTGGTGTGTCATTTAGTGACTTATGAGACTAATCCTTGAGCGAAAGGTGCGGCAACAGCTTGGTGTGTCATTTGGTGACTTATGAGACTAATCCTTGAGTGAAAGGTGCGTCAACAGCTTGGTGTGTCATTTGGTGACTTATGAGACTAATCCTTGAGCGAAAGGTGCGTCAACAGCTTGGTGTGTCATTTGGTGACTTATGAGACTAATCCTTGAGCGAAAGGTGCGTCAACAGCTTGGTGTGTCATTTGGTGACTTATGAGACTAATCCTTGAGCGAAAGGTGCGTCAACAGCTTGGTGTGTCATTTGGTGACTTATGAGACTAATCCTTGAGCGAAAGGTGCGGCAACAGCTTGGTGTGTCATTTGGTGACTTATGAGACTAATCCTTGAGTGAAAGGTGCGGCAACAGCTTGGTGTGTCATTTGGTGACTTATGAGACTAATCCTTGAGCGAAATGTGCGTCAACAGCTTGGTGTGTCATTTAGTGACTTATGAGACTAATCCTTGAGTGAAAGGTGCGGCAACAGCTTGGTGTGTCATTTGGTGACTTATGAGACTAATCCTTGAGCGAAATGTGCGTCAACAGCTTGGTGTGTCATTTAGTGACTTATGAGACTAATCCTTGAGCGAAATGTGCGTCAACAGCTTGGTGTGTCATTTGGTGACTTATGAGACTAATCCTTGAGCGAAATGTGCGTCAACAGCTTGGTGTGTCATTTAGTGACTTATGAGACTAATCCTTGAGCGAAAGGTGCGGCAACAGCTTGGTGTGTCATTTGGTGACTTATGAGACTAATCCTTGAGCGAAAGGTGCGGCAACAGCTTGGTGTGTCATTTGGTGACTTATGAGACTAATCCTTGAGCGAAAGGTGCGGCAACAGCTTGGTGTGTCATTTAGTGACTTATGAGACTAATCCTTGAGCGAAAGGTGCGTCAACAGCTTGGTGTGTCATTTAGTGACTTATGAGACTAATCCTTGAGCGAAAGGTGCGTCAACAGCTTGGTGTGTCATTTAGTGACTTATGAGACTAATCCTTGAGCGAAATGTGCGGCAACAGCTTGGTGTGTCATTTGGTGACTTATGAGACTAATCCTTGAGCGAAAGGTGCGTCAACAGCTTGGTGTGTCATTTAGTGACTTATGAGACTAATCCTTGAGCGAAAGGTGCGTCAACAGCTTGGTGTGTCATTTGGTGACTTATGAGACTAATCCTTGAGCGAAAGGTGCGTCAACAGCTTGGTGTGTCATTTGGTGACTTATGAGACTAATCCTTGAGCGAAAGGTGCGGCAACAGCTTGGTGTGTCATTTGGTGACTTATGAGACTAATCCTTGAGCGAAAGGTGCGGCAACAGCTTGGTGTGTCATTTAGTGACTTATGAGACTAATCCTTGAGTGAAAGATGCGGCAACAGCTTGGTGTGTCATTTGGTGACTTATGAGACTAATCCTTGAGCGAAAGGTGCGGCAACAGCTTGGTGTTTCATTTAGTGACTTATGAGACTAATCCTTGAGTGAAAGGTGCGGCAACAGCTTGGTGTGTCATTTGGTGACTTATGAGACTAATCCTTGAGCGAAATGTGCGGCAACAGCTTGGTGTGTCATTTGGTGACTTATGAGACTAATCCTTGAGCGAAAGGTGCGTCAACAGGTCTGACAAGAGTTGGTCAAGACGTCATCAGGTCTGACAAGAGATGGACAAGATGCCATCAGGAGGATTACGAGCACGATCTTTCTTGACCTGTCTACTGGACCTGGAAGCCTGTAGTTGGGGCTGCTGCAGGTTTGTGCGTATACTTGAGTGTCCTACCTTGACGAATACTCGGTGCCATGATTGTTTTCATTCCATTTGGTGTTAAGTGTTGTTCTGATGCTTCTGGTGTAAAAGTGATTCAGCTACCCCCGCATGGGGTTGGTACACGGCCCACGTCTTTTAAAATCTCGACAAATACTTGGAAACCTTTTGCTATCACACAAAAATAAACAAACAACAACATTATCAGAACACTCTAATCTCTTATCCTGAAACTTTCATTGAAACACCTAAAATGCGTTGCTGAAAACAAAATTTGTAAAACAATTTATTAAAACATTCACAAAAATAAACAAAATTATTAAATAAGGTAAGTGCAGATGTTTAACAATATATTATAGCTTCTGGTAATGCAGTCGAATCTTGTAGAATGTAGATATGGACCTTGATGATCTACACTAACAACACCGATATTGAATGTACATGCAGAAATCACATATGACCCGCTTATAAGCCGACCCCACAACTTTTAACCCTATATTTTGTCCAAAAAATGTCGGCTTTAGAACGAGTATATACGATAATTTAGTTTTTTAATGTCATTCTATGTTGTTAGTTTATAAAATGTGAAAAATAATGTTACATTTCAATTATTTTTATTTGTTCGTTTGTGTGTGTGTGTAGACTTTTGAGTTTGTACAGAGAGATTCCTTTCCCTTCTTGTAGGTCTTCTTATCTTAAAAACTTTTCTGAAATGGTAGATGCCTCTATAAATTGAAAGTCTCGCAGACGCTCGAACGGATGTAAAGTTGGATTAATGGTGGAGTGGATATAAGGATAGAAATAAAGTACACGGGGCTACGGCAAAAGGTCAAAGTACCCCACTGTTTAACTGAGTTAAGTGTCTTCTAGTGGAAGCCAAAAGGTCAACAGGGTCACACCCTGATTGAGTGCGATGGTGTGGCCACTGTTGACGTCTGGCATGTCCAGGATGGTGGGCGGAGAGAGGGGGCGGTTTGGGGGGGCAGTGGTGGGTTATTGAGGATATTTAGAGATAGAAACATTTGTGTTTTGTAACTAGACACATCTCTATGTGTGTGTGTGTGTGCGAGAGAAAGAGAGAGAGAGAGAGAGAGAAAAAGACAGAGAGAGAGCAAGAAAGTAATTAAACAACCCCGTAAAAACAAAGTTTTTGACTATAAATCCCTTATGTATGAGACATGACTAAAAGTATTGATTATGTTCAAACGCGACAAACATTTACAGACTGACACCGAGTGATATCCCCTGGCTTTAAAACCGGGGAAAGGGACGGGAGGGGGTGTGGACTTCGACGGGTGGCGTCAACGTGTGAACTCAACAGGCACGTGAAAGAAAAACAGTAACAAACCGTGAATTTGAATTACATATGTTATATAGAGATAAACTAAAAATGCATTAATTTAATTATGGTACGTTCGATCGATCTGAAATTTTGATGCGATGCATTGTTAGGTGACACGGGTCCGTGTGCCAAATTTCAGCTCGAAGGCATCACGGAAAGTGGGTCATTTGTTTAATTTTGTTTTCCGCCCACCAGCGAACGACAGAGATCACGACGGAGATGATGAGATAACGACAGACAGAGACGGCGGTGAAGTTAATATAAGGGATTTACAAAAGAGATAGAGATAGTCCTTTTGATGGTTTTGGAGACATTGAAGTTAAAATAAAAGAACTCCCATTATGAGAAAACCTACAGTGATGTGATTTTATTTTTAAAATCCCTATGGTGTAATAATTCTATCTAAAATTGTTTATCGAACTCGTTAATGAGACATCACGAGGAGTTAAGGTGCTAAGAAAATAATATTAATGATAATTTGAGAACGTATATATATATATATAGCACGGTAGCCCAGCTAACAGCTAAAAAAGCGAATCTGTCAACGGTGATAACTCTGGTTGGTTGTAATGTCCTTGATTGGGTCAGTCCTCCTTGAGGTCCAACGAAGTGGAGTGACGTTGTAGTTGTGGTACACACACCACGAGAAGTTGTAGCAGAAGGGACAAGTTTGTTCGATAGGTTTGGGTTAAATGAGGCGAAATGGAAGGTCGTGACGAAGTGCAATGTACTTCAAATACTGAACAGATTGCTACATTAGTGGTCAGTAGTGGTCAGGGGGTCAGTAGTGGTCAGGGGTGGTCACTAGTGGTCAGTAGGGGTCATTAGTGGCAAGGGGTGGTCAGAAGTGGTCAGGGGTGGTCACGAGTGTAGGAATTCAATAAAGTGCAATGACATATTTTGTAGACCAATAAAGTGTTGCTAGTACTTAGCGTCAATCACTCCTGAAAAATTGTTCTAGTTTTTGTCTTGTTAATTTTTTATTTAATTCTTTTTTTTTACATCTGGTGCGCCGCTCTTATGGTTAGTATTTTTTAACGTAGGATGCAAAAATGAATCAATGTGGGTGCGATGTGGGGGGGGGGATGGAAGCGTATCAATGTATCAAACTGTGACATTCGTCGATAATGTCACCAAACCGCAAACACAAACAGAGCAATTAAAGCTAAACGATAACCTCGTAGCAAATGGCTCGCAGCTTGAAGCGGATTTTCCACATCGAAATAGGGTCTGGAAATGTTTTAAAAAAAATATATATAAAAATAAAAAAATAAATTACCAAGTTTAAATGGCAAGTATGTAACTAAAATGTGGAAACGCCTTAGAACAGATAGCAGCCAATTTTTAATGGTGTCGTCGGTGTTCATCGGTAATTTTGATAAACCAGGTTTTAATTAATAAATTAAAAAATGTGTCCATTCAGAGGCGTATCCAGGGTTGGTGCACCCTGAAAATGTACAGGCTATTTGCCGCCCACATCCAAGAACCATTCTCTGGTGTCGGGAGACAATCCCCCCCTCCATTAAAAGAGAAACAGAGCAGGGCACCAAGCCCCACGCTCCAATCTATTAGAGCAGGGCACCAAGCCCCACGCTCCAATCTATTAGAGCAGGGCACCAAGCCCCACGCTCCAATCTATTAGAGCAGGGCACCAAGCCCCACGCTCAAATCTATAAGAGCAGGGCACCAAGCCCCACGCTCCAATCTATTAGAGCAGGGCACCAAGCCCCACGCTCCAATCTATTAGAGCAGGGCACCAAGCCCCACGCTCCAATCTATTAGAGCAGGACACCAAGCCCCACGCTCCAATCTATTAGAGCAGGGCACCAAGCCCCACGCTCCAATCTATTAGAGCAGTGCACCAAGCCCCACGCTCCAATCTATTAGTGCAGGGCACCAAGCCCCACGCTCCAATCTATTAGAGCAGTGCACCAAGCCCCACGCTCCAATCTATTAGAGCAGTGCACCAAGCCCCACGCTCCAATCTATTAGAGCAGTGCACCAAGCCCCACGCTCCAATCTATTAGAGCAGGGCACCAAGCCCCACGCTCCAATCTATTAGAGCAGGGCTACAAGCCCCATGCTCCAATCTATTAGAGCAGTGCACCAAGCCCCACGCTCCAATCTATTAGAGCAGGGCAACAAGCCCCACGCTCCAATCTATTAGAGCAGGGCACCAAGCCCCACGCTCCAATCTATTAGAGCAGGGCACCAAGCCCCATGCTCCAATCTATTAGAGCAGGGCACCAAGCCCCACGCTCCAATCTATTAGAGCAGGGCACCAAGCCCCACGCTCCAATCTATTAGAGCAGGGCACCAAGCCCCACGCTCCAATCTATTAGAGCAGGGCACCAAGCCCCACGCTCAAATCTATTAGAGCAGGGCACCAAGCCCCACGCTCCAATCTATTAGAGCAGGGCACCAAGCCCCACGCTCCAATCTATTAGAGCAGGGCACCAAGCCCCACGCTCCAATCTATTAGAGCAGGGCACCAAGCCCCACGCTCCAATCTATTAGAGCAGGGCACCAAGCCCCACGCTCCAATCTATTAGAGCAGGGCACCAAGCCCCACGCTCCAATCTATTAGAGCAGGGCACCAAGCCCCACGCTCCAATCTATTAGAGCAGGGCACCAAGCCCCACGCTCCAATCTATTAGAGCAGGGCACCAAGCCCCACGCTCCAATCTATTAGAGCAGGGCACCAAGCCCCACGCTCCAATCTATTAGAGCAGGGCACCAAGCCCCACGCTCCAATCTATTAGAGCAGGGCACCAAGCCCCACGCTCCAATCTATTAGAGCAGGGCACCAAGCCCCACGCTCCAATCTATTAGAGCAGGGCACCAAGCCCCACGCTCAAATCTATTAGAGCAGGGCACCAAGCCCCACGCTCCAATCTATTAGAGCAGGGCACCAAGCCCCACGCTCCAATCTATTAGAGCAGGGCACCAAGCCCCACGCTCCAATCTATTAGAGCAGGGCACCAAGCCCCACGCTCCAATCTATTAGAGCAGGGCACCAAGCCCCACGCTCCAATCTATTAGAGCAGGGCACCAAGCCCCACGCTCCAATCTATTAGAGCAGGGCACCAAGCCCCACGCTCCAATCTATTAGAGCAGGGCACCAAGCCCCACGCTCCAATCTATTAGAGCAGGGCACCAAGCCCCACGCTCCAATCTATTAGAGCAGGGCACCAAGCCCCACGCTTTAATCTATTAGAGCAGGGCACCAAGCCCTACGCTCCAATCTATTGGAGCAGGGCACCAAGCCCCACGCTCCAATCTATTAGAGCAGGGCACCAAGCCCCACGCTCCAATCTATTAGAGCAGGGCACCAAGCCCCACGCTCCCATCTATTAGAGCAGGGCACCAAGCCCCACGCTCCAATCTATTAGAGCAGGGCACCAAGCCCCACGCTCCAATCTATTAGCCGCTCACCACAAGACAATGTAATATAAAATAAAGATTTTTAAATAAAAACAACCCGTAAAAAACCAAGTTTTTGACTATAAATCCTTTACGTATGAGACGTAACTAAAAGAATGTTCATTATAACACGCAGCGCAAGACCATCGAAAAATACAAAATTGCAGTTGTGTCGTAAAACGTGTTTAATATAATGCGCACCGATCAGGAATAGGTTTATAAAAAGTGTTGTCAGTAAAATACGCACCTTATTGCGCGACAGAAAGGTTGTTCAATATAATACGCACCGCGACGCTCTATCTCAAAAAATAGCATGATACATAGGAATAAATAAAATAATCTAAAAAATCAATAATTTAATTACGGTACATGCGATCGATCTGAAATTTTGATACATTGTTTTTATCATCGGTACGAAACTGCCTGCAAAATTTCAGCTCGCTATCTTGCGAGCAAGTGGGTTAAAAATCGATCAAAAGTTTTGGCGACAAGCAAGCAAGCAAGCAAGGTCGGCCGCAGACACCACGAGTTAATATAAAGGATTTAATAAGAAAAACCCGTAATAAGAAAAACCCGTAAAAAACCAAGTTTTTGACTATAAATCCTGTACGTATGAGACGTAACTAAAAGAATGTTCATTATAATACGCAGCGCCAGACCATCCAGAAATACAAAATTGAAGTTGTGTCGTAAAACATGTTTAATATAATACGCACCGATCAGGAATATGTTTATAAAAAGAGCTGTCAATAAAATACGCACCTTATTGCGCGACAGAAAGGTTGTTCAATATAATACGCACCGCGACGCTCTATCTCAAAAAATAGCATGATACATAGGAATAAAAAAATAATCTAAAAAATCAATAATTTAATTACGGTACATGCGATCGATCTGAAATTTTGATACATTGTTTTTATCATCGGTACGAAACTGCCTGCAAAATTTCAGCTCGCTATCTTGCGAGCAAGTGGGTTAAAAATCGATCAAAAGTTTTGGCGACAAGCAAGCAAGCAAGCAAGCAAGCAAGCAAGGTCCGCCGCAGACACCACGAGTTAATATAAAGGATTTAAAAAACCAAGTTTTTGACTATAAATCCTTTATGTACGAGAAGTAACTAAAAGAATGTTCATTATAATACGCAGCGCCAGACCATCCAGAAATACAAAATTGAAGTTGTGTCGTAAAACATGTTTAATATAATACGCACCGATCAGGAATATGTTTATAAAAAGAGCTGTCAATAAAATACGCACCTTATTGCGCGACAGAAAGGTTGTTCAATATAATACGCACCGCGACGCTCTATCTCAAAAAATAGCATGATACATAGGAATAAAAAAAATAATCTAAAAAATCAATAATTTAATTACGGTACATGCGATCGATCTGAAATTTTGATACATTGTTTTTATCATCGGTACGGAACTGCCTGCAAAATTTCAGCTCGCTATCTTGCGAGCAAGTGGGTTAAAAATCGATCAAAAGTTTTGGCGACAAGCAAGCAAGCAAGCAAGCAAGCAAGCAAGGTCCGCCGCAGACACCACGAGTTAATATAAAGGATTTAAAAAATTTCAGCTCGCTATCTTGCGAGCAAGTGGGTTAAAAATCGATCAAAAGTTTTGGCGACAAGCAAGCAAGCAAGCAAGCAAGCAAGCAAGGTCCGCCGCAGACACCACGAGTTAATATAAAGGATTTAAAAAACCAAGTTTTTGACTATAAATCCTTTATGTACGAGAAGTAACTAAAAGAATGTTCATTATAATACGCAGCGCCAGACCATCCAGAAATACAAAATTGAAGTTGTGTCGTAAAACATGTTTAATATAATACGCACCGATCAGGAATATGTTTATAAAAAGAGCTGTCAATAAAATACGCACCTTATTGCGCGACAGAAAGGTTGTTCAATATAATACGCACCGCGACGCTCTATCTCAAAAAATAGCATGATACATAGGAATAAAAAAAATAATCTAAAAAATCAATAATTTAATTACGGTACATGCGATCGATCTGAAATTTTGATACATTGTTTTTATCATCGGTACGGAACTGCCTGCAAAATTTCAGCTCGCTATCTTGCGAGCAAGTGGGTTAAAAATCGATCAAAAGTTTTGGCGACAAGCAAGCAAGCAAGCAAGCAAGGTCCGCCGCAGACACCACGAGTTAATATAAAGGATTTAAAAATGGATTTTTGGTAAACACGAAATTTGAACATGAAGTCCAAGACTGTGACAATGCGTTTAAGGCGTCGTCGTACAAACTTGTCTCACTACGGTAACAAGCAATGACGTCCGGGAAGGGCCGTCTTAACGCATAGGCCCGTTGGGCATTTGCCCGGGGGCCCACGAACATAGGGGCCCCATGGGAATATGTTTATTTATATATATATTATGCATTTTTTTTAAATATTCCTGTGGGGGAGGGGCCCAACACTATTTCTTTGCCCGGGGGCCAAAATGGTGCAAAGACGGCTCTGCGTCCGGGCGGTGGCATGAATGTTCTTTTAATGAAAGAGGGATATCAGAAAAAAGTTGCGCCAAAACTCTGTTGACCATAGTAACAAACACAAACACTGGCGTCAGAGATGTTACATCAAAACTCTGTTGACCATAGTAACAAACACTGGCGTCAGAGATGTTACATCAAAACTCTGTTGACCATAGTAACAAACACTGGCGTCAGAGATGTTACATCAAAATTCTGTTGAGCATCGTAACAAACACTGACGTCCGAGAGGTTACACCAATGCGCTGCAGGTCCGACAAACCAACGATTTTTAGAATAGTCTCCTCCCACGCACCCAACAAATTGAGATGGTAAAAAAAATTAAATTAAAAAAAATAAAAAAATCTTCGTGGCCCAGGACCCAGAGGCGCCTCACGGTTGACCGGTTTACTTTGAATTTCCGGGAAAATCTCGGATAGGATCTTCCGGCCCAGTTACGACCTTCCGGCCTATTTTGGACTCGGTAACGAGGTTCATTTCTGGTACCGTCTGTCACCACTAGTGGCAACAACGAGAACCGCATCTGTTTGAGTGTCTGATACCTAGTTCATGAACTAATAGTGTCTGATACCTATTTCATGAACTAATAGAGTCTGATACCTAGTTCATGAACTAATAGAGTCTGATATCTAGTTCATGAACTAATAGAGTCTGATACCTAGTTCATGAACTAATAGAGTCTGATACCTATTTCATGAACTCATAGAGTCTGATACCTATTTCATGAACTCATAGAGTCTGATACCTAATTCATGAACTAATAGAGTCTGATACCTAATTCATGAACTAATAGAGTCTGATACATAATTCATGAACTAATAGAGTGTGATACCTAATTCATGAACTAATAGAGTCTGATACCTAATTCATGAACTAATAGAGTCTGATACCTAATTCATGAAATAATAGAGTCTGATATATAGTTCATGAACTCATAGAGTCAGATACCTAATTCATGAACTAATAGAGTCAGATACCTAATTCATAAACTAATAGAGTCTGATATCTAATTCATAAACTAATAGAGTCAGATACCTAATTCATAAACTAATAGAGTCTGATATCTAATTCATAAACTAATAGAGTCTGATACCTAATTCATAAACTAATAGAGTCTGATATCTAATTCATAAACTAATAGAGTCAGATACCTAATTCATAAACTAATAGAGTCTGATATCTAATTCATAAACTAATAGAGTCAGATACCTAATTCATAAACTAATAGAGTCTGATATCTAATTCATAAACTAATAGAGTCAGATACCTAATTCATACACTAATAGAGTCTGATATCTAATTCATAAACAAATAGAGTCAAGATATCTAATTCATAAACTAATAGAGTCAGATACCTAATTCATAAACTAATAGAGTCTGATATCTAATTCATAGACTAATAGAGTCTGATACCTTATTCATGAGCTAATAGAGTAGAGATATCTCATTCATAAACTAATAGAGTCAGATACCTAATTCATAAACTAATAAAGTCTGATATCTAATTCATAAACTAATAGAGTCGAGATACCTAATTCATAAACTAATAGAGTCTGATATCTAATTCATAAACTAATAGAGTCTGATATCTAATTCATAAACTAATAGAGTCTGATATCTAATTCATAAACTAATAGAGTCTGATATCTAATTCATAAACTAATAGAGTCGAGATACCTAATTCATAAACTAATAGAGTCAGATACCTAATTCATAAACTAATAGAGTCAGATACCTAATTCATAAACTAATAGAGTCTGATATCTAATTCATAAACTAATAGAGTCGAGATACCTAATTCATAAACTAATAGAGTCAGATACCTAATTCATAAACTAATAGAGTCGAGATATCTAATTCATGAACTATATAGAGTCTGATATCTAATTCATAAACTAATAGAGTCTGATACCTAATTCATGAAGTCATTGAGTCTGATACCTAATTCATGAACTTATAGAGTCTGATATCTAATTCATAAACTAATAGAGTCTGATACCTAATTCATGAACTCATCGAGTCTGATACATAATTCATGAACTAATAGAGTCTGATATTCATGAACTCATAGAGTCTGATATTCATGCACTCATAGTGTCTGATATTCATGAACTAATAGAGTGTGATACATAATTCATGAACTCATAGAGTCTGATATTCATGAACTAATAGAGTGTGATACCTAATTCATGAACTAATAGAGTCTGATACCTAGTTCATGAACTAATAGAGTCTGATATCTAGTTCATGAACTCATAGAGTTAGATACCTAATTCATGAACTAATAACGTCTGATATCTAATTCATGAACTAATAGAGTCTGATACCTAATTCATGAGCTAAAAGAGTCTGATACATACTTCATGAACTAATAGAGTCTGAGATTCATGAACTCATAGAGTCTGATATTCATGAACTCATAGTGTCCGATATTAAAGAACTAATAGAGTCTGATACATAATTCATGAACTCATAGAATCTGATATTCATGAACTAATAGAGTGTGATACCTAATTCATGAACTAATAGAGTCTGATACCTAGTTCATGAACTAATACAGTCTGATATCTAGTTCATGAACTAAGTATCTGACTCTACGAGTTCATGAATTAGATATCTGACTCTATTAGTTCATGAATTAGATATCAGACTCTATTAGTTCATGAATTAGATATCTGACTCTATTAGTTCATGAATTAGATATCTCGACTCTATGAGTTCATGAACTAGGTATCTGACTCTATGAGTTCATGAATTAGATATCTGACTTTATTAGTTCATGAATTAGATTTCAGACTCTATTAGTTCATGAATTAGATATCTGACTCTATTAGTTCATGAATTAGGTATCTGATTCTATAAGTTCATGAACTAGATATCAGACTCTATTAGTTCATGAACTAGGTATCTAACTCTATGAGTTCATGAACTAGATATCAGACTCTATTAGTTCAAGAACTCATAGAGTCAGATACCTAATTCATGAACTAATAGAGTCAGATATCTAATTCATGAACTAATAGAGTCTGAAATCTAATTCATGAACTAATAAAGTCAGATATCTAATTCATGAACTCATAGAGTCAGATACCTAGTTCATGAACTCATAGAGTCGAGATATCTAATTCATGAACTAATAGAGTCAGATATCTAATTCATGAACTAATAGAGTCAGATATCTAATTCATGAACTAATAGAGTCTGATATCTAATTCATGAACTAATAGAGTCAGATATCTAATTCATGAACTCGTAGAGTCAGATACTTAGTTCATGAACTCATAGAGTCAGATACCTAGTTCATGAACTCATAGAGTCGAGATATCTAATTCATGAACTAATAGAGTCAGATATCTAATTTATGAACTAATAGAGTCTGATATCTAATTCATGAACTAATAGAGTCTGATACCTAATTCATTGGCTAAAAGAGTCTGATACATACTTCATGAACTAATAGAGTCTGAGATTCATGAACTCATAGAGTCTGATATTCATGAACTCATAGTGTCCGATATTAAAGAACTAATAGAGTCTGATACATAATTCATGAACTCATAGAATCTGATATTCATGAACTAATAGAGTGTGATACCTAATTCATGAACTAATAGAGTCTGATACCTAGTTCATGAACTAATACAGTCTGATATCTAGTTCATGAACTAAGTATCTGACTCTACGAGTTCATGAATTAGATATCTGACTCTATTAGTTCATGAATTAGATATCAGACTCTATTAGTTCATGAATTAGATATCTGACTCTATTAGTTCATGAATTAGATATCTCGACTCTATGAGTTCATGAACTAGGTATCTGACTCTATGAGTTCATGAATTAGATATCTGACTTTATTAGTTCATGAATTAGATTTCAGACTCTATTAGTTCATGAATTAGATATCTGACTCTATTAGTTCATGAATTAGGTATCTGATTCTATAAGTTCATGAACTAGATATCAGACTCTATTAGTTCATGAACTAGGTATCTAACTCTATGAGTTCATGAACTAGATATCAGACTCTATTAGTTCAAGAACTCATAGAGTCAGATACCTAATTCATGAACTAATAGAGTCAGATATCTAATTCATGAACTAATAGAGTCTGAAATCTAATTCATGAACTAATAAAGTCAGATATCTAATTCATGAACTCATAGAGTCAGATACCTAGTTCATGAACTCATAGAGTCGAGATATCTAATTCATGAACTAATAGAGTCAGATATCTAATTCATGAACTAATAGAGTCTGATATCTAATTCATGAACTAATAGAGTCAGATATCTAATTTATGAACTCGTAGAGTCAGATACTTAGTTCATGAACTCATAGAGTCAGATACCTAGTTCATGAACTCATAGAGTCGAGATATCTAATTCATGAACTAATAGAGTCAGATATCTAATTTATGAACTAATAGAGTCTGATATCTAATTCATTAACTAATAGAGTAAGATATCTAATTCATGAACTCGTAGAGTCATATACCTAGTTCATGAACTCATAGAGTCGAGATAGCTAATTCATGAACTAATAGAGTCTGATATATAATTCATGAACTAATAGAGTCAGATATCTAATTCATGAACTAATAGAGTCTGATATCTAATTCATGAACTAATAGAGTCAGATATCTAATTCATGAACTAATAGAGTCAGATATCTAATTCATGAACTCATAGAGCCAGAGAACTAATTCATGAACTCATTGAGTCAGATACCAAATTCATGAACTCATGTAGGTTTTCTTATGTTATCTTTTTTTATCTATACAGACGCTCCTTCTATGCAGAAGATAATTGCGTCCACAGACCATGACAGATGATCTGTGGGCAAGTGAATCATCGTTCACAGGCCACGGCTTTGTCGGTTCCGCGCATTACTCATTCGGAGCTTGGTGACTCAGGGACTCCCTAGGACCCGGGATCAAATCATTGCCTTCCGTTGGATTCGAACTCATGACCATCGGTACGCCAGTCGAGCGCGCTGCCACTCGACCACCGCGCCCCAAACTTTATTTAGAGCTGTCCTTTTATTTGAAGCTGCTTTAGGGACAGTATCAACGGAAAGCAGCAGGTGTGAAATTTATGTCATAAGTAAATTTAAATTTACTTTAATATTTTTATTAAAAAATAAAAATAATGAAATAATATAAATTAAAACAAACCCCGTATAATTATCCCCGCCCCCCATATCTAAAGTGTTACTGGGGCATCCACCCCCGGTAGAGATATCCCAAATTAAAGACCAAATAGACGATGTCCTTTAGAGTTTAGAGCAGTATTTTCAAAATCTTTAAGTTGACAACTATTACCATGGAAGTGGACAGATTGGTGTTCATTGTAAACTTCAAAAGGAACAAAACATGTACATGTTGTGCTAGCTAATAACGTAATGCTAGAGAACCGATGTTAGCCCAAGGACCACAACTTCAGGAAACACTGCAGTAATTTTTTTTTCGTGAACGATTGACTCTCTGACTCCCTGACTCCCTGACTTCCTGACTCCCTGACTCCCTGACTCCCTGACTCCCTGACTCCCTTTCTCTATTCATCAATCCTGGCAAATCGTTTTTAATGAATCGCCACAGGACAGTTCTATGAGATTAATCACCTCTGTCACCTAGCTCCATGATTCACCCCTGGCGCCCTTGCTGCTAGTATATTCGCCGCTGGCGCCCAGTTGCAAGATCCATCCCTGGAACCCTTGCTGCAAGATCCACCCCTAGCGCACTTGCTGCAAGATTCAACCCTGGCGCCCTTGCTGCAAGATTCACCCCTGGCGCCATTGCAGCAAGATTTACCCATGGCGCCCTTGCTGCTAGATTCACTCTGCCACCATAGCAATATGATTTACCCTGGCGCCCTTGTTGTATTATCTGCCATTTGCGCGTGATATATTTATGTGAAATTATCAAGACTTAAATTCCGAGACCTGCCTGGCATGATCTACGAGGCAACGGAAGACGATGTCCAAGAACATGGACACCGAGATAAAAATGTCGGTAGTTTTAATTTGAGCTATTGCACAACTCTTCTCCTGCTATTTAATTTCTCATCTCAAGGTCAAGCCATCTGACTTGAGCTCTCCTTTGCGTGTGTTTATTTTCACGGAAACTCTCATTTAAACCATCACACGCGTGCTTCATCAGACATGAGGTACAAAGGTCAAGGTTTTCATTATAATAAAAAACAGTGGATGGGAAATAAATTCGTCTTGTTAAAGAACAAAGAATGGCAACATTTGTCATTAGAAATGAGTGTTTTTTGTTGTTTATTTAAAAAAATAAAATAACAGAGAGTAATTAATGTGTTTGTTGCTAAATCTGGTAACTATGTGGAAAAAAGAGGGGGATAATATGACATACCAGTGGGAAATATTAAACCAGTATTAGACAAAGGGCTGAAAGTTTTTCAAAAAGTTTGTTATATTCCAAATATCAAAGCATATGTGTGGTTGCGGCATCACCGTCACATTTTAACATACTTTGGAATGTATGATCTTTGCGGCATCACCGTCACATTTTAACATACTTTGGAATGTATGATCTTTACGGCATCACCGTCACATTTTAACATACTTTGGAATGTATGATCTTTGAGGCATCACCGTCACATTTTAACATACTTTGGAATGTATGATCTTTGAGGCATCACCGTCACATTTTAACATACTTTGGAATGTATGATCTTTGCGGCATCACCGTCACATTTTAACATACTTTGGAATTTATGATCTTTTCGGCATCATCGTCACATTCTAACATACTTTGAATGTGTGATCTTTGAGGCATCATCGTCACATTCTAACATACTTTGGAATGTATGATCTTTGCGGCATCACCGTCACATTCTAACATAGTTTGGAGTGTATGATCTTTGCGGCATCATCGTCACATTTTAACATACTTTGGAATGTATGATCTTTGAGACATCACCGTCACATTTTAACATACTTTGGAATGTATGATCTTTGCGGCATCATCGTCACATTTTAACATACTTTGGAATGTATGATCTTTGAGACATCACCGTCACATTTTAACATACTTTGGAATGTATGATCTTTGCGGCATCACCGTCACATTTTAACATACTTTGGAATTTATGATCTTTGCGGCATCATCGTCACATTCTGACATACTTTGGAATGTGTGATCTTTGAGGCATCATCGTCACATTCTAACATACTTTGGAATGTATGATCTTTGCGGCATCACCGTCACATTTTAACATACTTTGGAATGTATGATCTTTGAGACATCACCGTCACATTCTAACATACTTGGAATGTATGATCTTTGCAGCATCACCGTCACATTTTAACATACTTTGGAATGTATGATCTTTGAGGCATCACCGTCACATTTTAACATACTTTGGAATGTATGATCTTTGCGGCATCACCGTCACATTTTAACATACTTTGGAATTTATGATCTTTGCGGCATCACCGTCACACTCTAACATAGTTTCGAATGTATGACCTACAATAATGTCCTACTCTCTTATCCCAAGAAATGTTCGCTGTTTCCCTTTTATTGGAATAGCATATAATTTTAAAAATTCGATAAAGAATTAAAACACGAAATATTTAAAAATATATTTTTGAAATCTAAGTCAAAGAAATAAATTACAGTAAAGAGGTGTAGACCAGTGCTTCTCAAAGTGTTGGTCCGGGGACCGGTGTAAGTCCATGGGTCATCTGACTCCGCAGAAGTTATCAAGAAAGGAAAGAAAATATATAATTATAATCCTCCATTTTCAACAATTAATAATAATCCTATAGAATGTGTCGATTTTTCAGTAATATGCACATAAAATGACAGATATACCGTATATACTTGTTCTAAAGCAGACATCTTTTGGACAAAATCTAGGGGAAAAGGTTGGGGTGTCGGCTTACGAGCGGGTCATATGTGATTTCTGAATGCACATTGAATATCGGTGTTGTTATTGTAGATCATCAAGGTCCTTTTCTACATTCTACAAGATTCGACTTCTCTACCAGAAGCTATAGAACAGTGGTTCCTAACCTTTTGGGGTCCATGCACCACTTCAGATGCCCAAAAGGTTCATGCATCCCCTCCTGAAACTTGAAGAAAATGCATAATAAACTATGTTTATTTTAGGAACACAACAGTTTTGACCATAGGCAACGGGGAATTTAGTGAGAGTTCTGCTGCATCTTATGATCAATCAGCGATTTAAACTTGGGGACTGTTTTGGACAAAGCAACTCTCATGTCATCCTCTGCATTCAACTTATTCCTTTCCTTGGTTTTAATCGTCAAAGGTGTGGAGAATCCTGCTTCACAGAGATGGGTTGTGGCAAATGTAAGGAGAGTCAGTACTGCCTTCTTGGCTAGATGTGGGTAGGAATCCAGCTGGGTGCACCAAAATTCAATCAAGGTATTGCAACTGAAGGCACTACTCAGTACTTCTCTGGTTCTCAAATCAATCAGGTCATCTTTAACAAAGTCACTGTCATCAATGTTGTCCAAGTCACTGAGAAAAGGATTGCGAATCAAAAGATCTTTCCTAGCAATGTCTTGACAGAAATAACCATCAAAGGACCTTTGCAATGTTGAAAGGTGCTCTGAAATTTCCCCTTTGATGTTGTCCCTCAGTGCTTCCTTCTGCACCAGATATTACAACTTCATCCAAGAGGGGAAAGTTGGCCAAGTTGGACTTTTCTAGTCGTCGTTGGAATAGTGGCAGTTTGTTAAGAAAGGTTGGCAATCTCTCAGTATTATCCATTACAGTCACAGCAGGTCCTTGGAGAGATGTGTTCAACTCATTCAAGATGGTGAAGATGTCAGCCAGGTATGCCAAGTAATGAATGAAATTTGGACAGTCAAACTTGTCAGCAAGGTCAATCTCTTTTTCTTGCAAGAAAATGGCAAGCTCCACTCTCAGTTCTACTAACCTAGAAAGTATTCGTCCCCTGGACAACCAGTGCACCCAAGTGTGGTAGAGCAGAACTTCATTCTTAGAGCTCACCTCCTGACAGAACAACTTGAAGAGGCAGTGGTTCAAGGCATGTGAGCGGATAAATTTTCAACTTTGACTGCAGTAGAAAGAACTGACGTCAAGGTTGGAGGTAGAGTTTTGCATGCCAGGGCCTGACGATGAAGGATACAGTGTGTAGTGACAATATCTGGAACTTCTTTCTTTACCAGTGCTGAAAATCTTGACTTATTACCGAGCATGGAGGGAGCACCACCTGTGCAAATTGAAGAAATTCTTGAAGTCCAGTCAAACTGGTTTTCAATAAACAATGCCCTGACTAGCTGCAGCACATCAGCATTTTTGGTAGTAGCTAGGAGTGGCTTATAAAAGAGAAATTCCTCCTTCAGCAATCCACTGAGAACATATCTCAGAAATACAAGAATCTGGACTGCATTGTGCTACATCAGTGGATTCATCTAGCTGCATGCTAAATGGAAAAGGACTGCTTCTCATCTCGCACAAGACTTGATCCAGAATGTCTGCAACCATGTCACTAATCCTGGAATGAATAGTGTCATTGGAAAAAGGAACTTTCTTAACCTGCTTCCTCTGCTGGTGACCACACATCAGTTACACCCTCTCCAGAGCACAAGGCTTCACCAAAGTTCTCCACTGCTGTGGGGCTTCTTGTTCTTTGCAATAAGATATGCAACCTTGAATGATGCCTCCAGTGCAGATTTCTGTGACAAAGAAATTTCAAGCTTGGGCAAGGTACCTGTGGTCAAGAAGCGAGCTCTCTTCTGCTTGAAGACCTCAACACTGTCCTTGGAATTGGATGGATGGACTTTTTCCAAGTGCTCTCGTAGTCTAACAGGCTTCATGTTGTCATTGCACATGATTTTTCCACAGTGGAAGCACTGAGGCTTTTGTGTTCCATCTCTCTCTCTCTTTATTATTTATTAACGATTTTGAGGGAGTGATGACAATCGGAAAGTCGTACCAGTCACAAGAAAATTTTTAACTGACGAAGTTGATGTTTTTAATGACCAGAATTGGATGCTCAACTCAAGATTTTAGGTTTCAATGACGAATAATGGCTTACAATTAATGGTTTAAAGACCCTTGCAGCGTACAGAGCAATAAAAGTGAAGGGAAAATAATTTTAAAAAACCGTAAAAAACCAAGTTTTTCACTATAAAACCTTTATGTACTAGACGTAACTAAAAGAATGTTCATTATAATACGCAGCGCAAGACCATCCAAAAATACAAAATTGCAGTTGTGTCG
The DNA here is from genome assembly GCA_944989445.1 of Ampullaceana balthica. Taxonomy (NCBI): domain Eukaryota; kingdom Metazoa; phylum Mollusca; class Gastropoda; family Lymnaeidae; genus Ampullaceana; species Ampullaceana balthica. Next base: position 168,411 of record CALYLW010000899.1, on the reverse strand, counting down.
TAAAACATGTTTAATGTAATGCGCACCGATCAGGAATATGTTTATAAAAAGTGTTGTCAATAAAATACGCACCTTATTGCGCGACAGAAAGGTTGTTCAATATAATACGCACCGCGACGCTCTATCTCAAAAAATAGCATGATACATAGGAATAAGTAAAATAATATAAAAAATCAATAATTTAATTACGGTACATGCGATCGATCTGAAATTTTGATACATTGTTTTTATTATTGGTAACAAACTGCTTGCAAAATTTCAGCTCGCTAGCCTACGAGCAAGTAGGTTAAAAATCGATCAAAAGTTTTGGCGACAAGCAAGCAATAAAGGGTGCAGACACCACGAGTTAATATAAAGGATTTAAAAACACCAACGTTTACATCCGCTCAAAACAGTTAGAGGGTCACGGGAAGAGATATATCTGACGTATTTGATGACAAAATTAAATTATTTTTAGAAAACTGTGACGTAAAACACGAAATTCCGAGGAACACGTAGAGCGAACCGTTCATTTTGCGAAAGTTTTTCCGTCAATTTTCGACATGCGCGGAACGATGCGCGAACGAGTATATAAAGGTTTTATATGGGCGCCCTTTAATTTTAACGCGGAATGCCTTGCTTATGGTTTACATTTTCAGATTATCAGTTTTTCTTTCTTTTTTCCCTTCTTTTTTTTCTTCCTCTTTTTCTGTTTTAATTCTCTGAATGGTTCATGCACCCCCTGGAACCTGCTCATGCACCCCTTGGGGGTGCATGCACCACTGGTTAGGAACCCCTGCTAAAGGATGTAATTAAATATCTGCACTTAACTTATTTAATCATTTTATTTATTTTTGTGAATGTTTTAATAAATTGTTTTACAAATTTTGTTTTCAACAACGAATTTTAATGTACGCGCTTTCGCCAATGTTTACCAAAGTAAAAAAAAATACCGCTAACTCTTGCCTAACAAAGAGCACAAATATAAAGATAGGTAGTACAAAGTAAACAATCATAATGACTGATTTAGCTTGTAGTTTGAAAAAATGTGTACCATTTTGTTTACGCTGTACTATTATTATTTGGGGGGGGGATGGGGGGAGGGCTTCACACTTTTAATACATTTCTCTTCCAAAAGGGGTCGGCTTATGAACGAACGGGCTATGGATTTATATACGGTAAATTAAATGTCGAGACCATGTCAGTACGAGGAAAATAGGGCACTGGTCCTTGGAGCAATGGAAAAATTCCTGCCGGTCCGTGATACTAAAAAGTTTGAGAAGCACTGGTGTAGACCATAAATTTATTTATTCTTGATATATGAAAAAATTGAAGACAAAACTTAAAAAAAAAGAATTTAAAAAAAAGTATGAATGTACTGAAGTTTCGTTGCGTAACTTATTTTTAAAAGTTAATCTTTCTCTTCAACTTTACTTTCGATTATTATAGAATGTCTTCTTCATGGGAAAATATTTGAAAAGAGATTTGTTTTATTTTATAATAGTTTGAAAAATTACTCGTGAAATATTTACATAAATATGAATTGTTAACTTTTCCAACAGTGAACGCACATATAATGCCATTAAAAATAGTTTGTGTTTGTGCGTCTTTGTATGTGTGTGTGTGTGTGTGTGTGTGTGTGTGTGTGTGTGATCTGATTACCAAACTGGCAACATATCATGGGATAACAAACAACAAACGGCAATTATACAAACGGGAAGTGTTCGTAGAAAGAAGTTCTTTCATAGTGAAGGAACACATTCTTGTTATTCAAGGATGTACATTGTTTCATTGTCGATTGTGGGGATAAAAAAATGTGCAAGTTATTCTAAATCATTTATTTTAATGGTTCCATGACACTAATAGCTTTCGTATCACCTGCATAAAAAGTTTTGTTTCTTTCCCTCAAATCCCATTTTTGAGGATCCCAAAAAATATGTCCAAGGATAATGAAGACACGATCATGTTGCCACGGCCCAAGGTGCTGCAATGATGTGGATGGGAGAAATTCACAGTTGTATCTTCGACTTGTGACACCCTATGAAGATTTTTACGACACACCTTCAAAAACTCGACGAAGCCCCGATAATTAAACAACCCCTTAAAAACAAAGTTTACATGAGACAGAACTCAACGCGACAAACATTTACAGACTGAAACTGACTTAAGTCCCCTTTGCTGTAAAACTGGGGTGGGGTGGGGAGGGGGAGGTGCTGTCACCGATGGCATGCGTGAACGACTCAAGGGCACTGGACGTCGAACAATAACAAACTGTGAAATTGAATTACCTATAGTTATATAGAGATCAACTAAAAGTGCATTAATTTAATCACAGTACATTCAATCGATCTGAAATTTTAATACGATAAACTGTTCGGTGACACAAGTCTATGTGCCAAATTTCAGCTCGATAGCATCACGGGAAGTTGGTCATTTTTTTACTTTTGTTTTTCCGCCAGCGAACGAGATGACGACAGACATACAAGATTTCGAAGTTAATATAAGGGATTTAAAACCCCCATAAATACCTTCAAATATCAACTATGCAACCCCCTAATCGCGCATGCCCCTCAAAACACAAAGATGTTTAAATAAAAACGAACCATACGCTAAATGCTCTAAGCAAGATTTCGGTTAAAATACCAAACACCAAATTACATGACGGACCATCCGTTAAAAACATTTCTACCAGCAGCAACAACAACAACACATCACCCAAACATCACCCCTGAGGATGAGCCGGTAACAAGTCAAGTACTCGACAAAATTCAGCGGCTAGCCAGAATAATAGACGTGTCGTCTGCCATTTGACCACCACTCAAAGACCCAGGTGATGCATCGTGAAGGGACATCACCGTGGAGAGGAAATGCGTTGGAACGAAATGGCGTGCGAGGCCCCGAGAACCCACGTCACGCGGCGTTTCCCGTTCACAATGTTGACCAATGACGTGTCTTCTTGACCGGTCTGACGTATTAGGGAATGACTTCGAGGAAACCAGCGGGTCAAATTTTTTTAGGGCGGGGGGAATTCGAAAGTGTAAAACTATGCTGACTTCATAACAAAACAACGTGTGTTTTTATGTTACTGATAGGGTTGCCAGATGTCCGGTTTTGCACCGGACTGTCTGGTATTATCGCTATTTGTCCAGTGGAAAAATGGAAGCAATACCGGACATTATACATTTAAATATTATGCCATCGACAAAATTCGACACTAGTGTCCGGTATTTTTGAGACAGCCACCTGGCCACCCTAGTTAATGAACATGGGTAAATAAAAGACTCTCTCTCTCATAGTTCATAAGTGTAAGTCTAATCATGACATACGTGATGTTATTGTATCGTGTTGTTTCTTTATTAATAAAGCTTTATGACTAGCACGAGAAACATCTCTATTGCTGTGCAATTGGACGGTAGTGTGAGCAAGGTTTCCATTTCTAAATCAGGTGTTGTTTTGGCCAGTGGCGTCACTAGGGGGGTGCGGAGGGGGTGGGCCGCCCCGGGTGACACCATCAGGGGGGTGACACCAAACTGTAAAATTCTTATGTTCCCGGTTATTAGGCACTGGAAGACACGGATGAGTTCTATGGGTTAAGTCGTTAGGGACTGACACCATGATCTGCCGCCCCGGGTGACACCAACCTAGTGACGCCTTTGTTTGTTTCCATTTCTTCAATCCTAATCTTCAATCAGAGAAAGAGAAAAGATGTAGGACTCCAAATGAGACAGTTGATCGATTACATCCCACGAACATAAGCTTCTCGCTGGTATCGTAGTGTCATATTGTCTCTGTTAATACGATGACGCGAAGGACGGATTCAGAGAGAAGTATCGTTCGTCTGATTTCTAATACCGCCTATAAAAACAACCGTTTTAATCTCAGAAAGTGGAAACATGAAGATACCTTTAAAAAACATCAAGAAAAACAAAAACAATGTCATTCCGCCTAAGAGATTTTATTATCCATGTTTATCGATAAGAACCTTAAATAGATATGACATACAAATATATGTTTAAAGGCATCACTTTTTCGTGGAAATATTTTAAAGCAAGAGGAAGTAAGGATCAAAAGAAGAAAAGAGTAGGATGCACTTTTCGGTGAAAGTTGACAAAAAAACTCAGAGAAAATGAGGATAGATAAGAGAATTAGAAATATGGGTTGAAAGAATTTGCTGGCGTATTGTACAGTGAGAAAGTTGATTGTTTTGAGGTAAGGCGGAATGATCCAAGTAAGCTCTTGGGTTGGAGGATTCTATACAATGTTAGAACTTAAAGTAAAACGTTCGTTAGAAGGCATAGCAAAAGCAGAAAGAAAATAAGGCATGGATTAAGGTAGCAGAATTAATGAGTTATTTGAGGTAGAAGACTGTATAAAGATGATAGAACTTTTGGTTGGTGCACAATGACATGACGGAGATGGTGTTGGTTGGTCCACAGTGAGAGGACGATGATGGTGTTGGTTGGTGCACAATGACATGACGATGATGGTGTTGATTGGTGCACAATGACATGACGGTGATGGTGTTGTTTGGGGCACAATGACATGACGGAGATGGTGTTGGTTGGGGCACAATGGCATGACAGAGATGGTGTTGGTTGGTGCACAATGACATGACGATGATGGTGTTGGTTGGTGCACAATGACATGACGAAGATGGTGTTGGTTGGTGCACAATGACATGACGGAGATGGTGTTGGTTGGGACACACTGACATAAAGGAGATGGTGTTGGTTGGTGCACAATGACATGACGGAGATGTTGTTGGTTGGTGCACAATGATGATGACGATGTTGGTTGGTGCACAATGACATGACGGAGATGGTGTTGGTTGGTGCTAAATGACATGACGGAGATGGTGTTGGTTGGTACTAAATGACATGACGGTGATGGTGTTGGTTGGGGCACAATGACATGACGGAGATGGTGTTGGTTGGTGCACAATGATGATGACGATGTTGGTTGGTGCACAATGACATGACGGAGATGGAGTTGGTTGGTGCACAATGATGATGACGATGTTGGTTGGTGCACAATAACATAACGGAGATGGAGTTGGTTGGTGCACAATGATGATGACGATGTTGGTTGGTGCACAATGACATGACGGAGATGGAGTTGGTTGGTGCACATTGATGATGACGATGTTGGTTGGTGCACAATGGCATGATGGAGATGGAGTTGGTTGGTGCACAATGATGATGACGAGGTTGGTTGGTGCACAATGACATGACGGAGATGGTGTTGGTTGGTGCACAATGACATGACGGTGATGGTGTTGGCTTGTGCACAATGACATGACGGAGAGGGTGTTGGTTGGTGCACAATGACATGACGATGATGGTGTTGGTTGGTGCACAATGACATGACGATGATGGTGTTGGTTGGTGCACAATGACGGTGATGGTTCTACGTTTTTCAGAGTCAGTCTGATATTTATGGGGGGAAAATTGTCGCTCTGTCTCGTCTGCTGACGAAGGCTTTAAGCCGCAACGTTCCACTTTCAGTGAGTTTGCTCTGTATTTCAAAGTTCAAACGTTCTGCATATATCATAAATATTTCCGTAATTTTTGTTGTTGTGGTATAGTTGGGTTTTTTGTGGCACTTTGCAACTGATTTATTACTTTGCTTGTCATCCGGGGTTGTTTTTTTACTTGGTAGAACACCGTACACAGATAGCTTTGCACGTGGCAAAAAAACTGCAGGTTATACAAGCGTTCCATCTTGGCGAATCGAAGAAATTACATAAAAATATATACGGGGATAGAATCAGCCAGTTTCTGCAAGAAGAACAGTGCTAGTTGATAGATCTTGTGGGTGCGTGAAGCATTAAGATTACACTGAGAGAATAGGCAGCAGAAACGAAGTATTGCATCATCCTACGCCTCCAGGGTGGAAAGCTGGAGTGCGTGTTTAAATCTTGCATAATCTCTGTTGGTTTTTTGCTGAAAATTAAGACGCACATTTTTGTCCGTAATTATTCTCCCGTTTATCATTGAAACAATAAGCAGCATACATTTGTAATATAACACTAAACAGCATTAATAACTGGACTTGAGCTCAATACCTTGTATATAATTCTCATCTCATGAAAGAAAAGGAGAATTTGAAACTTTCCCGTTGACCCCTTACATGCGCACTAACCTTTGACCCCGGGCTCAGCTAATCTCCGACCCATAGCTCCACCAATCTCCTCTGACCAAATTAAGTCAACAAAAACAATCCCATCCAATGGTTGTCACCGCTGATTGTGTCATCCTGTCAACCAACCCACCCCACTCCACACTCGCACTCGAAAGCTCATTTTTTGGCCCTCTGGTGATTGTTTGTTTATGGATACCGTGGCCAAACCGCGAACACACAGACCTCTCTGTCTCACGGACATCCAGAGGCATATTGGTGAAAAATGACCGAGTGCGTTATGGGAGGGTGGGGGTGGGAGAGGGGGGAAGGCGGGGCTAATCAGGAAGGCAGGTCAACAAGGAAAGTGGTCTGTACAAATGAACGCCGTAGGTTCTGTTGTGAGTACTAGATATTACGGCAAATTACAGCATTGTGTACACAGACTTATTAACTCGTCATTGGGATTCTCCGCCCACGCACACTATATCACATGACTATGATGAAAGAGGGATCTAAAATCGTACTATAGGGTCGAGACAAATTTTCCCTTTAAGCTGCACGGCCACGCATATATCTGAGCGATGCCACGCAGCAGTTTAAAATAGCAGCGCAGCAAATTTTGTTGTTTTGTTGATACATAATTCCCGTAATGGATGTAATGCTTTTTGGATGTAATGCTGATTTGTTCAATAGTGCGTACCAAAAATTACTGCACCAAATATAACTCTTTTCGAACGTTCCGCATAAAATTGTTCAATATGATAATAAATATATCAAATAAAAATAAATAAAATAAATGAAAGCTCTCTATAACGTTATTTTTTAATCTGATGTGTATTTATTTTGAAAACTTCCGTCATTTTTGACGGGTGATACGCTAGTTGACAATATAATATCTTTTGTTTGTGGGGTATAAAATTGTGCAAAAAGAAAATGGATGCTCTGCAAATTTGCACATGTTTTTTTTTGCACACCAGTTTGTTGTTTTGCACACTGACCAATGATTCTTAGAGGGAGCATCGGTGGGGCTGCTATCTTATTTAGCCGGGTAGTATTTGATCTGGTTCAGCGACAACTAAACAATGAACCTGTTTTCAATAAGCCTTCTTAGATAAACAAACAGTTGAAAGGAGAACGATAACATCTATTTTCATTTGACATGTGCGATCTAAGCGGACAGCAAACGTAAATTCACATAAACAAGCTAGCAATTTTAGAGGCGATAGAGGAGAAGAAAAAAAGAAGTCGACATCCGTTGGCAACTGAAGATGCTTTACAAATTTCTCTCTTTCGACAAAATAATACACTTAAATAAAAGATATTAAAAATAATTCGAATAGATGGATACAGCAAGTGAGTAACTTTTGCCGTTGTGATAATTTTTAGTCTTTAAAATTTGCAATTAAGACTCTTAGATGAGAATAATCCGTAACCAATGCATCGGTTGTTGGGTGTATAATGTATACAATCAGAGATTTCGTTGCGCTAATGTAGTGCAGTTGTTGTGTATGTTACTCCTAGACAGAGAAAGCCACACAAACTCAATGTGTTCAGACGCTGAGAAAGTTGTTTAAATTCTAGACTAGACGATACCCATTCAGGAGCCATTTCTAGATTTCTTTCAGTTTCATAATTCAGAAAAGGTGAGGTCATTCAGTGTAGTGAGGAGGTAAGATTAAAATCTAAATGAGACGTAAGTCAACTAGTAACGGTTCGGAAAGATTATGTCAATTACATCAAGTAAATTTGAAAACAATAACATGCAGTAACATTTTGTTGTACAGTGTTTTTTTTCTTGAAATGCCTTATTCGCTTGGCCGTCAATGCATTTTGTTCATTCTTAGCGTTGTATTAATTTTAACTTTTAATATATTTTAAGAAGAAGAAATCCTTGGAGGAAATCAGGATATTTGGGGTGGCGTACGGGGACGACACTATGAGTTTACAGCACGGGTTAAACCAAGCCTCTGGCTCCACCACTGATTATTTGAACGTGTGACCTTATAACTTATAGAAAAATATTTTTATAAGTCTTGTGTGCTGTATTGTGAGTATTCTGAGTATACTACACTAATAGCAATCCCTTTCAATACCTGTTTCTACTAACAATTGACTATATTTTAAAAGTCAACTTAAAAGTCTAATAATTCAACAATTTAACAGTTTCTTCTGTTACTTTTGTAAACGCTACCGGTAAAGTCCTTTCTAGTATTTTTAAATATTTTTATGGCTATGATTAAGAAACTGTTAATTAGAATTGGGTCGGCACTGGCAGCCATTACGAAGTTTAAAAAAAAGGAACAGCAAAAACATTAGCCTGCTAAAAAAGCTCAGGCTTTACAGAGCCCACGTTAAAATTATTGTCTTTTATGGATGTGAGAACTGGACACTAATGGCAGCCAATGAAAGCAAGCTGCAGGCATTTTGAAAACAAATGCATGAGGAAAATTCTCCAGATCTCCTATTTAGAACACAAGACCAACGAGTATATCTGGTACAGAATAAACTCTGTTGCGGGTCATCAAGAAACAATTATAACAACAATTAAGAGACGTAAGATGGCATAGTTCGGTCATGTACTGCGACATGATACCCTGACAGAAATTATCCTTCAAGGCACTCTAGAAGGGGGCCGGCGAAGAGGTCGACAGCGGAAAAACTGGCCTGACAACATAAAGGAATGGAAAGGGGTGAGATTGAACGAATTACTGGCCGCCGCTCAAGATAGGCAAATGTGGAGATCGTTGTCTGTTGATGTGTCCATGCGCTCCCCCCAACGACCGCAACGGTCACAGGACTGATGATGATAGTGATGAATATCCAAAAAAACATACTGCAAACTATTACATATAATAAAAATGATTTTGAGCATTTAGAAATAGAAATTACGAAAGCTTTTACAGAAGTAGATGCTACTATTTCTAAATTTGGCATTTGAACTGTATGTTCAATTTTTTCAAAAAAAGTTATTTACAAAAATTGTGTACCGATTTTTCGAAATTCTTTGGCTGTTTTTAAAAAAAAATATATATATATTTTTTAAAAATAAAAAACTCGTTTTCAAAGAATGGTTTCTTATTCCTACAGTTTGAAAAAGGTCGTTTTGTACACTTGGTTCAGGATTGGCTATTTTGAGAATTTGTTTTTTGTTTTCATTAAATCCATCAGATGGTAAAAACTTTTAGTAATTCTGTTTACTTTACGCTACAAAGCAAATACGTTTTTAAAAAAAAATGTTATAAAATGTTAATTTCTCTTTAAATTTAGTTGTAATTATGCTTTAAACGTGGAGATCTTATATTAAGAGCAAGTTTTTTCCGGATATTTTGTATTAAATTACTAACACCGCGGGAGATTTACTTTATAGAAGACGTTATTTCGTGAACCCGGAAATTTTGTTTGTGTGTAAAAAAAAAGATGTAATAACTGAAATGACGCGATGGCTAGGATTCTAGACGTGGAAACACCAGGTTCATATCCAACGTAACCATAGAGCTGTTCATTCACCTCAATCACATAGGCATGGGTCAGCCACCATGTCTACACAGGGCAAGAACTGACCACTGGTCTACAATATCAAGGTGCAAGAAGCATAGTGCGCTTCAGTTATGACCTACGGCTCACCAAAAAAAACAAAACAAAAAAAAACCCCAAAAGTCATGTGAGCGCCGGAGTGCGCCCTCTTTTGAGGCAGAGACGCGTGAACTGCACATTCACGCCATGATCGGAAACTTGAATAAGTTGTTTTGGAACATGCCGAAATGTGCAGCATTGTCTCACTAATTTGCAAGAAGATGCTGGAGAAAAACGGAAGAACGCTGCATCTCCAAGAATTTGCCGTGCGGAGTTTAGGCAGAAGGGGGCGAGACTTGTTTAACGACCACGGCAAGGAATAAAAATAAAGTTTGCAAATAGGACACAAATGAAGCCAATGTAAAAAAAAATATGTCAGCGAATAGAGATCATTGCTAACGAATTTCCAGCTGGCGAAAGCAAGTAAATGAAGGAGACAATCAGGCAGAAAATGTGCGAAACAAAAGCCTTGCAACAGTAACCGGCAGTCGCGGTTTTCCCCGGCGGAAAGTGCACCAGAGACTGTCACGTCAGCAGCAGCTGTCATCTGAAATGTCAAGGACTGCTCCATCGCCACTCAAATACTGACGGAAATCTTAAATAATATTGAAATTGTTATAATGTGAACAAATCAAACTTTGAAATAATATATCTATTACTCGGATTCGTGGCTCTGTAAAATTGCTGTTATGATATAAATTTATCTTCCATTTTTTGGTCTTAAGTTCAAAGTTCATCTGAAGATTTTTGTAAGCGGATTCAGTTAAAACGATGACATATTTTCGTCATATGAATGAAAATTGTGATTCCATAAAGAATCACACACAAGAAAACGAAGTAATAAAGAAAAACAAATAAGAAAACTGAAAACAAATATAATATATGAAAAGTTGACATTTATTATGACCCACGTCTACACTGTTATTTAAAGAATTCTGAATCAACTGAATTTTTTCCAGCCTTTTTTCTTAGTGTTTGATACAACTTCGACATGATTTAAGGCATGTTTACGTTTAAAGTACCATATATCAACCCAACCCCACGCCACAATACAGATGGGGCTCTAATCTCAACGTAAACACTTTAGTATGGTGTAGAATTTTGGTTTTAAAAAAAATTAAAGTTACAGCATTTATGACAATTAGAAAACTAAACAATACACAGGAAAGTGAAGTGACCTTTTATAGTAAATTTGAGTTTGGTAATACAAGAAAAAGAGAAATATAGCATAGACATTCCCTTTTTATTGTACTGCGGAGATTAACGATTAATTAAAAGATTAATAGTTAAAAAATTTAATCGATTAAAATTAATTTGATGGATTAAAATTTAAGAAAATATTTCTAATATAAGATTAATAATTTATATATATATGCGTTATAAAAATCGATTAATCGAAGAATTTGGTTTTTCTTTTCTTTTTTCGATTAATCGATTAATCGAACAAAATTTTATTAATCAGTACCAGCCCCAATTGTTATTCTTTTTTTTCTTCTTTTTTGCAATGACATTTTTTTTTAATGCTAGTACAGGGCCCTAATTCATGGTGCATTTTAAAATCGTTTTTATAACTCACACCCAGCTTAATCTCGCATAACACACAAGAAAGTTAACTTTAAAAAGTAACTTTAACAAAAATAAGTTATTTTTATAAAATTACAATGTCTTAACACAAATCTGTACTTTTTAAAATAGTTTAGTTCCATGTTACCTTCACAAGTATCACTTTACACATCACCACTGTCGCTACTGCTCTCGGCGGTGGGGGGGGGGTGACATAAGGGCGCGGTCTCAGGGGGCCGTATTTCACGACGTCATTTTTGTATTACCTTGTATGTAGCCCGGGAGTTACGTCCCTCCTCAAGATGCTAATGCGTTGCCGCCCATAAACCTTGGCGGGAGTCTCGTTCAAATCTGAATCAGGGGAGTGAACCACGGACTTAATCTGAACATGAAGACCAGCCCCTTGTGGCTCGGCTGTTAACGCTGGAAGCTTCATTCAGACCCAACAATAAAAGTCGCAATCCCTTCAGTTAAATACATCTTCATATCGTAGTCCTTCTCCATTGGCCAATTAGACATTTGTCACTTTTAAATAGAGTAATGGTAATTTATTGTTCCTATCAGGTTCTTTTAAGTCAGAATTTAAAAAAAAAGTAAATTATGTATTCTAAATGTTTTAGTGTAGTAGCTTTCCGGTACAGGATTTTTATTCTGTGAAAAATTAAGATTTCCTTTTTAAAATTTTTGTTTGTTTCTTTTGTTTCGCTCTGTTGCCAATATGTCTCTTTGAGTAAAAATTTAGAGTAACAATAGTAACATCATTTTTTTATGTTAGGGTGTCCGTTTTGAATATTATCATGGCTTTTGTTCTATGCCATGATGGCTTTTTAAAAAAATATTATGATGCCTTTTGTTTTATGCCAGGCAGGATGTCTGTTTTAATATTATGGTACCTATTGTTTTGTGCAGGCAGTCTCTCCTATGTGAATGGATGGGTGCCCTTTTCTTGTGCAACCATGTCTACACCACGCCACTAAACGGTTGATTTTTTTAAACACCCGGATGTCTATTCTATGTCATATTATAGCTACCTTTTCTTGTTGTTTTATTTTTGTCATCTATTCTACTTGATAATATTGTTGCTTTTTGTGACAGTGTACGATCCTATGCCACGCCCCCTTGAGACTTTGATATGTAACAACGTAGCAGAACTTGTTGTGGTGCATTAAACATATTGGCGATCTCTCAGAGATTTTAAATGACAGTTACGCTATTTTTAAATCCTTTATATTAACTCGTGGTGTCTGCGGCCGTCCTTGTCGCCAAAACTTTGGATCGATTTTTAAATCATTTCCTCGTAAGCTAGCGAGCTGATATTTAGCAGGCAGTTTCGTACCGATAATAAAAACTATGTATCAAAATTTCAGATCGATTGCATGTACCGTAATTAAATTATTGAATTTTTTAGATTATTTTATTTATTCCTATGTATTATGCTATTTTTTTAGATATAGCGTCGCGGTGCGTATTATATTGAACAACTTTTCTGTCGCGCAATATGGTGCGTAATTTATTGACAACTCTTTTTATAAACATATTCCTGATCGGTGCGCATTATATTAAACATTTTTACGACACAACTGCAATTTTGTATTTTTGGATGTTCTTGCGCTGCGTATTATAATGAACATTCTTTTAGTTACTTCTCGTACATAAAGGATTTATAGTGAAAAACTTGGTTTTTTACGTTTTTTAAAAATTAAAATGCTAGCAGCATTAGAATCGTTCACTTTTCCCAACGAATAAAAACCACGGGAAACGTGTCAATACCTCCCACCTACGCCTTTACTTTCATGGTGTCGATCCACCGTGGTTCAAGAGATCACTCGATGTCGGAGTTACCGATCTTTCCGGAAGTGAGAATTGACAATAATTGACATGAAAAGAACAATGAGTTCAGTAAGAAGCTACAAATCAATTTTCCTCGCGCCGACTTCAGTTTGTCCTCGTTCTGTGCTCTTGAATGCTGGGATTAAAATGTGTGACAAGTCCGGGGAAGCGGGGAAGCGGCAGACGTGTTAAAATAATCATATGCGGTTTTTTTTATGGCGCCAAGACTGTGACACGTGTTTTCATTGTAGTTTAGTTTTAGCGAGCCTATGGGAAAAAGTTGAATTGAAGACAGCATGGATGAGAATTGTCCGCCCGTATCACACTGATTTGAATGCTCATATCATTGAAGGCATTTTAGCTTTATTTATTTGAGTTGAGAGTTACAAACCAACAGCCGTCATTGTGTATCAGTAATTGAAAATGTTCAATTTAAAAATGTATAAATATATGAAATTTTACACGTTCAGAATTTCGTCAAAATTGCTTTAGTTGTAGAACTTGCTATAGTTTTAGAACCCTTCATATATCAGTTTTAGAACCTTTCATATACCATTGACTTGTATACAACACCGTGACCGTCATTTTTGAAACCCTGTGGCATGACGGGTGAATGGTCTAGGGAACAAAAGAGTTTGTCTGTCCCCATGTGACGTCACAGTGTATAAATAATTATGGGAGCTAACCCACCGATCAATGGCGGGCAGAAAACAAAAACAACTCCCAAAACTGTAGCAGGGGCGATGCTTGGACGTCACATCTAGTAACAAAATTTGACAAAACTTTCAAGTAACGAGCTTTATCCATGACACATCACGCATTGTTGCTACCCCTTCCACCGGCCTTTTCAACATGAAACGCCACTGCATACTTTTTTTTTGCACGCCCCTAAACTATGTTAATATTTTAACACGGCGTTTCAGACAGGAGATTGATGACACAAAAATGTCACTTTATAAACTTTATTTCGAGAATTATCGTGTCTCTGGATAATGACGAAACAATGAAGTAAGTTATCCTGACATATTTCATTTTTCTTACAATGATATTTTTTTTATCCAATTTTCATTTTAAAAAACTTTAGCTAATGAATAATTCTGTAAACATTATGTGCCATTTCTGCATTTATCCATTCTTTTTTATATATATACTAGGGGCAAGTACCCGGCTTCGCCCGGGTTTAACAGCAACAACAACAGAAACAGCAACAAAACAACAAAAACAAAACAACAACAAAAACAACAAAATCAACAACAAAACAGCAACAACAACAAAGCAACAACAACAAAACAACAACAACAGCAACAACAACAAAGCAACAACAGCAACAACAACATGAAGGACATTGACGTCGCAGGGCAAGGGATGTGGACAACAACAACAACAGCAAAAACAACACAAAAGCAACAACAACAACAGCAAAAACAACACAAAAACAACAACAAAAACAAAACAACAACAAAAACATCAACAACAAAACAATAACAAAACAACAACAAAACAACAACAAAAGCAACAACAACAAAGCAACAACAACAAAAAAAATTATTTTATGGCGATAATCGCCTTCTTGTTAATCTCGACACCGAAATGTTTATTAATTTGCGTCATTATTTTACGTCTTAATTTTCAATAATTTTTATTTTATATAGCTCATATAGGGAAAAACTACATTTTGGGCCCCCGGGCCCCAGTATCTTATATATATGGAACGAAACCTGTTTAATAACCTTTCCGGTATAATTTTGTGTACGTGTACCAAATTTCACGTTATTTGGTTGTCTGGATCTTGAGTTATTAGGGAACAGACAGACAACAAATGCGGCTTATATATATAGAGATATATATATGTTTTTATAAGGCTTAAGCGGCAATCCTCTTTTCTTAAAAAAAAACTGTAATATATCAATGAACACGGTCATTGTATAAGTAGAATGTAGACATTTCAATCATTTCCTAATCACTTTTGTTTAAAAACCCTCTGGTATCTGATACAGAATAGAGACTCTACATAATTCGTTGGCAGAAACGAAAACGTAAACCCAAGTCTTCTCGGCCCCACTACCTTCAGACATCTGTTGATAGGTCAGTCTCAACTAGCTCACGTCTGCAACTTGTCACCAATCAATGCATCGCGCCCCCGCGTTCAACATGGTCATTGGACTAAAAACACAAAAGATCAACTCAAGTTCAAAATTCAATATTCCAATGTGAAAAATATATTTTCGTATGGATTGAATTGAATAATATTCTTTGTCATAGCGCCAATAAAAGAAAAATATTGTAAAAAGCCTTAATAGACGACGTGTCCTAGTACTAGTACCATAGATAACAGACGACGTGTCCTAGTGCTAGTACCATAGATAACAGACGACGTGTCCTAGTGCTAGTACCATAGATAACAGACGACGTGTCCTAGTACTAGTACCATAGATAACAGACGACGTGTCCTAGTACTAGTACCATAGATAACAGACGATGTGTCCTAGTGCTAGTACCATAGATAACAGACGACGTGTCCTAGTACTAGTACCATAGATAATTAGAAAGTAAAAATAAATAAGTGCTCTGTAACATCGACCGACTATTGTTACAGTTTCCAATAATATAATCACGGGGCATAACAAGGTGTTATTTACAGCTCGTGACATAGTGGATGGATGTTAGGGGAGACGTATGGTGGGTGGATGTTAGTGTAGACGTATGGTGGGTGAATGTTAGGGGAGACGTGTGGTGGGTGGATGTTAAGGGAGACGTATGGTGGGTGGATGTTAGTGTAGACGTATGGTGGGTGAATGTTAGGGGAGACGTGTTGTGGGTGGATGTTAGGGGAGACGTATGGTGGGTGGATGTTAGGGGAGACGTATGGTGTGTGTGTGTTAGGGGAGACGTATGGTGGGTGGGTGTTAGGGGAGACGTATGGTGGGTGGATGTTAGTGTAGACGTATGGTGTGTGTGCGTTAGGGGAGACGTATGGTGGGTGGGTGTTAGGGGAGACGTATGGTGGGTGAATGTTAGGGGAGACGTGTGGTGGGTGGATGTTAGTGTAGACGTATGGTGGGTGAATGTTAGGGGAGACGTGTGGTGGGTGGATGTTAGGGGAGACGTGTTGTGGGTGGATGTTAGGGGAGACGTATGGTGGGTGGATGTTAGGGGAGACGTATGGTGGGTGTGTGTTAAGGGAGACGTATGGTGGGTGGATGTTAGGGGAGACGTATGGTGGGTGGATGTTAGGGGAGACGTGTTGTGGGTGGATGTTAGGGGAGACGTATGGTGGGTGGATGTTAGGGGAGACGTATGGTGGGTGTGTGTTAAGGGAGACGTATGGTGGGTGGATGTTAGGGGACACGTATGGTGGGTGTGTGTTAGGGGAGACGTATGGTGGGTGTGTGTTAGTGTAGATGTATGGTAGGTGGATGTTAGGGGAGACGTATGGTGGGTGGGTGTTAGGGGAGACGTATGGTGGGTGTGTGTTAGGGGAGACTATGGTGGGTGGATGTTAGTGTAGACGTATGGTGGGTGGATGTTAGGGGAGACGTATGGTGGGTGGGTGGGTGTTAGGGGAGACGTATGGTGGGTGGATGTTAATGTAGACGTATGGTGGGTGGATGTTAGTGGAGACGTATGGTGGGTGGATGTTAGGGGAGACGTATGGTGGGTGGATGTTAGGGGAGACGTATGGTGGGTGGATGTTAGGGGAGACGTATGGTGGGTGGATGTTAGGGGAGACGTATGGTGGGTGTGTTAGGGGAGACGTGTGGTGGGTGGATGTTAGGGGAGACGTGTGGTGGGTGGATGTTAGGGGAGACGTATGGTGGGTGGATGTTAGGGGAGACGTATGGTGGGTGGATGTTAGGGGAGACGTGTGGTGGGTGGATGTTAGGGGAGACGTATATTAATTTCGATCTGTCAGTTTTCCTTCAGAGGTCATGGATGGTAAGTCACTCGGCCAAGGCGCAAACAAGACGTTTTTATTTTTAAATATTTTAAACTAAATAAAGAGGAGGCTTTGTAATTTGGTGCAGTCTCCAGTATACTTTATATTTAATTGTTCATATAGTAGTACGGTGGCTTTAGGCACGAGACTCCATTAAATATAGATCAAATAGAAGGCGAGATGACTAATAAATTAGTTATTTTGTATTATTTTTTAAGGAAAAACTGAGTCAATTTTAAAATACCAAAATAACACAAAATGATAAAGGAAATATAATTTAAAGCCAATGTATACCTGGCATATCAAATTAAAGGCGTCCCTGAGTCATCCCGCTCCGAATGGGTACCTACCACTACATGTAGTTAGGCGGCTTGGTAATGCGTGGAACCCACAAAGCCGTGGCCTGTGAATGCTGCATCACTTGCCAACAGATCATCTGTAATGGTCTGTGGACGCAACTATCTTCTGCATAGAAGGAGAGTCTGTATAGATAAGATAAGATTTTATTAATTTATTTCATTTATGATATTTTCAGGGATTCGTGCAAACATTTGTCCACCTTTATTATAAAATATACCTAGTTTAGGGGCCCCTAAATCATCGGGGGCGCCTGGCTTTAGCCCGTTCAGCCCCCCCTCCCCGCCCCCTTAATCCACCATAGCCCCCTCCCCACCCCAACATAAAAAAAATCAAGCAACAAATGATAATTTGAGAAATATCATAATAGAAAAAATAAACAACAAGTCCTAAAAATGGGAAAGAGGTGACTACGTTTTTGAAGTACCTAAAGTTGAATAATGATTTTACATGACAATGGCATTTGGACGCTTTCTTCAGGGATATCTTGATTGGGAAAACCTTGATGAACCAAGGCCTTACGTGGAAATCCCTTGATTGGAAAAAAAAACTATGATTAGTAATCAATACCACGTTTAATAATATCTTGTTTGACTATAGCTCGAAAGACAATATCTTGTTTGACTATAGCTTGACAGACAATACTTAGATTAACAATACTGGCAATAACTTGAGTGGTAGTATTGTAAATTCTTGGACTAAAATTTAAATTTAAAAAAAATCTGTTTTTAAAACTTTTTAATTTCTATAAAAAAAAATTGTTTCAAATTAAGCAGACTAACTTTTACTTTTGCAGGGCTTGAAGATGAGTAAATCTATTTTCTTTTTAAAAAATGGATTGGATTTCAGTAAAAATAAATTTAAATGTATTTTTAGATTACAATTAAGTTGTAATTAAGATATAGCATTAACAGAACAGTTGAATGACCCTTATAGTACTAATAGGATTTCGAGTCTTTTAAAAATGTAATAGCAATTTTTAAATATAAGTCGGTGAACTCAACCGATGGACAAGTTCTTGGAATTTCAAGTTTATTATTTCAAGAAACGGGTGAACCATTGCAGTGCCCAGGAATTACGGGAAGTTTTTACACACGGCAAATTCCAGAATCGAAATCCATTAAAAATATTTATTTAAAAAAAGAGAAAAAAGAAAGATATATAACGGTCGCCATGTTGTCCAAAATAACACAAAAACTAGACTAAACTCATTAGACAATCACTACCACATTACACATGCACACATCATTGTTTCCTTCTGGTGTGTGATACCACAAAACACATGTACACATCATTGTTTCCTTCTGGTGTGTGACCGCAATACACATGCACACATCATTGTTTCCTTCTGGTGTGTGACCGCAAAACACACGCACACATCATTGTTCCCTTCTGGTGTGTGACCACAAAACACATGCACACATCATAGTTTCTTTCTGGTGTGTGACCGCAATACACAAGCACACATCATTGTTTCTTTCTGGTGTGTGACCGCAATACACATGCACACATCATTGTTTCCTTCTGGTGTGTGACCGCAAAACACACGCACACATCATTGTTCCCTTCTGGTGTGTGACCACAAAACACATGCACACATCATAGTTTCTTTCTGGTGTGTGACCGCAATACACAAGCACACATCATTGTTTCTTTCTGGTGTGTGACCGCAATACACATGCACACATCATTATTTCCTTCTGGTGTGTGACCACAAAACACATGCACACATCATTATTTCCTTCTGGTGTGTGACCACAAGACACATGCATGCACACATCATTGTTTCCTTCTGGTGTGTGACCGCAATACACAAGCACACATCATTATTTCCTTCTGGTGTGTGACCACAAAACACATGCACACATCATTATTTCCTTCTGGTGTGTGACCACAAAACACATGCACACATCATTATTTCCTTCTGGTGTGTGACCACAAAACACATGCACACATCATTATTTCCTTCTGGTGTGTGACCACAATACACATGCACACATCATTATTTCCTTCTGGTGTGTGACCACAATACACATGCACACATCATTGTTCCCTCCTGGTGTGTGACCCCAAAACATATGCACACATAATTGTTTCCTTCTGGTGTGTGACCACAAAACACATGCACACATCAATGTTTCCTTCTAGTGTGTGAACACAATACACATGCACACATCATTGTTTCCTTCTGGTGTGTGACTACAATACACATGCACACATCATTGTTTCCTTCTGGTGTGTGACCACAATACACATGCACACATCATTGTTTCCTTCTGGTGTGTGACCAGCCATCATTTGCTTTATGGGACAATGCTGATATCTGATATCGAATACGCAGTGAAGCTCGGATTGAAGGCGCTATTTTGGAGTTGTCACTATTAGTTTAGGGAATGCTCCGTTAGATTCAGTGACACGGTTGAATGATTCGATCTGTCAGTTTTACTTTGGAGGTGATGGGTGGTGAGTCACTCGGCCAAGGCGAAAACAATACATTTTTAGTTTTAGATATTTTAAACTAAATGAAGAGGAGGCTTTGTTAATACGAGCAGTTTCCAGTATACTTTATATTTAATTGTTCATATAGTAGTACGGTGGCTTTAGGCACGAGACTCCATTAAATATAGATCAAATGGAAGGCGAGATGACTAATAAATTAGTTATTTTGTATTATTTTTTAAGGAAAAACTGAGTCAATTTTAAAATACCAAAATAACAAAAAATGATAACGGAAATATAATTTAAAGCCAATGTATACCTGGCATATCAAATTAAATACAACAGTCAAATTTTATCAGGTGCGCCCACACATTTTCTTTCTAAGTACAATTTAAAATTTCGAAACCTGCCAGTGCATTGCACAAAATGGCTATCTCCCCATAGTTTGATCCGAGAATTCGTTTATCTCCTCGTTTGATCTCCCCTTCCCCTTATCTGCCCTTTGTCACGACCATCGCCCCGCCTTTAAAGACGTGTCGTGATGCTGTCATGGCGTCATTAAACTACCATAAAGGTGCCGGCTGAAACAAAAATTCTCGTCTGATACCCGTTGGAGATAGGGGGGGGGTGATAAAGACGGGTGGGGCTGGAACTATTTCCGGTGGAGTTTGCCTTCTGGGTAGGTGCATTGTTGATCTAGTCGGGCCCACAGAACATCAAGGGCGGGTATTACGTTGGCCGGACCGTTGTGTACATAGCCCCCCCCCACACCCCCGCCCTCCCATAAATCACGTCGCGGCCAACAAATCTATTATATGCTAATGAGTGATGCAGAAATAACCATGTTTATCCTTGACAACTCGTATCAATTTTTCTGCGTTTATAACTTGCAAAATGGTGACTTTATGTTGCGTTTTTTTTCCACGTCTCTACCTTCTCGACATCTTTTTAGCTCCACCCGTGTCAAACTATTATAGCTTTTCTCTCGGGACCGAGCACGATTTTAATTGATACAAGCCTTCAAGGGAAATATCTCTGTTCCGTGAATTCCCGTACGATCCCTTTCTTTTTAATCATTAACAAGTTCTAGCTTGATGGCTTCCACTTCAACAATTAGAGTAACTGACAGATATCAACTCTATTACTATATTTAACAGTTTTAATGTATACTTCTAGATTAAATTGCTTATATTTCGGGACAACCAGAAAGGAAAACGTTGCTTCATTTTTGCCAGAATAGAAAAAACAATGATAATTCTTAGATATTTGGGACTGATATAATGCTGGACATAAAGCAATCGGCTTGGAAATCAATAACGATTTAACTAAAACATTTAACTATTCCCGTAACAACAAAACAAAAAACAAACAAACCCGTAAAAACAAAGTTTTTGACTATAAATCCCTTATATATGAGACATAACTAACAGTATTGATTATGTTCATACGCGACAAACATTTACAGACTGAATCTGTCTTAACTCCCATTTGCTTTATAACCCCGGGGTTGGGGGGTGGGTGGGGTGGGAGAGGGGAAAGGTCTGGTCACCAGTCGCTGGACCGAGCTCAGCTTGACACGGCAAATGTAAACAAAAGCACGCCGGTATATCGCGTCAACGCGCGAACTGAACTGTCTCGTGAAAAAAAACAAAAAAACGTGAAATTGAATTACATTTGCATATGGAGATAAACTAAAAATGCATAAATTTAATTACGGTTCGTTCGATCGATCTGAAATTTTGATAAGATGCATTGTTAGGTTACACAAACCTATGTGCCAAATTTAATCTCGATGGCATCACGGGAAGTGGGCCATTTTTTACTTTTGTTTTTCCGCCCGCCCGACGACGAACGGCAAACAGAGAGAGACGGCGGTGAAGTTAATATAAAGGATTTAAATAAAACAACCCCGTAAAAACAAAGTTTTGGATTATAAATCCCTTATATGTGAGACAGAACTTAAAGTATTGATTATGTTCCAACTCGACAAACATTTACAGCCTAAAACTGAGTGAACTCCTCCTCCACGAGATGTGGTCATCGATTGCTGGCGTGAAGTCAAGTGGCCCGTAAAATGTAAACAATAGCGACTGCTAAATATAGTTTTATAAAGATAAAATAAAAATGCATTAATTTAATTACGGTACGTTCGATTGATCTGAAATTTCGATACCATGCATTGTTAGGTGACACGAGTCTATGTGCCAAATTTCAGCTCGGTGGACCTTACGGGAAGTGGGTCATTTTTACTTTTGTTTTTCCGCCCGCCCGACGACGAACGACAGACAGAGAGACAGAGAGAGACGGTGGTGAGGTTAATATAAGGGATTTAATAAAACAAACCCGTAAAACAAAGTTTTTGACTATAAATCCCTTATATATGAGACATAACTAAAAGTATTGATTATGTTCAAACGCGACAAACATTTAAAGACTGAATCTGTCTTAACTTCCCTTTGCTTTATAACCCCTGGGGGCGCGGGTGGGAGAGGTGAAAGGTCTGGTCACCAATCGCTGGACCGAGCTCAGCGTGACAAGTAAAATGTAATAAAAGCACGCCGGTACACCTGGTTAAAACACGAGATGTGTTCACCGATGGCTGGCGTGAAGTCAAGTGACCCGTAAAATGTAAACAATAGCGACCACTACATATAGTTTATATAGATAAACTAAAAATGCATTAATTTAATAACTGTACGTTTGATCGATCTGAAATGTTGATACGATGCATTGTTAGGTGACACGAGCCTATGCGCCGAATTTCAGCTCGATGGCTTTACGAGAAGTGGGTCATTTGTGACTTTTGTTTTTCCGCCCTCCCGACCGACCGACCGCGAGCCCAAGACAGAGACGGCGGGGAAGTTAATATAAGGGATTTAAAAATCCATAAAGAGAGATACAAAGTTTGAGCCCCTGCATGCAAGTGCTAATAATTCCAATCCATTGTACACAGTGAAATAGATTTGATGGTTGTATATTTTGTTTAGTTTTTGTCAATAAAACCTGGTGCGAAATTTTTTCAGGTTTGGAAACCTGACAGTGTCACACATAATCTTTGTATACATGTCCAATCATATAATAGAGTATTTATGAAGGCAGACACATTAAATTCATCGATGTCCATCTCTCAATACCACAAGTTATCAATACCACTTCGATGCTTTATACCACCAATATATATATATATATATATATATATATATATATATATATATATATATATATATATATATATATATATATATATCCCGTCCCTATCACAAAAACAGGTAGGTTTCAGACCAGGCAGAAGCACAATCGAGCAGATCTTTAAATGTCACTTGCTCATAGAAAAAAAAACAACAAAAAACCAACACCTTCAGCACCAACGTGAACTCTATCATAACCTCATAGACTTCAAGAAAGCCTTTGATCGAGTGTGGCACGAGGGACTCTGGCAAATTATGAGAAGTTTCAACACTGAAGAAGGGCCGGTAAAGGTGATCGAAGAACTCTACAATCAGGCACAAGTTGACTTGGCAATAAACAAGATTGAATAGTACTGATGATGAATTAATGACTGCCCGCCGCTCAAGATCGTTGCCTGTTGATGTGTCCATGCGCCCCCCTCCCCACGACCGCAACGGTCACGGGACTGATGATGATGATGATGATCACGAGACATCTTCACGACCTGTTCACACATAATGAATACAGTTTACTCTGACCATCACCATTTGACAACAGTGATTCTCACACCTTTGACATTAGCGTGTTGTCGTTGTGACTGATGCCTTCAAAGAAAGAAAGTGACCGACTGAACTCGTCTCACATACCGAACTGATGACGAGATATGCTGCCTCATGAGCCTTCCTGTCTTAAACCAAGACTCTTGTAGAAGTCAACCGGGACCTCAAACCATTCGACCAGACTTGGACATTTCACGCCGTGTAACTCGTTTCTTTGAATCCCGCATCCAGACGCGTCACTAAAGTTGATGTCACCCAGTGCGGTAGCTCATAGTGTCACCCCTTCACGAATAACCCCCCATAGACCTCCCCCGAAGCTCCCGGTAACAAATAATAACGGAAACGTGCGGATGGTGATGGTGTCACCCCTTGTGATGGTGTCACCCCTTGTGATGGTGTCACCCCTTGTGATGGTGTCACCCCTTGTGATGGTGTCACCCCTTGTGATGGTGTCACCCCTTGTGATGGTGTCACCCCTTGTGATGGTGTCACCCCTTGTGATGGTGTCACCCCTTGTGATGGTGTCACCCCTTGTGATGGTGTCACCCCTTGTGATGGTGTCACCCCTTGTGATGGTGTCACCCCTTGTGATGGTGTCACCCCTTGTGATGGTGTCACCCCTTGTGATGGTGTCAGCCGGTGCGGTCCACACCCCCCGTACCTCCGAGTGACGCCTCTGCCCGCATCAAATAATGTCTCATCATTAAACCCAACTTACCCAAGTCAACCCCCACCACCCACAAACACAAACAAAAAACACAAGCTAAAACACAAACAAAAAACACAAACTCAAACACAAACAAAAAACACAAACACAAACAAAAAACACAAACACAAACAAAAAACACAAACACAAACAAAAAACACAAACACAAACAAAAAACACAAACACAAACAAAAAACACAAACACAAACAAAAAACACAAACACAAACAAAAAACACAAACACAAACAAAAAACACAAACACAAACAAAAAACACAAACACAAACAAAAAACACAAACACAAACAAAAAACACAAACACAAACAAAAAACACAAACACAAACAAAAAACACAAACACAAACACAAACGCAAACGCAAACACAAACTCATACACAAACACATAACTGTACGTAAAGTTAAAAAAACAATAAATGTTGGACACTTGTGAATACAAAATTATTAGGGACGACATAACGTTATAATGAATCTAAACTTAACACCGCTCCGCTCTATTTTTGTAATTTCTATAGATATTAAAGAATAATGATTACTATTTATGAATACGACATCAATTTATAGAAACTTAAATCTTAAAAATTCCTTTGCATTTAATCGTAGATATCATTTTATTTATTTATTTGCGTTTCTATTAACAGCATCGCAAGTTATACGTCAGTATTCATGGTTTCAAATGACAATTAGGTCTTAGACACCAATTTGGTCTTAGACACCAATTTGGTCTTAGACACCGATTTGGTCTTAGACACCAATTAGGTCTTAGACACCAATTAGGTCTTAGACACCAATTAGGTCTTAGACACCGATTGGGTCTTAGACACCAATTTGGTCTTAGACACCGATTAGGTCTTAGACACCGATTAGGTCTTAGACACCGATTAGGTCTTAGACACCGATTAGGTCTTAGACACCGATTAGGTCTTAGACACCAATTTGGTCTTAGACACCAATTAGGTCTTAGACACCAAATAGGTCTTAGACACCGATTTGGTCTTAGACACCAATTAGGTCTTAGACACCGATTAGGTCTTAGACACCAATTTGGTCTTAGACACCGATTAGGTCTTAGACACCAATTTGGTCTTAGACACCGATTAGGTCTTAGACACCAATTTGGTCTTAGACACCGATTAGGTCTTAGACACCGATTTGGTCTTAGACACCGATTAGGTCTTAGACACCGATTAGGTCTTAGACACCGATTAGGTCTTAGACACCAATTTGGTCTTACACACCAATTAGGTCTTACACACCAATTCCGTGTGCAACCATGGCACGTAGCAATCAATGTCTTACTGTAGTGTTTATTTTTAAATTTGATTTTATTGATCAAGAAATATAAATAATATACATTATTATAATCCAAGCCACGGCGGCTTAAAAAACCCACCAAACAACGGTGTCAAAAACGAACAAACCCTATTTTTAAGTTATTGGACAAAAACACACTTTAATCCTAGTACGGATTAAACATTCTCGCTCTTATCGCCCAACTTCAAGAACCACAACCCACTTTTTAATAATTTGTATGCCCCTGAATTATGTAACTATTTTTAAATCCCGATTCGGGTAAATCATATTTAGCCATACCGTTGCAAACAAAAAAATCCTACTCTACTGTATTTAATGAAAAAAGGCCGTATCTCTACTCCGGCCATGAAAAGTCACATACTAGGGCCTACAAGGAATTATAATAAATCTAAGACACGGTCGAAATAGACTACGCCAGAGTTCAATAGTGAATGTCTCAGTGAATGGCTGGAGTGATGGAAGAAAATATCTCTCCGCCCACTCCTGGCCGGTCTTTCTTTAAGTCTATCATTAATGCAAAGTACTTTCGCGTGATCCCTCCCCTCCGCCGGTACGTATGATATTATTGTCATCCAAAGTTTCTAATGCCGGAGTTACAGGCCAGATTATACCCCCTGACCTAGGCTTAGGCAACAATGGCCCGGGTATATTGCTTAGGCTAGAATAGCCCCGGGTATATTGCTTAGGCTAGAATAGCCCCGGGTATATTGCTTAGGCTAGAATAGCTCCGGGTATATTGCTTATGCAAGAATGGCCCCGTGTATATTGCTTAGGCTAGAATAGCCCCGTGTATATTGCTTAGGCAAGAATAGCCCCGTGTATATTGCTTAGGCTAGAATAGCCCCGTGTATATTGCTTAGGCTAGAATAGCCCCGTTTATATTGCTTAGGCTAGAATAGCCCCGTGTAAATTGCTTAGGCTAGAATAGCCCCGTGTATATTGCTTAGGCTAGAATAGCCCTGTGTATATTGCTTAGGCTAGAATAGCCCCGTTTATATTGCTTAGGCTAGAATAGCCCCGTATATATTGCTTAGGCTAGAATAGCCCGTGTATATTGCTTAGGCTAGAATAGCCCCGTTTATATTGCTTAGGCTAGAATAGCCCTGTGTATATTGCTTAGGCTAGAATAGCCCCGTTTATATTGCTTAGGCTAGAATAGCCCTGTGTATATTGCTTAGGCTAGAATAGCCCCGTTTATATTGCTTAGGCTAGAATAGCCCTGTGTATATTGCTTAGGCTAGAATAGCCCCGTGTATATTGCTTAGGCTAGAATAGCCCCGTTTATATTGCTTAGGCTAGAATAGCCCCGTGTATATTGCTTAGGCTAGAATAGCCCCGTTTATATTGCTTAGGCTAGAATAGCCCTGTGTATATTGCTTAGGCTAGAATAGCCCTGTTTATATTGCTTAGGCTAGAATAGCCCTGTGTATATTGCTTAGGCTAGAATAGCCCCGTTTATATTGCTTAGGCAAGAATAGCCCCGTTTATATTGCTTATGCAAGAATAGCCCCGTTTATATTGCTTATGCAAGAATAGCCCCGTTTATATTGCTTAGGCAAGAATAGCCCCGGGTATATTGCTTAGGCTAGAATAGCCCCGTGTATATTCTGGTCAAGGGTTTAATCTGGCCTGTTCCACCGGTGCTGTTGACAGATATTTTCACAATTTAAAACTGCTTGTTTCTGTTACATGAAGTTAATGCGATATTTGACACGTTAGCTCGCATGTTCATGAATCCTGTTAGCCTTTTATTCGACAGTCAATGTTTTAAGTCTGTTTTTGTGAGCCTGATGAGTCTGTGGTTCTGTACAGCGTGTGCACAGTGGTTTAACACGTAAGGCAACCAGTTAACCATGTAACCACCTTTCACGGGTTTTAGTGGCGGCATCTCTATAAGCTCCTGGACAACCAGCTTGACCCAGACCTTGGTTAAAAACTAGCAACAATCTGAAACCAATTAAAGCGTTTCAGTTTGCCTCCAATAAACAAAGGAACACAAAAATCAGCCCATATTGAAAGACAGAAATAATGAAATGAGAACCCTCAAAAACTTTCTGGAATACAATTACTCATGAGTAAAATGGGATTAGTTGAAGGTATAACAAACATTTCTTCCAACGCACAGACCATAAAATAAATTTAACGTATTCAAAAATAATAATCATGTATCTCATGTTACATCTGGTAACGATAACTCCAGACAACTTTGTTTATTTACACACACATATATATATATATACTAGGGGCAAGTACCCGGCTTTCCCCGGGTTTAACAACAACAGCAACAAAAACAACAACAAAAACAAAAACAAAACAACAAAAACAGAACAACAGCAAAAACAACAAAATCAACAACAAAACAACAAAAACAAAACAACAACAAAAACAGCAAAAACAACAACAAAACAATAACTACAACAACAAACAGCAACAACAACAAAGCAACAACAACAAAACAACAACTACAACAACAAAAGCAACAACAACAAAACAATTATTTTATGGCGATAGTCGCCTTCTTGTTAATCTCGACACCAAAATGTTTGTTTTTTTTGCGTCATTATTTTACGTCTTAATTTTCAATAATTTTTATTTTATATAGCTCATATAAGGAAAAACTACATTTTGGGCCCCCAGCCCCCAGTATCTTATATATATGGAACGAAACCTGTTTGATAACCTTTCCGGTATAATTTTGTGTACGTGTACCAAATTTCACGTTATTTGGTTGTCTGGATCTTGAGTTATTAGGGAACAGACAGACGACAGACAACAAATGCGTCTATATATAGAGAGACTAGGGGCAAGTACCCGGCTTCTCCCGGGTTTAACAACATCAGCAACAACAACAAAAACAACAACAGCAACAACGACAAAAACAACAACAGAAACAGCAACAGCAACAAAACAACAAAAACAAAACAACAACAAAAACAACAAAATCAACAACAAAACAACAACAAAACAACAACAACAAAACAACAACACAACAGCAACAACAACAAAGCAACAACAACAGAAAACAACGTCCACAAATGACAACAACAACAACAGCAAAAACAACACAAAAGCAACAACAGCAACAACAACAAAAACAACACAAAAGCAACAACAGCAACAACAAAAGCAACAACAACAAAAACAACAACAGCAACAACAACAAAACAAAACAACAACAAAAACATCAACAACAAAACAACAACAAAGCAACAACAAAACAACAACTACAACAACAACACAACAACAACAAAGCAACAACAACAAAACAACAACAACAAAAAATTATTTTATGGCGATAATCGCCTTCTTGTTAATCTCGACACCAAAATGTTTATTATTTTGCGTCATTATTTTACGTCTTAATTTTCAATAATTTTTATTTTATATAGCTCATATAAGGAAAAAACTACATTTTGGGCCCCCGGCCCCCAGTATCTTATATATATGGAACGAAACCTGTTTAATAACCCTTCCGGTATAATTTTGTGTACGTGTACCAAATTTCACGTTATTTGGTTGTCTGGATCTTGAGTTATTAGGGAACAGACAGACAACAAATGCGGCTTATATATAGAGAGATATTGATATATAGATATAGATATATATAGAGAAAACTACCTTTGGGCCCCCGCCCCCCCCCCAGTTAGTGATAATTAAATATTTTGTTTCGACTGTTACCATTGCGGGAGGGTACTCAACGACTTTCCAAATTTTCATGCTTCTACCTACTCGGGAATATGAGGAATTGGTTTTTGATTCAGTTTTATATAGCCCATAAAGGAAAAACCGGTTTTGGGGCTCCTGGCCACCCATGAGTGGAAATGTTTACATTATTTTTCACCAATTATCGTCATAATAGTGTATTCGGCAAGTTCCCAAAGTTTCATGCTTCTACCTTCACGGGAAGTTGGAGAATTAGTTTTGAGTCAGTTTTAAATATACGGGAAAAAATACATTTGGGCCCACGCCCCCAGTAAGTGATAATTTATATAATTCATTTTTCTGATGTATGGGGTTTATTTGTTTTAAAGAAACATTTCGAAACGCAAGGTTTGAGCTTAAAATGTGCCCTGCTGGTTTAGTTTAAGTTATGCAAAAAGTATATACACAGTTGCTTAGCTACAGTGTTTATGCCACCCAGGGATGGACGATATTATTGACACCTACCCTCGCCAATAAAAGGAAAAAGCTTGATCGGACGACTGGATAAAATACATATAGAATATACATAAAAGAAACAGTGTAAAGTAAAAAAGATGTAATTTGCAAACAAATTTTATAAAAAAATATATACGTAATCTTGTTAAAGGCGCAACATTAACAGACATAAAAATAAACCGTTTCATGACATTTAGTTCACAACAAAAACACACACACTCACTGATTCACACATGTGCACACAAATACTTAAACGCACACAACAAAAAACACACACACTCACTGATTCAAACATGTGCACACAAATACTTAAACGCACACCCACAGCGGTATATTAACAATTAAAAAAATAATTTAAAATAAGCACTGCTCTTTTCACTTTGTTTCCTATTTACAAATTAATATGAACTCAAACTATGACGTCACATCACATTATTTTATGGCAATAAACGCCATCTTGTTAATCTCGACAACAAAATGTTTATTATTTTACGTCTTAATTTTCAATAATTTTTATTTTATATAGCTCATATAGGGAAAAACTACATTTTGGGCCCCCAGCCCCCAGTATCTTATATATATGGAACGAAACCTGTTTAATAACCTTTCCGATATAATTTTGTGTACGTGTACCAAATTTCACGTTATTTGGTTGTCTGGATCTTGAGTTATTAGGGAACAGACAGACAACCAGACAACAAATGCGTCTTATATATAGAGAGAAGATACTAGGGGCAAGTACCCGGCTTCGTCCGGATTTAACAAAAACAAAACAACAACAAAAACAACAAAACAACAACAAAACAACAACTACAACAACAGCAGCAACAACAACAAAGCAACAACAACAAAAAAATTATTTTATGGCGATAATCGCCTTCTTGTTAATCTCGACACCAAAATGTTTATTATTTTGCATCATTATTTTACGTCTTAATTTTCAATAATTTTTATTTTATATAGCTCATATAAGGAAAAATTACATTTTTGTTCCCCCGGCCCCCAGTATCTTATATATATGGAACGAAACTGTTTAATAAACTTTCCGGTATAATTTTGTGTACGTATACCAAATTTCACGTTATTTGGTTGTCTGGATCTTGAGTTATTAGGGAACATACAGACAACCAGACAGACACCAAATGCGTCTTATATGTATAAATAAAGAATATATATATATATATATATATATATATATATATATATATATATATATATATATATATATATATATATCTCTTTATTTATTTATTTATTTAAGTCCCATAACCGATGGTCGTAGGGGGTCCTAATGTTTCCATTAGAACTTAAAGGGGCTTGGTAGACTTTGGTGGGCGTCCCATCTCCCTTCCAGGTCAGCGGAGGACTTTCTTAGCGTTAGTCATTCTGTGGCTTTATCGTGAGCTAGATCCCATGCCCCTCAGCTTGTGACGTGAGCGCAGTATTGACTTCGCTATCCTGCCGCCTCACATTGTTAGCCTCAAAACTGCTTGCTTCCTTCAAAACTTTTTCTTCGCAATAAGCGCACGAAATGATAAAGATAGTCTTTATGATGAACAAAGAAAATGTAAAAGAAAAGAAGTTCAAAGATATTATTTTATTCCATTTTCTTGCGCCCAGCTAAAGATTGAAGCGAATATACTATGATATCACTTGTTCTATATTCCACGCCACGGCTACGACAATTTTGTACCCCCCCCCACTAGTTTCCTCATTTCTTTAATTGTTTCCTTGTCATTTCGATCAAGCACATCATTCAGTGAATGAGCCACATTGTTACTTCACCAGATTATCAGATACAACTTTCTTTTCTCTGATCAGTGGTTCTCAATACTTATGTCTCAAAGGGCCGTTTTTAGGAAGGAAATTTTAATGGGGATTTTCCCTCAGTAACCGCACGTCTTACAAATTAACAGGGGTAAAAGAATTTCATGAGTGACTGCGAGTGGACACGAGAAGTGCACCAGATGCGAACAACTGGTCAAGACAGTTTGAGACAGCGGTTCTAAATAAATGAGAAAAGTGTGCCATCAACTTAAAATAGGGACAATTTTGAGATCTGTTTATTTGATTGGAGTAAAATCAGGAACTCCGCCGGGGCACTGTTGCCCTTAAGGTTTGTTGGCCTGTGTGCACATTAAAAAAGAACTGTTGTGCAAATGTGCAAAATTGCACAGGATTCATTTTTAGTGCAAAATTTTACAAAATTCGCTGCGCGGTAATTCTAAACTGCTGCGCGGCGTCGGTCTTATATCTGCGCAGCCTAAATGGAACATTGCGCCGAGAACTCCTAAACCTTACCATAAAGTGGATCTGGGCGAGTTAAATTTTGATGATGTTCTAATAACTGCTTTAATCCATGGAATTGACTTCCATCTTACTTATAAAATTATTTTGTTATTCATGTAAAATGTAAAGCAAATATCAATTATTCTTTACATTTGAGTGTCGCATCCTTCTTGTAGTAAGTAATACGATGTTGCTTGTCATCTATGTTAAGATGTAATAGATAAAATGTTGGTGATGTAAGGGTTTGTGAAATGTAATTTGATGTGTTTGCGAGATTCTCCGTTGTTGACCAAAAATGCACTCTATCGCTTTGGAAATACATCTGTACCTGGATGGACTACACATACACTTGACATGTCTGTTACTTTGGTCAGTACCACGACCGTTGTACATAATCACGCCGACTGGTCAACTACATGTACGTGACCTAAAACACCAGAAGGACGTGACACACACATTTCACATTCATGCATGCACTGACCCAGTGTCCGAGAGATTAATGATCGTGTAATTTGATTGATGAAAAGAAACATCATATCAGCCCACAATAAAACCTTCAAGACTCCCACGTGATGCAGGCTATACAAAGAATTTTCGTAGTTTTATCGTAACGCAATCAGGGGAGTAGCTATATTTGGTACACCCCGGGGCATGCCAAGCTTTCTGCCACCCCCTCCCACGACATTAAACAAAAAATAACGACACCCTTTCATAAAAATGAAAATCAAATCGCCCACTGGGGCGGGCCGTCTACCCCGCATTTCTTTCAATTACACTTGAATTATGGATGACACACCCTAGCCCTTCCCCTTCCCCCCTTTTCCTCAACACACAAACAAGGCGCAGATACACATATACAGACATGCATTGTAACAAAATGTGGGCTCTCTTGGTCACTCTATAGGCAGTAGTAAAAGAAGTAAAGCCCGCTTTTCAGACCATCATGGCCCATAGGGGGTTGGGGGGTGGGGGTGGGGAAAGTGAACTAGTGTTCACAAGTTTTTTTAGCCACGGCTTACGAGCAAGGGATTGTGTGGCTAGCACAATGTCCAGCCGCCTATACTTTCCTCTTACCGACGTCGGGTGCCCGTTTCGAAGCTGGGTGAACTCGGGGACCTTTGCCAGCAGTACAGCCGTTTAAAATAAGGTCATCAATATAGTGTCATGGAAAAATCGTTTCGTCACTGTCAGGTGTACACAAAAAAATACAACTAGAATGTACAACTAGAGTTACAACTTAAAAGTAAAACTAGAAGGCCCACATAGAAGTAATAACTAGAATGTACAACTTAAAGATACAACTAGAACGAATAACTAAAATTTACAACTAGAAGGTACAACTGGAAGGTGCAACTGGAAGGTACAACTGGAAGGTACAACTGGAAGGTACAACTTGAAAGTAAAAATTAGAAGGTATAACTACAAGGTACAACCGGAAGGTGCAACTAAATCAGATCTCTGCAAACTTCGTTCAGCTATGACAAATAATGACAATTTAAAATAACACCGAGCACAGCATTTATTGACAGGAAAATGAGCTGGGTCCGTTCACACGACTCACAGACCACTGGGTCTGTTCACACGACTCACAGACCACTGGGTCTGTTCACACGACTCACAGACCACTGGGTCCGTTCACCTGACTGACAGACCACTGGGTCTGTTCACCTGACTCACAGACCACTGGGTCTGTTCACCTGACTCACAGACCACTGGGTCCGTTCACCTGACTCACAGACCACTGGGTCTGTTCACCTGACTCACAGACCACTGGGTCTGTTCACCTGACTCACAGACCACTGGGTCCGTTCACCTGACTCACAGACCACTGGGTCTGTTCACCTGACTCACAGACCACTGGGTCTGTTCACCTGACTCACAGACCACTGGGTCCGTTCACCTGACTCACAGACCACTGGGTCCGTTCACCTGACTCACAGACCACTGGGTCTGTTCACCTGACTCACAGACCACTGGGTCCGTTCACCTGACTCACAGACCACTGGGTCCGTTCACACGACTCACAGACCACTGGGTCCGTTCACCTGACTCACAGACCACTGGGTCTGTTCACCTGACTCACAGACCACTGGGTCCGTTCACCTGACTCCCAGACCACTGGGTCCGTTCACCTGACTCACAGACCACTGGGTCTGTTCACCTGACTCACAGACCACTGGGTCTGTTCACCTGACTCACAGACCACTGGGTCTGTTCACCTGACTCACAGACCACTGGGTCCGTTCACCTGACTCACAGACCACTGGGTCTGTTCACCTGACTCACAGACCACTGGGTCCGTTCACCTGACTCACCGACCACTGGGTCTGTTCACACGAATCACAGACCACTGGGTCCGTTCACCTGACTCACAGACCACTGGGTCTGTTCACCTGACTCACAGACCACTGGGTCCGTTCACCTGACTCACAGACCACTGGGTCTGTTCACACGACTCACAGACCACTGGGTCTGTTTACACGACTCACAGACCACTGGGTCCGTTCACACGACTCACAGACCACTGGTGGGTCTGTTCACCTGAATCACAGAGCAGCTCTAATTACTAATGGCGAGGATTAATCAAATGTTTGTGATTAGACTCCGGTGTTGGGGGTGGTGTCGTGGAAAGTTTTGGCTGGGGACAAGGCTAAAAATAACCACATGACGTGTAAACCAAAAGGCGGACAAGCTAAAAAAAATATTCAATTTGCGTCATGAGTCATTGTAAAGCACATTTGATTATGATCAAATCCATGAAGATTTAACCCACCCCTACTCAACCCATCCGTCTTCGTCTGGTCCCGCTGTTTCGTTCCGTAACATACCATCTGCGGCAGGGGTCGGCAACCTGCGCCTCGCGAGCCGCATGCGGCTCTTTCCATGTCAAGATGAGGCTCTCCAGTTTCATGTGCAAGTATTAATACGTATTTATATCATATTTATTTTCAAAACTCGTGTTTGCGGCTCTTTAAAAATTGGTGAAATTTCGTAAATATTAATGTCTGGCTCTTCCATCTCAAAAGTTTGGCGACCCCTGATCTATGGCACTACAGCCCATGTACGGCCCGGGCCCTGCTCCACCACATCCTTCCATTCGGATCGATCCATGGCTTTCCTCCCCCAAGCCCGTTCCTTCCATATACATTATCCTTAATATTTGTTTGTTAAAATGTTAATTTGCTAACTTGTATCGCCGTAATTCAACACAGATTTTAAAAAAATAAAAAAATCAGAATGACCAACTAAAAGACTCTGCTACTGTGCTTATCTTTCTTCTGCAGTCTATTTGTAGTCATGATGCGCGGCACATCTAGCATCGTCCACGGTGCACTCCGTTGAGATGCGGCACACTGGTTGCTTTGATCTCGGCATTCAGCTAATCCGTGCCCCGGGGCCCAAGCGATGATTAGTGCTCTTGCCACTGGTAATAGGACTCGGTGGTATTTATTGCGGGGCTATAAGTAATACTTCCCCAAATGTTACGGAACAAATATTCTGATGATGCTAAAAAACCGGAACCTGCGTTTCTTTCGTTTAATTCCAGAATAGTGTTTTAAAAATATAAATCATACTCGTTAAATAAAATAAGTTTGTATTTTTGTCACGACGTGTCGAGCCTTTCAATCCCTTTACGCAGGGTTAAATTCTTGGGAGAAAAGTGTTGGGAAAACACATACGATTTCCCCATTATTTTTTTTTAAATTCTTTTCAAACAAGTCATAAAAATAAGTAAATCCAAGTTTGCATAATCCTTTGAAATCTTCTTTCTTCCCAACGTCCGTGCTCAAAACTCGTAATTAGTGGAGGACTTTGGCCCATACCAAGCTCCACTGCTCGGTAAGTTGATGAGATAAAAGAAAAACACGACCATTTAAGGAGGGTCGAAAAGACAGTAATAATTAAAAGCTTACATAGCACACTCCAGCGAGACGGTTGTCGCGGGGTTAGATTCCAATGATCTGGATGAAAAAAACCCAGCTCCGGTGATTGGCGTTTTATGTTAAAAGATTAGGACGAAACAAGGGCTGATAATTTATTGAGAATAAAGATAAACAAAGGTTTATTTATATTTTTTGTTTGTTTGTTCAATTGTTGTTTGGTGCTATGAGCTTCATGTGTACTTGTTTAATAGAGTTCCCGGCACATCAGGTGTAGCAAGTTTATCATGAAATCATTTTCTGATTCCATTTGGATTGCTACTGTGAGTGAATTTCTTATGAATTTGAAAGCAAATAACCAACAGCGTACAGGAATGTCGTATCATGCAATTCCCTTTTGCGCTCTTACGGAAATCGAGCCTTTCGTTTGGGCTAAAAATAAAGCCACCCCCCCCCCGGCCAAACAATATCGTCTGCAGGTTTGATCGCAGCCAGTAACCAACCCGTGGGGTTAACGGGACATCTGCTGGACATTTTTGACTCGGGTAAAAGTGGCCGCCCCCCTCCCCCCACCCCATCGTACATGCCCCTTATTTCCATTAGACAAACGTGACGAAAGTGGCCAGGAGTTTTCTAAAGCTGAGAATAATAGATGAAATGGCTGCACGGCCGGTGTCCCTCCCACGCCACACAATCCCGTGACGTCGAGAGGGGGGGCGGGAGAATGAATGACGGGCCCCCGACGACATGGGTTGTGAATTAACGCCATGCTGGGTGGCCCGGGGGGGGGGTTTGGGGGGGACGATCGCTCAATCCGTAACGTTAGCTTTTTTTGTGTCTATGGACATATCTACAGAATGTGCTATAAATATTCTGCACAGAGTCTAATATTTATGAGATGACGCGCTGGTGAGGGTGTGTGTGTGTGTGTAGGTCCCTTGAAGATGGCGTCAAACTTTTCTGATCAATCGTTACAAGGGGGGAGGGGGTATGTTTCCGACGACGCCAGGGTTTCCGGATACACATGGGGGTGGGGGTTGGGGAAGGTGGCGGTCTGCTTGAAAAAAAAATCTTATTGGTGTTTTCCGTTTGTGACGTCATGTTTATGAACTTTTTGAGGCCTGGGTGTGGCGAGGAGTCGTGACGAGAGTTAGTGGGGGGGGGGAGAATACTAGCATTATGGTGCTTAATAATCTGACAGACATACACGTTCATTCTACAGACATACACGTTCATTCGACAGACATACACGTTCATTCGACAGACGTAATGATAAAAAAAAAGCTTATAATCGGTCCACCTTGACCCGAGCCTATCTCTTCTTTAAATCTAAACGATTATTGAATATCGTGAAAGGTTTCAGTATTTTAAATACAACTGTTGTTATCTAAGGGTATAACATTTTTTTTTAAAGTACAACATTGGCAAAACTTAATCATTATTATAGCTTATTTGCGGCATGCAGCAGAACTGAAAGTGATGATGCACACATTTTTCACGAACCGTAACTAAAACACATTTTGCGGAAAACTCTTTCTAAAAATTCTAAAAAGAAAAAAAAACACCTTTTGTTTTGTGACTTGTGACCAGCACAATGACCTGTACTTTAATGAGTGTTTGTTGAAATATTTATTTAAAATTCTTTACTAAAAAAATTTGAGCCGTGAGAAAGTGTCACAATTTTCGCCGTGAGAACAATAACTTTCCTAGATCCTCCTACGAACTGATATTCAATATGTTTCGAATTGTCTCGCCCGAATAACTTTAACACTCTTGGTGACCTCATTGCAGTACGGAGTAACAAAACAAAAACATTCATGTATCGAATATCAGGAATTTAAAGGGCTCGTCTAATATTTAACAATCTCGCTGCGTGGGAGGGTTTTAGTTTTGGTCATGATTGGGAATTTAAAACTATTTATAAAAAGCCGATACAATAGCGACGGAGATTCGTGAACACAATATCATCTAAAGCAGGGGTGCGCACCCCTGGTCTAAAGGTACTTTACGAAACATGTTTTCATTAACTCCCTTTATATTTAAAAAAAAAGAAGGAAAAAAAAACAATAAACAATGTGCTACCTCTTCGTTGGTACGCAATCAGAAAATTTCCCAGTTATATACACGTGATTTTTCATGCCATAACCAATACATACGTTTTTAATTTCAGTGAAGTTTGAGAGGATTGGAAGCACGGGGCGTCATTTTAGTATTTTAAAGAATCTCTAATAGCGCAGTTCAATTAAGTTTTATTATTATTATTATTTTTTTAAAAGTAACATAACTCTGTCACACACTCACTTTAACTTTATTTTATTTTCGGAAACATGTTATGGGGTTTAAGGAATCAATGCGTTAAACACAAAAATCAATGCGTTAAACACAAGAGTCAATGTTTTAAACACAAGAATCAATGCGGTAAACACAAGAATCAATGGTTAAACACAAGAGTCAATGTTTTAAACACAAGAATCAATGCGGTAAACACAAGAATCAATGGTTAAACACAAGAATCAATGTTTAAACACAAGAATCAATGTTTAAATGCAAGAATCAATGGTTAAACACAAGAGTCAATGTTTTAAACACAAGAATCAATGGTTAAACACAAGAATCAATGGTTAAACACAAGAGTCAATGTTTTAAACACAAGAATCAATGCGGTAAACACAAGAATCAATGGTTAAACACAAGAATCAATGTTTAAACACAAGAATCAATGTTTAAATGCAAGAATCAATGGTTAAACACAAGAATCAATGGTTAAACACAAGAGTCAATGTTTTAAACACAAGAATCAATGCGGTAAACACAAGAATCAATGGTTAAACACAAGAATCAATGTTTAAATGCAAGAATCAATGGGTTAAACACAAGAATCAAAGGTTAAACACAAGAATCAATGTTTAAATGCAAGAATCAATGGGTTAAACACAAGAATCAAAGGTTAAACACAAGAATCAATGTTTAAACACAAGAATCAATGGTTTAAACACAAGAATCAATGTTTAAACACAAGAATCAATGTTTAAACACAAGAATCAATGTTTAAACACAAGAATCAATGGGTTAAACACAAGAATCAATGGTTAAACACAAGAATCAATGGTTAAACACAACAATCAATGGGTTAAACACAAGAATCAATGTTTAAACACAAGAATCAATGGTTAAACACAAGAATCAATGTTTAAACACAAGAATCAATGTTTAAACACAAGAATCAATGTTTAAACACAAGAATCAATGTTTAAACACAAGAATCAATGTTTAAACACAAGAATCAATGGTTAAACACTAGAATCAATGTTTAAACACAAGAATCAATGTTTAAACACAAGAATCAATGGGTTAAACACAAGAATCAATGATTAAACACAAGAATCAATGCATTAAAAATTAAAAGATCAAAGGGGAATTATGCCCATAGGCATTATACACTTTTTAAAACTGTTGCGGAGAGGGGGGGTTGTAGTGGAGGGGATTCTTAAATTGAGTCTGATACAAAAATGAGACAATTGTGAATAAAACAATAAGCTTTAATTTATAAAGAAAAATTAATACAATAGTAAACGTGTGGCGAATAGTATCACCAAGCCCGGATGTCAGTAATAAAAATGAATTAATATTATTATTTTTAAAAAAAAAGCAAAATGTTAATGATGTGGCAGCTTAAATGAATATATAACTTGATAAAATGTTTTGTTTTCTTATTAACTATTCTGTTTATAAAAAAAGTCTACTGCAAAGAATGATTTATTATGTGATGTATGTGGAGCTGTATATCGTGATACGGTGTCTAGTTTTGGTGGGAACATTTTCATTTGTTTTCTCATTGCCTATTGTATAAGGATCTCACGACTTTTGACCCATTGCCCGAAATCCGAATGTTAAAAAGTTTGCTGCTTTCCCCACATAAAGAAATCTTTACGGAGAAACTGATGTTGTTGTGATTGATATTGGTATTATAGTTGTTTTTAATGTAATTGTGGATAATGTAATTGTGGATAATGTAATTTTGACTAATGTAATTGTAGCTAATATAGTTGTGACTAATGTAATTGTAGCTAATGTAGTTGTGATTAATGTAGTTGTGACTAATGCAATTGTAACTAATGTAATTGTGACTAATGACAGTGTGACTAATATAATTGTGACTAATGTAATTGTGACAGTTGCCCTGGATGTGACAGATGCTGTTGTGACAGTTGCCCTGGGTGTGACAGTTGTTTGTGTGACAGTTGCCCTGGGTGTGACAGTTGTTTGTCTGACAGTTGCCCTGGGTGTGACAGTTGTTTGTGTGACAGTTGCCCTGGGTGTGACAGATGCTGGTGTGACAGTTGCCCTGAGTGTGACATTTGCCCTGACTGTGCACCACACGCCCTGACAGAGGCGAGCCTGGACATTGGAATGCCCCACAGCAATCCGCGTGTTACGTCGTATGTTCTCATCCATCACACTGCTGCTAAGTGGACATGTGCTCGCGGGCCAAGCGACACTGGAAACAATCCTCACAATCGTGGTGGTATGGGGGGGGGAGGGCTCGGGTGTCGTCACCTGCTCCTGGTCTGTATCACAAAAATCAAAATTAATGGACATCGTTGATCTATATATTCATCTGGGTTTTTATTTCTTTATTTCCTCTCCACAGGAGTAAAATCAACTTTAGTTTTGGAACCACCAAGTTCAAGAAAGGCCATTCCGGGTAAGATTGGGTATGAGTCAAGTGAGTTTTGAAGAATAAAAGAATTACTCTTTAGTCTTTTCCTAATGTAATCAAGCGAGGTCTGAAGACAGAAATTAGTCATATTTTTAAATCCTTTATTATATTAACTCGCGGTGTCTGCTTGGTTGCTAAAGGCGGGCGGTGCCGAAAAAACTTTGGATCGATTTTTAACCCACTTCCTCGTAAGCTAGCGAGCTGAAATTTTGCAGGCAGACTTGTGCCG
This sequence comes from Ampullaceana balthica, assembly GCA_944989445.1. NCBI lineage: Eukaryota > Metazoa > Mollusca > Gastropoda > Lymnaeidae > Ampullaceana > Ampullaceana balthica. The sequence goes on along the minus strand of CALYLW010000899.1, from coordinate 127,574 downwards.
ATGATAAAAATGATGTATCAAAATTTCACATGAATCGAATACCGTAGTTAAATTAATGAATTTTTAGATTATCTTTATGTATCTCTATGTAACATGTTAACTTTTTTTGCTGGTGTCGTGGTGCGTATTATATTGAACAACATTTCCTGTCGCGCAATAAGCTGCGTATTTTATTGACAACACTTTTTATCAACAAATTCCTGATCCATGCGCATTATATTAAACATGTTTTACGACACATAACTACAATTTTGTATTTTTGAATTGTCTTGAGCTGCTTATGATAATGAACATTCTTTTAGTTATGTCTCGTACATAAAGGATTTATAGTCAAACACTTGGTTTTTATTACGTTTTTTAATAATAAATCCTTTATATTAACTTGTGGCGTCTGTTTGCGGCCTTGCTTGCCGAAAAAAAACTTTGGATCGATTTTAACTCACTTCCCTGTATGATGGCGAGCTGAAATCTTGCAGGCAGACTCAGGGCGATGATAAAAATGATCTATCAAAATTTGAGATGGATCGAATGTACCGTTATTAAATTAATGAATTTTTAGATTATCTCTATTTATCTCCATGTAGCATGTTATTTTTTTTTGTGCTAGAGTGTCGCGGTGCGTATTATATTGAACAATCTTTCCTGTCGCGCTGTGCGGGTGCGCATTATATTGACGATAAAATTTTAAAAAATATGTTCCCGATTGGTGCGCATTATATTAAACATGTTTCATGAGACATAATTAACATTTTGGATTTTTTGGATTGTCTTGCGTTGCGTATTACAATGAACACTCTTTTAGTCATGTCTCGTATATAAATGATTTATACTCAAACACTTTTTCTAAACATTTTTTTAAAATTATTTAATCAAATGAGACCTATGGACACATGTCCTTATGTAATCAAATGAGACCTTTTAACTCATGGCTTTATGTAATCAAATGAGATATAATATACGGTAGTTCCTTACGTTCAGAGGCGTAACTAGGTTTTCCGCGCCCTTGGCTATTATATTTTTGGCGCCCTTGACAAATGGATATTAAAAAAATCCAAATGGTAGGAAAATACTAAATTGAAGGATAAGCCCTCGGCGCCCTTGGCAACTGCCCCGATGCGAAGTCGTTGTTACGTCTCTGCTTATGTTTCTTTATTGTTTGGGGTTAGATGAATGGAAAGGTAAACAAGAAATATTTCTGCCCATAGAAAATTCATTCGAAACAAGAAAATAAACTAAATCTTTTTTTCTATTTATGCAGTTACAAGAACAGCAACAAAAATTAAATCTCATTTTATCCATTTCTCCAAACAGGCCATAAAACCACCGAGAGACGTTTCATAAGCAGTGACCGCCTGACGAGGCCGGAGGATAGAATCCCCATTCCTCATTACAAATGTAAGTAAAAAATAAAACAACAAGATAACAACTACAATACAGTAGTGTTAAACGAACGACTTGATAGAATCCTTCATTTGAACACGGAACATCATTCAGTTTATTTGTGGGCATTACAAAGCCGATTTAAAACAAAAATAGAATTTTACAAATGATAAGCGGTCAGCATTTTTTCATCATCTTTTGAGCAGATGAAAAAAAAAGCCTGAACAAACAAAAAATCACATTAAAAACTAAGCGTCAGTCAAACACAGTCATCGTCAACGAATCAAACCAAAGTCATTACTTAGGGAAATAGCCTTCAAAAAAAAATTTGACAACAAAATTACCATACTGCTATTACGAAAACATTAGCTGTCTAGGAAAGATAGTCAAGACTTTCAATAGAAAGAAACCATAAATCTGTTTTGCTGCACAATTAACCTATCTACTAGAATTTCGCTGGTAGATTTCACTCACTAAAAGAACCAAACACAAAATTTTTTTTTAAAAAAATCATTTTTATTTAGTCCCAAATTAGGAGTCGTATTGTTTCTTCCCTAGCCACCAAATCCAAAACTCCACCCAAGTCAAAACAGATCCAGAAGTTAAAATCGTGTCCAGCGAAGGATGACGGAACTAGAGGAATCATGTGTCCCAGTGGGAAAAGCTGCATCGAGGACTCCCAGATTTGCGACGGGCAGAAGGACTGTCCGACCGGTGATGACGAGAGTTTTACTCTGTGCGTGGTCAAGCGTTTGGTAGGTAGCAATTTGTGGTCAAACGTTTGGTAGGTAGCAATGTGTGGTCAAACGTGTGGTAGTTAGCAATGTGTGGTCAAACGTTTGGTAGGTAGCAATGTGTGGTCAAACGTTTGGTAGGTAGCAATATGTGGTCAAACGTTTGGTAGTTAGCAATGTGTGGTCAAACGTTTGGTATGTAGCAATGTGTGGTCAAACGTTTGGTAGGTAGCAATGTGTGGTCAAACGTTTGGTAGGTAGCAGTGGTCAAACATTTGGTAGGTAACTGAGAGTGGTCAAACGTTTGGTAGGTAGCAGTGCGTGGCAAACGTTTGGTAGGTAGCAATGAGTGGTGAAACGTTTGGTAGGTAGCAGATGTTGTAAAACTGCTATGTGGTTTGCCATTTCTCATACCGGAAAATCCATATCTCATTACGTAATGTTACTATTTTAAGACTAGGTGTTCATAAGGAAATAATGTTTTAACTACAAATGTACATGTAAATAATTGGTTCGAATTAAAAAAAAGGCACATCTTTCTCTCGGTCTTTCGCAGAAGTTACAAACATCGTCTGAGATAAGTTCAAACAGAGAACAAAGAAATTTGAAGACTAGCGTAATGAAATTGTTCTAAAAGCACACCAGACGTTCTATGTATAGATTTCCGCCATTAATGACAAAACCCATAACAACACGCTAATCACCACAATAACAACACGCTAATCACCACAATAACAACACGCTAATCACCACAATAACAACACGCTAATCACCACAATAACAACACGCTAATCACCACAATATCAACACGCTAATCACCACAATAACAACAAGCTAATCACCACAATAACAACAAGCTAATCACCACAATAACAACACGCTAATCACCACAATAGCAACACGCTAATCACCACAATAACAACAAGCTAATCACCACAATAACAACAAGCTAATCACCACAATAACAACACGCTAATCACCACAATAGCAACACGCTAATCACCACAATAACAACAAGCTAATCACCACAATAACAACACGCTAATCACCACAATAGCAACACGCTAATCACCACAATAACAACAAGCTAATCACCACAATAACAACAAGCTAATCACCACAATAACAACACGCTAATCACCACAATAGCAACACGCTAATCACCACAATAGCAACACGCTAATCACCACAATAGCAACACGCTAATCACCACAATAGCAACACGCTAATCACCACAATAGCAACACGCTAATCACCACAATAGCAACACGCTAATCACCACAATAGCAACACGCTAATCACCACAATAGCAACACGCTAATCACCACAATAGCAACACGCTAATCACCACAATAACAACAAGCTAATCACCACAATAGCAACACGCTAATCACCACAATAGCAACAAGCTAATCACCACAATAGCAACACGCTAATCACCACAATAGCAACACGCTAATCACCACAATAACAACAAACTAATCACCACAATAGCAACACGCTAATCACCACAATAACAACACGCTAATCACCACAATAACAACACGCTAATCACCACAATAACAACAAGCTAATCACCACAATAGCAACACGCTAATCACCACAATAACAACACGCTAATCACCACAATAACAACACGCTAATCACCACAATAGCAACACGCTAATCACCACAATAGCAACACGCTAATCACCACAATAACAACACGCTAATCACCACAATAGCAACACGCTAATCACCACAATAACAACACGCTAATCACCACAATAACAACACGCTAATCACCACAATAACAACACGCTAATCACCACAATAGCAACACGCTAATCACCACAATAGCAACACGCTAATCACCACAATAGCAACACGCTAATCACCACAATAGGAACACGCTAATCACCACAATAGCAACACGCTAATCACCACAATAACAACACGCTAATCACCACAATAACAACACGCTAATCACCACAATAGCAACACGCTAATCACCACAATAACAAAACGCTAATCACCACAATAGCAACACGCTAATCACCACAATAACAACACGCTAATCACCACAATAGCAACACGCTAATCACCACAATAACAACACGCTAATCACCACAATAACAACACGCTAATCACCACAATAGCAACACGCTAATCACCACAATAGCAACACGCTAATCACCACAATAACAACACGCTAATCACCACAATAGCAACACGCTAATCACCACAATAACAACACGCTAATCACCACAATAACAAAACGCTAATCACCACAATAACAACACGCTAATCACCACAATAACAAAACGCTAATCACCACAATAACAACACGCTAATCACCACAATAGCAACACGCTAATCACCACAATAGCAACACGCTAATCACCACAATAACAACACGCTAATCACCACAATAGCAACACGCTAATCACCACAATAACAACACGCTAATCACCACAATAACAAAACGCTAATCACCACAATAACAAAACGCTAATCACCACAATAACAACACGCTAATCACCACAATAACAACACGCTAATCACCACAATAACAACACGCTAATCACCACAATAACAACACGCTAATCACCACAATAACAACACGCTAATCACCACAATAACAACACGCTAATCACCACAATAACAACACGCTAATCACCACAATAACAACACGCTAATCACCACAATAACAACAAACTAATCACCACAATAACAACACGCTAATCACCACAATAGCAACACGCTAATCACCACAATAACAACAATCTAATCACCACAATAACAACACGCTAATCACCACAATAACAACACGCTAATCACCACAATAGCAACACGCTAATCACCACAATAGCAACACGCTAATCACCACAATAACAACAATCTAATCACCACAATAACAACACGCTAATCACCACAATAACAACAATCTAATCACCACAATAGCAACACGCTAATCACCACAATAGCAACACGCTAATCACCACAATAACAACAATCTAATCACCACAATAACAACAATCTAATCACCACAATAACAACACGCTAATCACCACAATAACAACAAACTAATCACCACAATAACAACACGCTAATCACCACAATAACAACACGCTAATCACCACAATAACAACAAACTAATCACCACAATAACAACACGCTAATCACCACAATAACAACACGCTAATCACCACAATAACAACACGCTAATCACCACAATAGCAACACGCTAATCACCACAATAACTACACGCAAATCACCACAATAACAACACGCTAATCACCACAATAACAACACGCTAATCACCACAATAACAACACGCTAATCACCACAATAACAACACGCTAATCACCACAATAACAACACGCTAATCACCACAATAACAACACGCTTATCACCACAATAACAACACGCTAATCACCACAATAACAACACGCTTATCACCACAATAACAAAACGCTAATCACCACTATAACAACATACTAACCACCTCAATAACAAAACACTAATTACCCACTATAACAACATACTAACCACCTCAATAACTAAACACTAATCACCACTATACCAACACACTAATACGTCAGTAACAACACACTAACCACCTCAATAAGATAACACTAATTACCACAATAACAACAAACAAATACCTCAGTAACAACACACAAATACGTCAGTTACAACACACTAACCACCTCAATAAGATAACACTAATTACCACAATAACAACAAACAAATACCTCAGTAACAACACACTAATCAACACTATAACAACACACTAATCACCCAACAACAGCACACTAAAAAAGACCAGACCAAAGAATATAACTCGATTTCTTCAAATCATTTAAAAGATTTCAATTCCCAAGGGGCTGAACTTGAACATTTAAAAAATATTTTTTCTCCCTCTCTAATTTCAGTTTGAAAACTGGACACAAAAGATGCGATGCCAGGAGTCTATTCCACCGCCGCGAAACTAAACGGTGTTTGGTAACCATGGCGACAGACCACGCTTCACGACAGGATGGTGCCGAGACACTGAGGAGCTCTCGTGATGAGAGAAGCTGGACAATGACGACGGATTGTGGCCGAGCTTTGATGCTATACAAACTGAGGACTCAACTTTGACAAATTTGTTGGACGGTCATCTCAAGCCATTAACGGAGTTGTTACTTCATTTCAACCACAACTGTGTCATCCCCCCACCCCCTCTTCTTTTATTTAGTATGTTGATTTGAACGTGACTGACGGAGTTCTATATTTTTCTCCGTATTATAGTGATTGCTATGAAATTCCTGGCAAGAGTGTTACGTTCTATAACATATTGGTGAGAATGACGAATTAATCTTTATCGTTAAAAAGAGTTTACAAATATACATCTAACTTCACTTTCACTATATATATATATATATATATATATATATATATATATATATAATATATATATATATATATATATATAAATATTATATATATATACATGTATATACATTATTTTTGCTGTGTCATGTACTGTTTGTTCAGCATTAAGCTATTTTGATCACGTAAATTTGTTGATGATCGCCTTGTGTGTCTCGTTAAATTCACAGCTACGTTATACCTGAATGCTAGTGACAATATATTTACAAAGGGACATGTCGATGTTAAGGCGTAGCCTGGTCCAATTGTGGGGCTGTGGGAGGAGTGCGTTGTTCATCCAAAAGTTTGGGGAATTATCAAAGTCTCAAACGCTCACTGATAAAAAATATTCAAACGATTTCAGCGCCTACTGAGTGAGTCGTGGCCAGTTTTAGTCATTAAAAGACAGGTTTTCAATTTGTTTCGTTTCTCTTTCGGAAGTCTTTATATTACAATCAGTTCCTCTAGGATATGTTTTGTCTCTTCATATTGTATTCATAAAATTAATTTTATCTCCATAGCAAACAAAGAGCAAGTGACACAACAGACCCACCAACATTACGACCGAAGCTAATTATTTTACACACGTTATGGGGCCAGGAAACATACATTCGTTTGATTTACTTCTTATAGCATCCATCACGTTAGCAGCAGTGGCGTAGCTAGACCTTTTGCCGCCCGGGGCGGTCTCCAATTTGCCGCCCTTTCTAAGTTGATAGTAATATGTTTTTTTATAAATTAATAAACATAAATAAATAATTGAAAGAGGTAGCGAACATTTCTACCATTGAATGCCATATTTAAGTTAGCGGCAATAAAGGAGGCCAAATAAGATGGTATACCTATAAATACATATTTTATAAAAATACAAGATACTTTTTTTTAAAGGTTACAAGAAAGTTACTGAGGTTGAAGGGTCCATGAGACAAACGTATTCTAAATTTACACCAAAAAATAAAATTACCAATTAGTATGCATTTATTTTGTATTTATAAATAAATGATTTAATTATATTTTTACAAACAAATTGTGTACATTAGTATGTAAACATATTATTTATACATTTATTTTCCTAACTTTCATAGTAGAAAAATCGTGTATGATGATTATCAAAATTTAAATAATTTGTTATATTTGTTCTATGGACAATATTGCAAGATTTTGTAGCCTTAAATCAAGGGTCGGGAAACTTTTTGTCTGAGAGAGCCATACATTATTTTTAAAACTAAAAATTCAAGTAAATGTGTGCATTTTGTGTAATTTCAACACTAAAAGTACCATAATTATGTCTTCTAATTCTTTTTAATATTATTGTTATGCTGTTTATTGTTATGCAATTCAAATGAATCTGAATAAAGGTTTTTTAAGAATAGTCGAACATTTGTTTGAGAGCCAGATGCAGCCATCAATAGAGCCACATCTGGCTCGCGAGCCATGGTTTCCCAACCCCTGTCTTAAATCATGCACTCATTGTGGAACAAAGATAATTCTTTTTTTTTATCAACTTCAGTTTGGAGAAGCTCCTTTCACAACTAGCGACACTGATAACAATAATTGTTATAAAAATTCTTAGAATACAAAATACACAAATAAATTGTGCAATGAAAACAATATTATTATATTTAAGCTTTATTTATAAACTAATACGACAGGCGGGCCTTTTCCTCCATTTTTCCAACGCAATGCCTCTTTTTGTAGTATAGGTACAGCCACAAAACCTGGATCATTTTTCTTTCATTATGGAACTGTTCTTTATCAATTTCAATAAAAATCATTTATTTGACATTCAATTTCTTCACTTAGTAGGTTACATTGTTACATGGGATTATACATAAATATTTTCTTACATGGACATGCAACTGATCAAAGAGTTCTTTTAATTCCTTTATAATTCGATCCATGGATTAAAACATTTCTCGGTGTACTTCATGTTCAAAAGATAGGACCACGTCTTGTGAATTTTCCCCAATCACATGTTTTTCCCTTCTAGCTTGGCGTTTCCTTTATTTTCTACAAAGTAAATAAACGATTCTACAACTTTAACTTCGCCAATATCAATAACTACGTATCTTTGAATTTGACTAGTTTAGGCTAATATTTGTGGGAAATATCTGGAGAGCTGTCAAATATCATACAAAAGTTTTTAGCTTGCTTTATTTGGTCCATTATTGTTTTTATCGCTGCCCCTCTCAATAGGTCCATGAATTCATTTTGAATCACTTTCCACAATAGAGAGACACTATATTTATTACCCATCTTAATTTGTACTAAATGTTCACATAATACTGGGTCGTACTTGGCCAACAAGTCAAAAAGCTCTAGAAACATTTCCTATATTTTCAATTGAACTGATGTCTTCCTCATGAATACTTTCACGATGACCTCTCAACGCCAAATTTTGTTTAGCTAAGAATCTAATTATATCAAGTATTGTGAGAATTTCCTTTCATTTTTTCTTATTTCTTTATCAATATTCTGTTGTTGTAGTTTATCAAAAGTTGCACCATGTCCAATTCTTATTTCTAATTCCTTCCATTGGGAAAATGATCGAATCTGCAGTTGACTCAACTCGTGTTGACTTATTTTGAGATTAAATTTCCACTATTTGTTAAAACTATTTTCCGTGTTAAAATTTTATTGGAAAAAATCATCAAACAGATGACAGCAAAAAGAATATATAATTTTCTTCAATGGTGAATACACCATCCACGATCTTAACAAAGTTTCACTATTATGCAAAATTTGGGGGGAAAAACAACAATCGCGATAAATCTTTCTTGTGAAAAATCGTAATAGTTTTCACTAAAAAAGACTAATTCAAACTATTTAAACATTACTTTAATAGGATATGCATAAAACTTTTTGTGAATAAACGTATTTTAATGAAACATACAATTTGTTTGTGCTACTTTTATGAAGAAAGAAAAAAAATTAATTTTTAATAAATTACCTTAGAATAATTTTCTGAAAACTTAAACAATAATATAAATTACTACTTGCAAGTTAAACACAATATTTGAACCACAGTGCCATGTAGGTAGTTTTTCGCGTATCATTCTGTGCATGTCGAAAATCCACGCAATAACTGTCGCGGCGATATTAATAGTATATTCGGTCCAGCAGTGATGTGTTCTTTGTGTTGTTTTCTTATAAAAAGCGTCATCTGTGATGTATACCGCTTAATTTTCAACACAAAAAAAATTGATACAATTTTTAAGCGATTTTAAATTTCTTAACGGTTATGCGTTAGTTATAACAAACAGTATGTAATAAAAATGTCTTGAGAATCCGTTAATTACGACTCGAAAGTACGAATATTTTATTTTCACCCAGGTTTTCCTCTTTCAAAAGAAAAAGGGCGGTTGTCCGAAAGGGCTATACTTTTCAAATGCCCCCAAATGCCACCCCCAAAACATGTGCCGCCCGGGGCGGACCGCCCCCCACCGCCCCCTGGCTACGCCACTGATTAGTAGTAAACATCAGGTAAAGCATTCATTTTAAAAAGACACATTTAAAAACATGAAAATAAATCAGAAATTATCAGTTAGCGCATGTAATGTGATAGTCCAAGTTTTCCCAATTAAATTGTCATTGATTTGAAGGAGAAAAAAACTTTTGTACATTTTACGCGCGACATTCACATTTTGTTTGTGATGATCATATATCAACAATATCTTTATGTTTGTGGGTGTCATAGACCTACCAGTGACTTTATGTTTGTGATGATCATAGATCTACCACATTTTAATTATTTCGGTAGCATAGAACTCTAATTTACTTTATGTTTGTATCATATATTTCCTATTGACTTTACGTTTGTGATGGTCATCTACGTATTACTAATTTTGTGTTTGGGTTTGTATGCTAGATACCGTAATGTGTATAAAAATGACTGTTAATATACGGGTACATACCTCTGGTATGTGAAGGCTAACAATTGTGTTTGGTTGGTATTCAGTCTTAGAAGTGTAGGGAAAAATAAAGTGTTTTATTGGTCTTAGATCTCTGTGGTGTTGGGACAAAGAAAGTGTCAAATTTGGTCTTAGATCTCTGTGGTGTTGGGACAAAGAAAGTGTCAAATTTGGTCTTAGATCTCTGTGATGTTGAGACAAAGAAAGTGTCTATTTGTTCTTAGATCTCTGTGATGTTGAGACAAATAAAGTGTCAAATTTGTTCTTAGATCTCTGTGATGTTGAGACAAATAAAGTGTCTATTTGGTCTTAGATCTCTGTGGTGTTGGGACAAAGAAAGTGTCTATTTGTTCTTAGATCTCTGTGGTGTTGGGACAAAGAAAGTGTCTATTTGGTCTTAGATCTCTGTGGTGTTGGGACAAAGAAAGTGTCTATTTGTTCTTAGATCTCTGTGGTGTTGGGACAAAGAAAGTGTCTATTTGTTCTTAGATCTCTGTGGTGTTGGGACAAAGAAAGTGTCTATTTGTTCTTAGATCTCTGTGGTGTTGGGACAAAGAAAGTGTCTATTTGTTCTTAGATCTCTGTGGTGTTGGGACAAAGAAAGTGTCTATTTGGTCTTAGATCTCTGTGGTGTTGGGACAAAGAAAGTGTCTATTTGTTCTTAGATCTCTGTGATGTTGAGACAAATAAAGTGTCAAATTTGTTCTTAGATCTCTGTGATGTTGAGACAAATAAAGTGTCTATTTGGTCTTAGATCTCTGTGGTGTTGGGACAAAGAAAGTGTCTATTTGGTCTTAGATCTCTATGGTGTTGGGACAAAGAAAGTGTATATTTGTTCTTAGATCTCTGTGGTGTTGAGACAAAGAAAGTGTCTATTTGTTCTTAGATCTCTGTGGTGTTGAGACAAAGAAAGTGTCTATTTGTTCTTAGATCTCTGTGGTGTTGAGACAAAGAAAGTGTCTATTTGTTCTTAGATCTCTGTGGTGTTGGGACAAAGCAAACAACCTTATTATTTAAAAACGTAGAGATGGCTTCTCTAGCATATTTACAAATAAATTCAAGAATATTATTGTCATTATCAGAAAATGTGAAGTTAAGTGTGGCGAATATAGATTTTCAATAGCATTACAGGTGCATAAATGATATATTGTAAATTATAGAGAAACAAGAAATAGTACCACTCGGGGCAAGTTAAGATATTCTCCAAGTATCTCAACGAGAAATAAAAGAACACGTTTCCCGAAAAACAGTAAAGAAGAATCTGCCATCCGTTGTCGACCGCCTCGCTTATTATTTCACTAATCATAGCATGTATGTTCATTTTACGAGAGTCAATTTTTTTTAAAATATCACTGTGACTGGGGTATTACTTCCCTTGTAAGCCCGAGCTATCATTCTTTACTAATAAGAACAAAAAAGAGGGCAAGTTAATCCCATGTCGTGTTCTGAGAGAGAACTATCCGCAACTCCTGTATCATCCAATTTTCTCATTCTTTACTATGTAGCACATATTTACTAAACATCATCTTTGTTGTAAAATATAATTTCGTTTTGTGTTTTCTCGGTGAAAAAATGTTTAACAGGAGTGAAAAAAAATGTTCTTTCATCAATGTCGGTGTAACTATCAACTTTTGAGACGGTCACAAGGACACTCTGATCTACCAACAAATAATTTTAATGTGCAACTAACCAAAGTGATTAGAGCATGACAACCTTGTATATGTTTATTGAACGTGGTATATGTCTGTGACGAATATTGTTTTAGAATCTATATATATAATTCTCTTCGTGGTCGGACCCTGCGAGGCAACAAGAAGCTGCATGTGCAACAGATGCTAATTTTAGAAAGCAGCGCACCAAATTACTGCACCAATGCATCAAAAGGTGTGCAAATTAAATATGCGCTGTAAAAACAAATTATATGACGTCATTGTTTTCGCTGATATTTTAATTTTGTAAAAAGGGAACAATGTAAAAGGGGATTTGATGATGGTTAATTATAACATCAAAAAAAAACAAAGGGGCGCCATAGGCGCCCTACAACCCCTGTTATAAAATACTTTGTGTGCATTTCAGAAAGTTTAATATTTCGTATTGATCAAACAAGGACAAGTTAGATGGGCTTTTGAAAAAGGTCGGCGCCCTAAAAAAGAGCATTAAAGGGGTAAAAGAACTCTCCATGAGCAAGTCTGCGGCGTATGCTACGCCGCGGGGCGTCTAGTTATGATTAAGCATCATCTGTAATTGCACGTTACCACAGCATCAAATATTGCGCTTAAAACAGCAGTAACAAAACAATTTTTAAAAAAATCATTATGACATTCATTGCTGTCATTGTTTCCAGTGTATATGTACTGTGTATGCACATTATGCTCGACAGGTTTTTTGTTTGTCTGTCAAGAGGATGTTTTAACTCCATGCCTTGTTACAGACGTCACACTGTTGACCTGATTCGGGTAGGGGGGTTCTAAAGCTCCCGAGTGAACGCTCCAACAAAGAGTCACGTACTGCGATTAGCTTCTGATTTGATTTCAGTCACTCTATTGGTATCGGTTTAAATTTGTGTATGGTTACATCTGTGTTTGTTTGACTCGGATGAACCAATGTGCTAAATGTGCCACATACCGGGCAACTCTGGTGTGATCATGATGTATCTGTACCCGATGTCAGGAATTTTATAAAATTATTCAAATACATTTTAAATCTTTATCATATTTAAAAGTATGATAACAATTTAAATATAAAAATTATTTGAAAAGTATATCTCTAAAAAAATTTAAACCATATTTTGTGAAATTTACAAAAACAATTTTAAAATTATTAATAGTTTCTTGAATGATTTTAGTTGCGCATTGTTACCTCCAAGTTTTTGATTTAAGTTATTGTTATTGTTAAAAAGCCTGCCTGCCACTGGCTCCAGCATATAATGTAAAAACCCAAAGACCAAGCTGTTTGTACGTGATACACTTTATGGAACAAGGCGACACAAATTATTCATCCTTTCAGGTCATCGATGTAGAATCCGGAAATGTTTATTTGCTGGGGTGCCATAAGAAAATACAAGTACCATAAATATTGTTGCACCACTTGAAGTTTGCTCCTCGTAGGAGAGGTGAAAGTACGTAACTTTAATGTAGATCTTTTAACAACGGGAAAGAATAAATTTTATTTATATATATATATATATATATATCAGATAGATCATTGAACATGAGGCAAATGCTGCTAGTACTTGAAGTAGATATCTTACGTTTATAACAGGAATTAGTGCATCTATTTTCAGGTACCCACGGGGCGTTATCTTAATCAGAGTCATATCCCCCCCCCTCCGCTGTTGATTTCTGTGTATCAATCTTCTGTGCTACCAATTTGACATTTGTCTATGAAGAGACTGTTCTGTCATCTATTGAACACCTTTGCTCTTTCCACCTGCTCAGCTCCCCTCCATCATGTTGAATACATTCTGTCATCTCTACTTTACACTTATCCAATAAAGCTGTTGGTAACGCAGGAAGTTCTTAAAGTTCAGCCTTAGGAACTCATTTATTGTGATTTGTTTTTCAGTTATTGAATTCAAAAGTACTTCTAGTGATCGTTATTTGGAGGACTATATTAAACTTGTTGTACATGAATCAATCTGACACCTGTTTAAGTTACAATAACGGGACGTTACCCTTACTCCAATATATATTGACACAAACCCGCCCGTATATAGACATATGCCGGCCACTTGGATTTTCAGACTAAATATACAATATATTGAATGTGTATAATTATCTCTTAATATACATTTACCTATACTTGTTGTTGAGTTTTTATTTGCTTTACGTCCTTTTAACCTTGGTCATAATTAAAATATACACTGAGTGCCCTCCCTTCTCACAACCTCTAAATAACGGTAACTCTAAATGACCTTCCTTCTCCCAACCTCTAAATAATGCTACAACCTGAGTGCCCCCTCCCCCCCCCCAAGTGATGCTATAGCCCCAGGTTCTTCTCCTCCCGTCCAAAAGACTCTGCTACTCGACTGTCCCAACCGAGGTGAGTCATGCTTAAAATAACGACAATCTCGTGGTAATTTATGATAACCCCTTTAGCCTCGTTATGGTAACTCCCTTAGCCTCGTTATGGTAACTCCCTTAGCCTCGTTACGATATATACACCTGACCCCAATACATGATTGATGAAAAAAAAACAACAACCTTATACAAAGCTGCTGCTATACCAGACTGGTCAAGCAATTTTTATCCTCATGCATTTTAAAATGTCGTTATACAAACTGAGCCAATAAATTAGAAAATAATGAGTGCTTTATTTTTGGAGTATATCTCATTTCAATTGAATTGCTGGAACCAAATAAAAATAAAACAGTTTTAGTTGCTGTACTCTATATTCTATGGGAAACAACTCATTTTATCTGAAGATTAAAATTTAAAACTATGAAATGAATTGACTTCCTGATTTCTGTGTTAATTATTTTCAATGTGTTTTGCTCGTGAGGCCTAATTAATTTTCTATTTTTTTTAACTGTGTTCATTGTTTCGATACGATGTTTTAGCACTGATGAGCTTTCTTACACTGTGACGTACCTAACACTGCTGTAATAAGTCCATATTTGATTTGCTTGTCTGACACAATATCATGAAGATATTTATTAGTTTAATTTCAGAAACGTGCCACATATTTTGTTACAGCCGCACACAATAAAGACGTCGCTGACATGACGGGTGGCTTCTAAAAAAAAATTCACACGTCTGCTTAAAACGTTTGGTATCAGTCCATACACCCTGAAGTTTCCACGAAGTCATTTTGATTGAATACATCTCCCCCACATCAACCCCACAACTCCCCCACATCAACCCCACATCTCCCCCACATCAACCCCACATCTCCCCCACATCAACCCCACATCTCCCCCACATCAACCCCACATCTCCCCCACATCAACCCCACATCAACCCCACATCTCCCCCACATCAACCCCACATCTGCCCCACATCAACCCCACATCTCCCCCACATCAACCCCACATCTCCCCCACATGTCCCCCACATCAACCCCACATCTCCCCCACATCAACCCCACATCTGCCCCACATCAACCCCACATCTCCCCCTACATCAACCCCACTATGGCCATTCATAGTTTATAAGAGAACATTCAAAATCAGTCAGGCTTGAATCCTTTATGCATATCCGAATAGTCGTGAAAGATCTACAGATAAACGCCATGCGTCTTTAACTTGAGCCAGAAGCCTCTGTGCTGTAACAGCTTCGCACGTGTCTTCTGTAGAGAAGGAGAGTCTGTAACAGATAAGTTAAGTGTCATCTGCGCCCACTCAACTAAGTTGAAAACTTAACTAAAAATATCGTGAGTATATCACGAGGGTACACATTATAGTTCAAATATCACGAGTATATCACGAGGGTACCCTTATAGATCAAACATCACGAGTATATCACGAGGGTTCACATTATAGATCAAATATCACGATTATATCATGATTATATCATGGACGTACACATTATAGATCAAATACCACGAGTATATCACGGAGGTACACATTATAGATCAAATATCACGAGTATATCACGAGGGTACGCATTATTTATCAAATACCACGAGTATATCACGGAGGTACACATTATAGATCAAATACCACGAGTATATCACGGAGGTACACATTATAGATCAAATATCACGAGTATATCACGAGGGTACGCATTATTGATCAAATACCACGAGTATATCACGAGGGTTCACATTATAGATCAAATATCACGATTATATCACGGAGGTACACATTATAGATCAAATATCACGAGTATATCACGAGGGTACGCATTATTGATCAAATACCACGAGTATATCACGGAGGTACACATTATAGATCATGACCTTTGGCACTTTCTGCCTTTCTCCTATGAAAAAATATAAAGATTAAATTGTCCCCTTGATTTAACCTTAATATTCGAACTTGGTTTTTAGCCTCGACCAATCTAACACGGTATTTGGCCTGAACGATGAAATCTGACCATGTGTTTAACCTCAGCAAAGCGTACAAGGTGTTTGGTGTGCAACAATCTTACAAGGTCCCTGGTTTTTGGCCTGAACGATGCAATCTAACGCGTATTTTAAAAATAATTGTTGGGCCCGGACCAAGGGAAGTTCTGGCCCTGGTCACGTCAGATTTACTAAAAATGACGTCACACCCCCATTGTCATTTAAATGGCCGACAACGGCTCTGTGCCGTCATTTGTTGGTTTGTTTGTTCACCCCAGACATCTGCCAAGTTCTGTTTGTAAACGTTGCGGTAATTTATTCTTTGACGTCATTCAGCCTTTTAAACTCCCCCCCCCCTCCCCCTACTTCTCGGGGGTCATGGCAGCCTTGTCTCTATTTGAAACTTGATTATTTCTATTCGTTCTGTCTATTCTAAAAAAAACTAATTAATCCTTGGATCCCCAAATTATTCACGTTCAAGATTAAATGTCCGAAAATGACAGCTGCGCGGCCAGTGCAAGAGAGGCCAAGTAATTTACAGAGCATTTCATACAGGAGTCAGGAAACTAGCGAGTTTGATTTACCAAACATAATTGGATGCTTTTACATTATAGAACAGTGGTAGGCGAACGTGGGTAAATTACTCCCATTTGGGGTAAAAGGGAACTTTTTTGGGTAATGCTTACGATGCTCCCCTCAAACCCTTAGTGTGGGCAGGAAGTCGCTCCTTCGGGGGTAACGTCAACACTAAATTTTATTTTTTGGGGGCCATCTTGTAAACATGTTTGCTGACCCCGCAAGTACAGAACATAGAGAAGGTCTGTCACAGAGAGAGAAGGTCTGTCACAGAGAGAGAAGGTCTGTCACAGAGAGAGGAGGTCTGTCACAGAGAGAGGAGGTCTGTCACAGAGAGAGAAGGTCTGTCACAGAGAGAGGAGGTCTGTCACAGAGAGAGAAGGTCTGTCACAGAGAGAGAAGGTCTGTCACAGAGAGAGAAGGTCTGTCACAGAGAGAGAAGGTCTGTCACAGAGAGAGAAGGTCTGTCACAGAGAGAGAAGGTCTGTCACAGAGAGAGAAGGTCTGTCACAGAGAGAGAAGGTCTGTCACAGAGAGAGAAGGTCTGTCACAGAGAGAGAAGGTCTGTCACAGAGAGAGAAGGTCTGTCACAGAGAGAGGAGGTCTGTCACAGAGAGAGAAGGTCTTTCACAGAGAGAGAAGGTTTGTCACAGAGAGAGAAGGTCTGTCACAGAGAGAGAAGGTCTGTCACAGAGAGAGAAGGTCTGTCACAGAGAGAGAAGGTCTGTCACAGAGAGAGAAGGTCTGTCACAGAGAGAGAAGGTCTTTCACAGAGAGAGAAGGTCTGTCACAGAGAGAGTCGTCACAGAGAGAGGGTCTGTCACAGAGAGAGAAGGTCTGTCACAGAGAGAGAAGGTCTGTCACAGAGAGAGAAGGTCTGTCACAGAGAGAGAAGGTCTGTCACAGAGAGAGAAGGTCTGTCACAGAGAGAGAAGGTCTGTCACAGAGAGAGAAGGTCTGTCACAGAGAGAGAAGGTCTGTCACAGAGAGAGAAGGTCTGTCACAGAGAGAGAAGGTCTGTCACAGAGAGAGAAGGTCTGTCACAGAGAGAGAAGGTCTGTCACAGAGAGAGAAGATTCAACTAGAAACAAGAGATACATTGCTAGAAGGTCTGTCACAGAGAGAGAAGATTCAACTAGAAACAAGAGATACATTGCTAGAAGGTCTGTCACAGAGAGAAGATTCAACTAGAAACAAGAGATACATTGCTAGAAGGTCTGTCACAGAGAGAGAAGATTCAACTAGAAACAAGAGATACATTGCTAGAAGGTCTGTCACAAAGAGAGAAGATTCAACTAGAAACAAGAGATACATTGCTAGAAATTCTGTCACAGAGACAGAAGATTCAACTAGAAAGAAGTTATGTCGCAGAGACAGAAGATTCAACTAGAAACAAGAGATACATTGCTAGACGGCTGTTAAAAAACCCTACCAAATTAAGCAGGTATTTCCATATGTGTGGAACCCATTATTAAATCTATTACACAGACATGTTAGCTGTAAATGAAAGCTGCTGAGAATGTATAATTATTTCACACGATGGAGAGTTCCTTCTGTTTGTGTCTGTTTACACGTGCAAAATAGTTCATGCAATTTGTTATGTGAGATGAATGATTGTGTTGTTCAGAGGACTGAGTTAGTTGACCTGATACAATACAAGCCAAATAAAATGAATAAAAAAACTTTTTTAAAAGAATGAGGCCCAGCTGCAGTGAGGAATGTAGAATCTCGCATGAAAAAGCAGAAAATAATTTTTTAGTCACAAACTAAGTAGTCACACAGGGGGACTCAGAACTCTAAGTTTTATTGATATTTATTGTGATCGATTGTAGGACTTAATGTTAGATATAAAATTTGATCAACTAACACAAAAGTCCTGTGACTACTTAGTTTGTGACTAAAAAATTTTTTCTGCTTTTTCATGCGAGATTCTACATTCCTCACTGCAGATGGGCCTCATTCTTTTAAAAAAGTTTTTTTGTTCATTTTATTTTCTACTTTTACGCGTTAACAAAAAATTTGTAAAACGTAATTTCATTCATGAAGTCCTGTTAAATGTCCTGTTAGCCAAGTTCATCTAGATACGAAATGTGTGAGCAAAATTTGTCAGTTTCTATAAATATTAACTTACACATTCTTAACTCCTTTCCATACGTACGCTGATCCACTCAGCAGAATTTTTTTTTCACAACACATGGATTGTCTATATAAAACATTCTAATAATTTCGCTTGTTCTATCTGGAATGATTTTCTATACACACTACACATATCATATACACAACACGACTATGCATCACAGGAAGTGTGTCATTTTTTACTTTTGTTTTTCCGCCCGACCGACCGCCTGCGAACCCAAGAGACGACGGTGAAGTTAATATAAGGGATTGAATTAAACAACCCCGTAAAAACAAAGTTTTTGACTATAAATCCCTTATATATGAGACATAACTAAAAAGTATTTATCAATCTTAAACGCGACAAATATTTACAGACTGAGATTACCTTAAATACCCTTTGTTGTAAAACGGAATTTTTTTTTGTCACGGATGGTTGAACTTAACTCAGCGTGACGCGTAAAATGTCAACAAAAGCTTGCGGCTACATATAGAATTAAACTAAAAATGCATTAATTTAATTACGTACATTCGATCGATCTGAAAATTTAATAGCTTTATCCTCCCCACAAGCCAAACCTACTGTGAAAATTTCAGCTCTCTAGCAAGTCAGAAAACGTGTTTACGAGCGTTTTGAAAAAGTTGACGACAGAACCGGATGCGTTGAATCCGGAATCCTTCACGAGTTAAAAGGATAGGGGCCTAAAAAAACAAGCTCTTCGAAATCACTTACAATTTCATTAGTATACTAATAATAATAATAAATTGATAATTTTTATAGCGCTGTATCCCAGCAAGGAGCCGGGCTCACAGCACTTTACTTAGAGATAATGACACACATATAATAATAAAATAAACATTCTTATCATAATAACCACATAAATGATAGTACGTTACACATGAGCTACGTTAATCGAGTATTAGTAGTATCAAAAATATATTTTTTTAAAATTCATCTACCACTATAAGAGGCTGTTCATTGTGAAATATTCAAGTGTCAGTTGGAAACGTTCAATTAATTGTGTATCTTGTTTTACTAAAATTATTCAATTACCCAATCAAATAGTGTCTAGAGCACATGAGATAATTTGGATTCTGTCTAATCTACTGAAAGCCAGCAGTACTGAAAGCCAGCAGCACTGAAAGCCAGCAGCACTGACAGCCAGCAGCACTGAAAGCCAGCAGCACTGAAAGCCAGCAGCACTGAAAGCCAGCAGCACTGAAAGCCAGCAGCACTGAAAGCCAGCAGCACTGAAAGCCAAAACTTGCTGAGCATGTGTTCGACGTGTTAACTGCCGGCTATAAATAATTCAATGAGCTGCCGTTGTTTTTATGCCGCCTACCCTTAATTCTATAATGAATAGTGTATTGTGGGTCGTCCCTGGGGTCTACCCCATCGATCTGCAAACCCTTGATAACCCCACCGTCGCTCTGATTGGCAGACTCCAGATATAAATTGTTGGGTGGAGATTCGATGTGAATCTCAGCGTTTCATCAAAGATTTCATTGAATATGGCAAATATTTTTTTTTCATGGAATATGATGATGTGTCTATCCCCCAAACATAAAACATAAAACAAACAATCAAACAGAAACTGCTTTTTATAAAGACCGTTGACAATTCTCGAGAGAAACTTCTGCTTTACAGAGCCCATTATGATAACAACTTGTTCCTGTGTGCGCGTAGCTTAAGTTAGTGTCACCAGGGGTACGATGCAAAATGTGTCAAATCAAACCCAAAAACAAACAAGTCTCGATAGCAGTAGCAATACATAGGAGAGGAGCTGACAAACACAGAAATTTGTTCGGAATGTTTAGGGTGATATAGAATGGAAATATAGTATAATTGTAATGATATTGAAGAAAATGAAAGTATTGTAGGATTCAAAATGGGAATATTTCATGATGGTGAAAAATACAAAACTCAGATGAGGATGTCGATAAATCCGAGTACTAAACGACATTTTAATTTTCTTTCGTGGGAGTTCTTCGGAGGACGGGTTTTGTAACTGCGGCTAGAGATAAATGATGTTTATCTTGAGGTTTCATTGGTTTGTAAAGTTTTTACTAAAACAGTCACAAGCGTAAATTGCCTTCAATTCAATTTTCCGAAAAATTTGATTTCCTTAATTTCAGCTCCATTCTGTAGTGGAGCTTAATTTCCCTCAGGTGTTAAATTATGTAATCTTTGGTGCGGCCTGTGACTTGGATGGGATGACATTCAGTTGTGTTTTGGCTCATGTTTGTTAAAATGACTATTTAATATGTTCCGACAAAAGTACTATTCAGTCGGTGTGCAATTTTGTTAATTGCGCTGAACAGTTACAAAAACTCTTTGAAATCCTTCCCGTTTCCAAATGAAAGTTTAGCTGTTACGTCAATGAGTTCATGGTATATTTAGATTGGTTTACAAGAGCAGACAATCAGATGGTTAATATAAATTTTTGACGGGGGCGGGGGGGGGGAGGGGGGGAGTTCTTAAAAAAAATTAAACTGCTTGTATAATGCATAGTGTGTATTAAAATATTTGGAATTTTACCTTTTTTAATCATCCAAAATTACATTAACAATTTAAAAAATGGAACTCTAGAGGATAGAAGAAGAAAGAACTAAGTATGAATAATAAATTAAATTCTTACTTTGAGATACAACACAAAGATAATCTGATTCAACCCTCAGATAGACATAGGGTAAAAAAAAACACTTTCTCACTCCGTATGCAAAAACAAACACATACAAATTCTTGCACTTCCCATCTGGACTTCGGACGAGGAATTGGTTGCCTGATCTAACCAGGAAAACCAACACTCTATCAACATTTCACACTCTATTAAAAATGCAGGACTAAACATAACTCATGGATATTATTTGGACGCAATAATCTTCTGTATAGAAGGAGCGTCTGTAAGAGATAAGATAAGATAAGAAAATTTACATTAATTTTAATGGCTCGAACAAAAATTCAAAATTGTATTTATTTTATTTTAAACTTTTCTTTCAACATCAAAAATTCTTAAAATTAAAGCTATGTTTGTCCCCAAAACACAGATACAAATTATGGATGTTCATAAACTCCCCCCCCCTCTCCAAACTCAAAGAGTGTCCTCAAAAAACAAACAAAAAACAAACAAACAATCAAGAGTGATACACTTCCCTGTGTGGGGATATTTGGAAAAAAAAATCCCTAAAAAACCCCAGCTTGGCCATGAAAGTAGAGATATTGCCGACAAGCCGATGTCCCGAGAACCAGATGCGGTCCCTGACGCCCGTTCCCAGTGAACGTGACAATAAACCAAAATACCAAGTGATATGGCGAAAACGACTCGTGAGAACTTTAAATAATTGACCGCTATGCCGACGGGTGTCCCGTGTCGGAGGTTTGTGACCAGAGGACAGTTGTCAATACCATAACGGTTTGGCGGCGCGGTGTGGTGAGGCTATCGATACTGCGGCAATTAAATATAGATATTGGCCAGGCATCGTTTACTGGGGATCTGGTTTCACTAACAGTTTTTTTTTGTTAGAAGTTTGCGGAGCAGAATGAGCAGTTTACTCACGTGACTTGGGTGATGGTGGTCAATGAAAAGACTTTCATCACGTGACTTGATGGTGTTCAATAAAGACTTTCATCACGTGACTTGATGGTGTTCAATGTCAACTGTCATCACGTGACTTGATGGGGTTCAAAAAAGACTTTCATCACGTGACTTGACGGTGCTCAATAAAGACTTTCATCACGTGTCCTAGTGGGATTAAAACCCGTCTGTGTAACAGACATGAACTACAAAATTAGGCACAAGACACTGGTAAAAAAAAATCACTGTGATCTCAATACGCACCGCAATAATACGCACCGAAATAACACGCACACACTCTAAACAACCATTGAACTGACACACAACACACTGGCTTACAAATAAGAACGTGACAAGCCAAATCTCCAGTTTGAAAATTGTCTCTATAAACAAAAGGGGAGATTCGTATTATTGTAGGAAGGAAAAGTTTTTATATTCTCGGTTCAAAGTTACAGATTCGGATTTGTCAATATAGAGCAGGGATCGGGAAACTTTTTGTCTGAGAGAGCCATAAACACCACATATTTTGAAAAGTAATTTTGTAAGAGCCATACATTATGTTTCAAACTAAAAATTTAAAGTAAATATTTGCATTTTTTTGTAATTTCAACACTAAACGCACAATAGTTACGTCTCTGAATTCTTTCTTTAAGAACATTCTTATGCCAGTGGCGTAGCTAGAAATTTTACCGCCCGGGGCGGTCTCCAATTTGCCGCCCATTTTTGGGCCGTCCATAAATGACGTCACGCACCGAGGGGGAGAGGGGAGTCACACATTTGACATCACATCAAAAGCGCGCAACTTTAAATAAAAGTTCCACTTAAATATATGATTACCGAAAATGTATTTAATGACGTTTTACATGGCTTCACTAAAACATATTTAAATGACCCTAAAAATCATTTAAACCTGATCATTTTCAATTAGAAAATACGGCTTTTATGGGGGGGGTGGGAGCTTTGTGACGTCATATTGAAGAAGGGGTCTAAGCTTTTGTGACGACGTGTGACGAAAGGGGAGGGGTGAAAAATCAGCCAAAATAGTGTGACGTCATTTTTTACGGCCCCTTAAGTCAATCATATGATGGTGTTTTTTTTAAAAATAAGTTAATAAACATGAAAAAATAATTGTAATTGAAACGAAGTAAAGGTGGGGAACATTTACCATTGCATGCCCTATTTATGTAAGCAGTAATAAAAGAGGCCGCATAAGATGATATACTTATAAATACACATTTATAAAAAAAAATACAAGATAACTTTTTAAAGGCCACAAGAAAGTTATTGAGGTCGCAGGCACAAATGAGAGAAAACATATTCCAAATTTACAACCAAAAAACATTATCAATTAATATGCTTTTATTTTTTATTTATAAATATTTGATTTTTTTTATAAACAAAGAAATTGTATACATTAATATGTAAACATATTTATACATTTACTTTCCTAACTTTCATAGTAGAAAAATCGTGTATTATGCTATCAAAATTTTACCACAGATAGATCTTGGATGACAATACATTGTATCAAACTTTCAAGTAAATATGTGCATTTTGTGTAATTTCAACACTTACCGTACAATAGTTACGTCTCTGAATTCTTTTTAAGAACATTCTTATGCCAGTGGCGTAGCTAGAAATTTTACCGCCCGGGGCGGTCTCCAATTTGCCGCCCTTTTTGGGCCGTCCATAAATGACGTCACGAACCGGGGGGGGGGAGAGGGTCTAAGTTAAATAATTTAATAACGGTACATTCGATCGATCTTAAATTTTGATACAATGCATTGTCATCCAAGATCTATCTGTGGTAAAATTTTGAGATCTCTAGGACCATCAGAAATGGTTTAATTTCACGTTGGCAGATTTGAAAAATTGTGGACAGACAAACACATCCACAGGAACGAAATGCGAGTTAATAAAACGTGGTTAAAAACGTTGTAAAAACGTTGTAAAAACGTGGTAATAACCAGGCGCGAGGGTTTAGTGTAAAATAACCAAGTGCAAGAATGTAGACTAAAACAACCAGGTGCGAGGGTGTAGAATCAAATAGCCGTGTGTATTGCGTTGTGGACGTTTAGAATGAGCATACTTTAATGAATGGTCTTAAATATTTTAAAAGGTTTCTTAACACTATTTTGGTCTTTGTGAACGTTATTAATTTTTACCGATTCATCATCCTGCAAATGCGGGTTTTTCTGTCTGTGTCATGTTGTGTGTAAGTATGTGTGAAGCCTGGTTGTTGTATGTGTGTAAGCTGGTGTATGTATGTGTGTAAGCTGGTGTATGTATGTGTGTAAGGTGATGTATGTATGTGTGTAGGCTGGTGTATGTATGTGTGTAGGCTGGTGTATGTATGTGTGTAGGGTGGTGTATGTATGTGTGTAGGCTGGTGTATGTATGTGTGTAGGCTGGTGTATGAGTGTATGTATGTGTGTAGGCTGGTGTATGTATGTGTGTAGGATGGTGTATGTATGTGTGTAGTCTTGTGTATGTTTGTGTGTAGGCTGGTGTATGTATATGTGTAGGCTGGTGTATGAGTGTATGTATGTGTGTAGGCTGGTGTATGTATGTGTGTAGGATGGTGTATGTATGTGTGTAGGCTGGTGTATGTATGTGTGTAGGCTGGTGTATGTATGTGTGTAGGCTGGTGTATGTATGTGTGTAGGCTGGTGCATGTATGTGTGTAAGCTGGTGTATGTATGTGTGTAGGCTGGTGTATGTATATGTGTAGGCTGGTGTATGAGTGTATGTATGTGTGTAGGCTGGTGTATGTATCTGTGTAGGCTGGTGTATGTATGTGTGTAGGCTGGTGTATGTACGTGTGTAGGCTGGTGTATGTATGTGTGTAGGCTGGTGCATGTATGTGTGTAGGCTGGTGTATGAGTGTATGTATGTGTGTAGGCTGGTGTATGTATGTGTGTAGGCTGGTGTATGTATGTGTGTAGGCTGGTGTATGTATGTGTGTAGGCTGGTGCATGTATGTGTGTAAGCTGGTGTATGTATGTGTGTAGGCTGGTGTATGTAATGTGTAGGCTGGTGTATGAGTGTATGTATGTGTGTAGGCTGGTGTATGTATCTGTGTAGGCTGGTGTATGTATGTGTGTAGGCTGTGTATGTACGTGTGTAGGCTGGTGTATGTATGTGTGTAGGCTGGTGCATGTATGTGTGTAGGCTGGTGTATGAGTGTATGTATGTGTGTAGGCTGGTGTATGTATGTGTGTAGGCTGGTGCATGTATGTGTGTAGGCTGGTGTATGAGTGTATGTATGTGTGTAGGCTGGTGTATGTATGTGTGTGGCTGGTGTATGTATGTGTGTAGGTGGTTTATGTATGTGTGTAGGCTGGTGCATGTATGTGTGTAAGCGGTGTATGTACGTGTGTGGCTGGTGTATGTATGTGTGTAGGGGTGCATGTATGTGTGTAGGTGGTGTATGAGTGTATGCATGTGTGTAGGCTGGTGTATGTATGTGTGTAGGCTGGTGTATGTATGTGTGTAGGCTGGTGTATGTATGTGTGTAGGCTGGTGACTGGTGTATGTATGTGCTCTTGACTGATATTATAAATGTCAGATGGTGTGTATGTTTATCTTTGAGACTGTTTGGGTATGTCTTCATATTTTATGTATTAGTACAGACAGTCTACTGGTTGATTGTGTTAAAATATGTAAACAACGCTGACGAATCGCTTTCGCCATTCCAAGTAAAAGAACAGGCTTGTCAGGTTCTCCCTTCCCCTCCCTTCCTGACATACAATCAATGAGGTGGCTCAGTGCAATAACTACAAAGTTTTGCTTTGTGTGTACACACTGTCGCCTAAAGCGGAACATCGGAAAACGCCTTTTTGTTGAGACAATGAACGCGTGGGTGTCACAGTGTAGGGGCATATTGATGTGTGGGTGTCACTGTGTGGGACATATTGATGAGTGGGTGTCACTGTGTGGGGGGTCATATTGACGTGTGGGTGTCACAGTGTTGGGCATATAGATGTGTGGGTGTCACAGTGTGGGACATATTGACGTGTGGGTGTGTGGGACATATTGACGTGTTGGTGTCACTGTGTGGGACATATTGATGTGTGGGTGGCTGAGAGTGGGACGCATGTATGTGTGTGTGGCTCAATGTAAAAATGTATGGATGTGTGGTTTGGTCTATGTGGGGCATATATTTACGTGTAGGTGGGTCTCTCTGGTACGTTCAGACGTGTAGCTAATACAGTAGTAATACGTTATGTTTTCACATCTGTAAATAATAGTTCCAACGTGTTAAACTCTCAAGTCTTATGTCACTCATGACAGAAGGAACTTGACTTTATCCCGTCTCCTTACATCCCATTCCTCCCTCCCCCCACGGCCCGGTCTTAGCTGGTTGATCACAACAATACTTCATAATAAATGCAATGCCGTTTTGTTCCTGCTACAAGGAGTATGTAATTGAAAACTTCTCAATTCTATTGGACGCAAGAAAAACCTTCTTATGACATGTCGTGGTCAATATGGATTTCGGATTTCAACAACATTCTTGGTTGATATTTTCATGATTTATTATTGTTCGACATCAATTTCTTTGTAGCTCCAATTCCTGCGGGAGAGAATACAGGACCGATGTGATATCTCTGCCTAGATGTAAACATAACATTGAATGTTGTGGTGTAATGGGAAAACGCCACGATGGTATCAAAGGTTTTAGTTCAAGTTTCTTCCAAAGATTATTTAAACCCGTAATACTTGTATAATTCGTATTTTTTAAAGACATAAGAGCTCTTCTTAGATCTCTATCGTACATGCAGTGGCGTAACAACGGGTTGGCATTGGGGCAGTTGCCAAGGGCGCCAGCTCAAAAGGGCGCCACTAAATGTTTAATTTTTAAATTTGTATTTAAATAAATACAGTCGGACCTCTCTAAGTCAAACTCAAAGGGACCAGAAAAAAAATCGACTTACGGAGTTTTTAAGTTAGGGAAAATGGCGCTATAGACACCGATTAATCAAGGACAATGTTGATAATGAGAGGCGGGGAAACAGCCATACCGGCTAGTAGGCTTGACAGGAAAGAGAGTATGTGTATGATATTTCATATGAAAGTAGCCAACTTATACCGACACAAGCCCCTCTCCCACTTTACTCCTTCCACAGTGGTATGGGGAGAGTAATACTTTTCTTTTTAAAAAGAGTCACAGCATGCAGCAACTCCTTTTTCTTGTCCTTGTAATTTTTTGTACTTGCAAGGGTCGCTTAATACCTCGTGGAATGCACTAAAATAAGAATTTACGTCCATTTACGTGGCTCTACGGAACACGTGTTCTGAAATGTCACTCCAAAATAATAACCCAAACGCCTTGCAAAATTCGATTAAGAGATGTTGAATGCCAAAAATTTTGGAGTTAGGGAGATCTAAATACATTAGTCTTATGGAATTTGGCCGGGACCTAACAATTAATTCGATATAGGGAGGTTTTAGACTTTGGGAAGTTCGACTTAGAGAGGTCAGACTGTATTTCACTTTTAGCCTCGAAAACAAAAAAGTGAATAATTTATTATATTTTAATATATTTCATTTAAATCCATTATAATATTTTTTTATTGTTTGTGGCCTTTGCGGGGCTTCTTATCATAAAAATGTCAATTTGATTTTACAGTCTTGCTTTTAAAAAGAAAAATCTTACTATCCCCATCCCACTGTCAAGGGACAAAAGGGTGGGAGGGAGCTAAAGTGTCTCCTCTCACGGGCTTGTGTCGGTAAGTCAAATCAAGTTGGCTCCTTTCATATGAAGCATCAAAACCCGCCTCTCTTTCCCGTCAAGCCTTCTAGTCGCTATGGCTGTTCCCCCCACCCCCCTCTCAATATCAACATTTTCCTTGATTAATCTGCGCCTTTAAAGCCAGTTTCACTAACTCGAAAACTTAAATAAATAAAGAGCAATTTTTAATGAAAATAAAATGCTTCAAATACCAAAGGATTGAACTATTGCAAAAAAAAACAACCCGATGACATGTTTCATGTAGATCTTCTAAATGTTCTCGCTAAATGGGAATTGTAAGAATCGTACCCAAGCATCGAACTAGCTCTGAAAACATTTCTTACAATGCCAACAATTAAAACTTATCATAAATTACTTGAGATTGACTTCAGGTCAAAAACGCACATAATTTATAGCTCTTCTTTCCATCGAAAGTGAACTTACCAGTCAAATTAACTTCGATGAAATAATCACTAATTTTGGAAACATAAAGGCAAGCAAAGTTAAGCTTTGAACCTTTGATATAGGACATAGGAATGGATCGGTGGAGTGTTACTTAAATTTACTTTTAATTGTGAGTTTCTATCGTTATGTATGAGATAATGAGTATGAAACATTGACACTATTGTTTTTATTTATAATACATGATACTTCAAGTTTTGCTGTAGTCTTTATTAGCGCAATAATATCCAGTTTTTCCCACCAATTTATTTGTTATTATCATATACATTTTTACCCTCAATTATGTATGACTGACTCTCGCCTAACGCTAAGGGACGTCACTCTGCTTTTTAAAAAATTGAAAATGTAGACTTAAAAATCATAATCATTTTGGTTTCCAGATTAACATTATCCAAACAACGCACGAACCTTTGACGTCAGCATTTGTGTTGTAAACAGTGCTGACTGACTCACAGAGTTATGTTTTGGTGCAGTAATTTGGTGCGCTGCTTTGTAAATTTAGTTAAAAAATTGTGTGGTGATTAGCACTGTAAAAAAATTTATAATATATATATATATAACTATATAATTTGCAATTGTCACGCAAGTCAGTCAGTCTGTCCTGACGCTACTAATTTTAGAAAGCAGGGAAAACCAATTTACTGCACCAATGCATCAAAATGTGTGCACATTAAAGATGCGCTGTAAAAAAATATTATGTGACGTCATTGTTTTCGCTCATATTTTAATTTTGGAAAAGGGATCAATGTAAAAAGAGGATTTGATGATGGTTAATTATAAAATAAAAAAACAAAGGGGGGCGCCCTTCAACCCCTATTATAAAATACTTTGTGTACATTTAAGAAAGTTTAATATTTCGTATTTATCAAACAAAGGACAAGTTAGTTGGGCTTCTGAAAAACGTCGGCGCCATAGGCGCCCTAAAAAATTGCATTTTTTTATAAAATAAATAGATTTCAGCTAAAAACTTCCGTCATTTTTGACGGGTGATACGCTAGTATTATATAAATACTTTGTGTGCATTTCAGGAATATTTCGTATTTATCATACAAGGATAAGTTAATTGGGCTATTAGAAGAGGAGGGCGCCTGCACGGCACCGCAGCACAACCTAGTTTAGTAAATAATAAACTGCAAATTAGTATTGTTCCTGTCTTATGCATTTTATATATTCACGTTGTATGACTGTCACCGTCAGAATACATAATTATTGTCATAAATAAAATAAGAGAAATTCAATTATTTTTTCTAACAAATGAAAAATCGCAAAGCTGAAACTGAAGGGTGCAAAAACAAAACAAAATTAGCCAAGGGTGCCAAAAAACCTAGTTACGCCTCTGCGTACATGTGTACGCGATGATGATCTTCTTACATTATTAACCACAACAATGACGAAGATTGTCATACATTGAACGAAGTTGACAGATTGACAGACTTATTATTATCATTGCAGACATTATTATAAATCTCTCAAATACCTGCGACAATGTCAACACAGAAATAAATAAAGGGAAGTAATGGCGTTTTGTGCCTAGCTCTAATATTTTTAAGGGTTATCACCCTTAAACTTGATGTTATTTCCCATCATTGAGTTGTAGAGCTGGGCTGCCTGCTTTGGACATAAATTAGGGACAGCCAGATATCCTGAATGCCGGATATCCGGACCGGATATCGGGATTTTCGCCACTATTCGGATTCGGCAAATACTTGATGCACATCTGGATAGTATCCGGATATCAATGTGGTAAAGAATTTTTGAAATCAAATTAAATTAATATTAATAAGTTTATAAACAATTACATACAAAGTAAAAAACAATAACCATAAATCAGTACATTTAAAACAAGAATGGATAGTGAGAGAGCATTCAGCACAGCGGGGCAGATAAATGATGATAAGCGTTCTCGCTTGTCGCCAAACAAAGTTGGGATGTTATTGTTCTTGAAAAAAGAATTGGGGCATGACAAACACTTAATTTTTCGAAACTTGAAAATTGAAGAAACAAACTACAGACTTAAAGGTAACAATCCAGGGGCGGATTAAGACTGCACGGGGCCCCTGGCTGCAATTCAAACTGGGGCACTATACAGCCAGCATCCCTTTAAATAAATTTATTGCTAGCAGCTTAGGGGCCGTCCATAAAGTATATCACGCTATTTTTTACCATTTTTAAACCCCCTCCCCCACTGTCACAAATCTCAGAACCCCCCCTCCCTAAATTACGTTACACTTTATAAAAAATTTGTTATTTTTATTAACAAAATAATTAAAATTTAATAATAAACACCGTGACGTCTAACATGGCCTGACGTAACAAACTGTCACACTTTCTTACACCCCCTCCCCCCTCTGGAGCGTGACGTACTTTATGGACGGCCCCCAATATAAGACTGTAGCTTGTAACTAAATAGTCCAAGCCTGCATGCTGCCAATAGACCACAAGAACTCGATGGAAAAGTTAAATTTAAAAGATATAAACAGTATTCATTTATATGTTCCCTTATTGAGCCTATCAAGTCAAGTTTTTCGATTACTAAGACTATCGGGTCCTAATAACGATCAGATAATAGATAAGATTTTATTAATTAATTTAATTAATGATATTTTTAGTGAATTAATCCAAAAATCCGGAATCCGGATCCTGCAAAAATTAGAGCCAAACTATCCGGATCCGGCCAATAGTAAAAAAACCATATCCGTCTGATGCCTATCCAAAACTATATGTGAAAGAAATAATAAACCCCTTCCCAGTCCATGACGGACTATGGGGCAAGTGAAATACGGTCATAACTTTTACTTAGCCACAACTAACGAGCAAGGGATTGTGTGGCCAGCACAATAGAACCCGCGACTCTCTTCTACCTCGGTTCGGCAGTCCAGCACGCTACCGCTAGACCACCGCTACCCTTATATGTGAAGAGCTGATTGAAATTATGTTCCCAAAAGTCCGTGAAGTAATTGTAAATAAAGTAAAGGCTTCTGGTTATTTCAGCCAGTCAGTAAATTCAACACCCATTATTTCACAAGTAGATCAGTTAAGCGTTGTTCTTCGATATGTGGTATAGATGGAGAGCCCAATGAACGCTTTTTGACTTTCTTGGAGCTGCAAGGTCACGCCGGTGAAGGTATGGCTAAGCAAGTGTTGTTGTACTTACGTCAAATTTTCAATATTGATTTTTTGAAATACAGAGGTCAATCCAAAGATAACGCAGCTAATATGTCTTAGGGCTACAATGACATGCAGAAAAAGTTAATTTTGTATCTACATACCCTGTGCTGCCCATTCACTAAATCTGGTAGACAGTAGTGCCGTTGACTCTTTTTTAGATGCAGTAAACGTCTTCAATACAAGTGCAACTGATCTAAACTTTTATAACATCTTAAACCAGCAGATGGGAGATTCTGAAAGTATGCTTTGTGAATGAAACACTGGAAAAGTCTCTTTTCGATACCAGATGGGAAGTACATGCTGTTGCAACTGAAGCAATTCTTAAGTCTCATCCTCAAATTATAGAAGCGTTAGAATGTTTATAAGAAGACTAGTACAGAAGGGGGACACCAGAAGAGAAGTAGAAAACATTGCAAAGAAGATGCACTTATTAGAATTTGCTCTCATGCTTGTCTTTTGGGAAGAAGTGTTACCAAATTTTCATAGGGTCTGTCAAGCTCTACAAAATGAGCACGTGAACTTTAAAACGTGTGTTGATGTGTTTTCTTCACTAGCTTGAATCTAGGAATGAATTTGAAAGATTTAAATTAGCTGCAAAAGAAATAACACCAGGAGTGGATTATAAGTCAAATTTGACCTGTAAACATAAACGAAAGACAGTGTTCATTGATGGTGATGCCCCTGAGGTATCTCTGAATGCTAGAGACAAATTTCGGATATCTGCTTTCTGCGCTATTGTTGAGAAACTTGATACAGAGATGAGAAGACGAGGGCAGGTATCTAATGATATTGCAGTTTGATTTTCTTGTTTTTTCGATGTACCACAAACATCTCAGTGTTGTGAAGGATTAATACACGCTGATCCTGAAGATCTCAACTACAATTTATATAGTTTACTACAACAGTTCCACTTATATTTTCGGCACAAATTTCGTGCATCAAAACCTGAAAACAACATGTTTAGTCATGCAGAATTAAACAAAGTAATAGTTAGAGACAACATCGATTGTTCTTTGTTCTTTTGCAAAAGTAGCTATCGCCTTGGGCATATTTTTTTACATAAATGGCTACAAACTATTCAAGTGAGCGATCTTTTTCTCAGTTGAACGTGCAAAACATACAAGTAGATGAAAATGAAACAAGAAAAGCTTGATTCCTAATCTCTCCTGGTGATTGAGGCAGACTTATTGCGCAAAATAAACTTTGATGATGTATTCAAAAACTTTGCCAGGTGTATTTTTTAAATATTAAATACTGACTTGTTATTGCGTTATTATTATTATATGTATGTGCATTAAAATTGTATTTCCCGAAAATAGTGCGCCACAAAGAACCAGTGCTGACGTATTTTATATAAACCATTTTTTTTGTGGATAAACATGATGGGAAGATTAATTAATGAATGGATCTATCTTTTTTTACACAAAAAAGTTTATGAACTCATTATTTACAATTCAATGTGATTAAATATTAATAAGTGTGTTGCTAAATTGTTTCTTTGAATGTTTTTTTATAATAATGTACAATATAAATACTTCGATGGAAAAAATATATATTATAAAATCGTATTCATTTCAAATTAAGAAAACATTTAAATATAGAGATTTACTTACATATATACGCTATTCTGAGTATTTAGTACATAGCAATCTTCTCATTGACGTCATTTTGCAAAAAGGCAATCTATTTTATCAAAGTGGCATGCCACTTGGCCTCGCTCCCTTTAATTAGGGATACAATGACAATAAATTGTTATATCTTAGTCTAATTTCGAAAACTTATATCACTTTTTCTCAAAAAAGTAATTAATTTAGGATAGAGAATATCATAATTAGCTTTGTCTCTGTTGTAGTCTACACATGACTTGATGTTAAATTTTAATTTTATAAGTATTAAGAAAAGTAACTAATAACAACCTTAAAAAAATATATTTAAAAAGTGAATTTTTTATTATTTATTTTTAACAATAGAAAACACGTGAATTTTTTAAATTTATTTTTTAAAATAAAAAATGCGTGTTTTATAAGTGTCTAGATAAGAGGAGAATTAATAAAACTGACATTAATAACAACATTAAATAATAGATTCAGCACATCGTTTGGACTGATCTATGGACTTGGTGCTTTAAAATTGTAATAATGTGTTACTGTTTCTTTCTATTTTATTACAATTTGATACATGCGTATGACTCAGCCAATAACGGGATGTGAAGGACTGCAAAAGAGACGGGGCAATAGAGACATGTAGGATAGAAGTCAGGAGAACTTTGAAATTAATAGAGAAAATTCGCATATGATTTAAAGAATTGTCATATTCATTTAGATGGAATCTGGAATGAAGTAAAAACACACAGTTAAACTCAAGACTGTGTATTATTCAGCTCAAAAAATTAATTGAATTTGATTTAGAAAATTCGTAGTAATAGGCATTATAAAACTGAAACTGGGTTGTATAACTTGTAAAATAGCCTTGTTTGGCGAATTTTTATTTTAAAATTGGTTACTTTAATGAATTTAGTACATACTTGTTTGTAAACTTAAATTTCATTTGCAGAAACACAATTCTTTCGACTAGATGTTTCAATATTTACTAAGGTGTTATCTAGTTTACAATTACAGTTTTGTTGAAATATTCTGTTGATTTATTTAAATATGCATGAAATCTACATCGCACCTTGACTATAAATATATATAGTGATGTTTTTATAAAAGAATCTAATGACTCTTAGTGATGCTATTATAATTAGTTTAAGTAAAACTTCACTAATGTTCGTCTGAACATACATCTTGTCATTGTCAACAAATGACGAAAGGAAAATAGAGAACAGTTAGTAATGCTACATAGTAAAATACAGAAATATTAAAATTATGTAATATTAAATTATTTTTCTATTTGTAAGGATACAATAACAAATAACTTAATGAGAGTGTTTTTAAAAAAATGTTTTGTTATTATATGCAATAATTAATATGTGCTTTATAAACGAGTAATACCTTTTTATACTATAAAGAATGTTATAGTTTCTATAGTAGTTATTTTTATATCATCAACTCCCCTAAAAAAAGAAAACATTTTATTTTAATTTAAACACAAAAAAAGGAAAGAAAAAAGTATGAATAACTTCTATATAAATGACAATACAGTTTCGTGCAGTACATACTCTCCATTTTGTAAAGATAAACTGATAGTAATAATAATAAACAAGTAATTAAATGGTAGTTAACTAAATAATTTTTCAAAGTCAAATACAATTTTGAGGACTAAAACACGAGCTAGAGATAAAGGATTAGCGTCGAGCGGAATACAATGGAACGCTCGGTTCGCGTACTTAATACGTTCCAGGCACTTCAAAGTATACCAAATTAGACGTAAACGTTCCAGGCACTTCAAAGTATACCAAATTAGACGTAAACTAAACTTATTTTTTCTATAAGAAATAGAGGGAAAATGATGAATCCGTTAGCATAGAAAAAATCTGATGTTATTTACATATTATACATTTATTGATGTGGTTGTATACAATAATTTAAACACTGCGTAGTACAAAAATACATAATAATTTAAAAAAACGTAAAAGAACAAGTTTTTGACTGTAAATCCTTTATGTACGAGACATAACTAAAAGAATGTTCATTATTATACAATCCAAAAATTAAAAAAAATTGTATTTATGTGTCGTAAAGCATGTATAATATAGATCTAATGCGCACCGATCAGGAATCAATATACATACTCCCCGTTGTCTGTATGTAAAATATAATTTATTAATTATATAATAAAAAAATTTAACATGTAACTCTCTATTCATCCTATCCATATGTTTTAGTCTTCTCTTGGCTTCTCTCATTAAATTTCTTAGAACTCGTGTCAAGGAATTTTCTCATTATTTACCAGAAATTTACACAAAATCACGTCATAAGTCATTTATTAGATGACTCGTTCACTGAACGATAGAAACTTCCGTAATAACACACTTGAGAGACGCGCGGTGTCATTCCTACAAGTTACGTGTGCGCGATGTGTCGTTTTGACTCACAAGAGCCGTCCATAATTGACGTCAAGCACAGGGGGGAAGAGGGTGCTACACATTTTGTAACGAGGGGGGCAAGAGGTTTTAAGAAACGCGACGTCACATAACAAACACGTAACTTTAAATAAAAGTGGCACTGACATTTTTGATTGTGAAGAGGGAGGGGGGAATCGGCTAAAATCCCGTTAGGGGCCGTCCATAAAGTACGTCACGCTCCAAAGGGGGGGTGTAAGAAAGTGTGACAGTTTGTGACATTGGGGAGGGGGTCAGGCCATGTGTGACGCCACTGTGTTTTATATTAAATTTTAATTATCTTGTTAATAAAAAACATATTTTTTGTTCGAAAGTTTGACGTACTTTAGGGGGGGGGGAGGGGTGGTCCGAGATTTGTGACAGTTTGTGACAGGGGGGAGGGGGGAGTTAGAAATGGTCAAAAATAGCTTGACGTACTTTATGGACGGCCCCTTACGTCATTAATTGAGGACCTTATAGAAGTTTAATACAATTTTAATGTACTTCTGATGTGATAATACAACACTTTGTAACAAAACTTGTCTACTAACCCTAATAAACCCGGCATAACGATTTGTGATTTAGTAAAAATATATTTGGCGGATGGATAGCGAAGTCAATAGTGCGCTCGCTTCACAAGCTGAGGGGCGTGGGATCTAGCCCACGTAAAGCCACAATGAAATTGTTGATAAATGCCATTTGCTAGAAAAATACCTACGCTGACCTTGCAAGGAGATGGGCGCCGCAGGTCTACCAAGCCCCGAGAAAACATTAGAACCCCCTACGACCACTAGGTTATGTGCCCCACACACAAAATTAATATTATAATTCCATTCATTTTAATGTAATCAATGTTTAACATAAAATTCGTACTAACATATTGCTGCTAAGTCTGTTGATATAAACTAAGAATTCAAACATAATTGTTTAAATAAAGTTTGCGAACTCCTTGAGATTAATTATATTTACGTACAGGCTATGTTGCATTATATATCAGAGTTTACCCTATTCTGATATCGCTAGTGTTCAACCAAATCACATTTTCTCCTGTCCATCCTTTAGGTATTCGCGTAATTCAGTGCTTCTCAAACTTTTTAGTATGGCGGACCGGCAGGAATTTTTTCCATTACACTAGGGACCGGTGCACTTTTCCCCCTGCACTGACAATTTTTGCTGTCCTTTTTTTCAGAACTACTGCGGACTGGCGGCGGATGGCCCACGGACCGGCACTGGTCCGCGGACCACCACTTTGAGAAGCACTGGCGTAATTAATTATACTTCAAACCTTGTGACGTCTACCGTATAATGAGAGACATTTTCAATTTTTTCATGGGTGCACAGTTGAATGGGGGCATGGCTCAAGTCTTTTGATGTGAAGCTTCTATACTCGGGTGGATATGGTCAGAAGAATGTCTAAGTTAACAGGAAAATTTTAGAAATGCTTTACATCAATAATAATTATGACTTTTATAAATGACTTCATAGTTAAAAAATAAACCAAACGTTAGTTTAATGAGGTATAGCATATTAAATTGATATATCGATATGATCAAAGCAACGAAGCTTTTAACCACAACATTTAAAGAGCAGGTTTTAAAAAAAAAGAACAATCTGAATGATGAAAATCCAAATACATAAATATACAACACAAGTTTACCCGCCTCAAATGTCGTAATTACACCTGAATGAATGATATGATCCCGGTTACATAGACATAATCTGTTAAAAAGTTATGTGATATCAAAATAAGGTTACATATCTATTATTTTTTAACCTGCTTTGTTTAGTTTAAGCGTGGATATAATAGCTTATGAAGGAAAAAAACTAGGATATCAATATATTTACTTTATTATGTAGATCTATATGTTTTACTCCAAGTATGTAGTAAAAAATGTGAAAAATGTCATGAACAAGGAGACCGGGGGGGAGCAAAAAGAGAACAATAACATGACCGGATATCGAGTTTTTCACCACTATCCGGATTCGGCAAATACTTACGGCATATCCGGATAGTATCCGGATATCAATGTAGTAAAGAATTTTGTAAATCAACATAAATTAATATCATTACGTTTATAAAGAAATATACAAAATTAAAAAAAAACAACCCAGAAATCAGTACATTGAACAAGAATGGATAGTCAGAGAGCATTCAGCACAGCGGGGAAGATAAATGATGATAAGCGTTCTAGCTTGTCGCCGAACAAACTTGGGATGTCATTGTTCTTGAAAAAGAATTTGGGTATGACAAACACTTAATTTTTCGACACTTAAAAATTGAAGAAACAAACTACAAACTTAAACATAACAAGTACTGCTGAGTACCATGTTACTAAGTACTTGTAACCAATGAACTCAACTCATGTGACCAATGAACTAAACTCATGTGACCAATGAACTAAACTCATGTGCCCAATGAACTCAACTCATGTGACCAACGAACTAAACTCATGTGACCAATGAACTCAACTCATGTGACCAATGAACTAAACTCATGTGACCAATGAACTCAATTCATGTGACCAGTGCGTCTTGTCCCCCAACCATCTGTTCACGAGCCTAGGGCGGAGAAGCTATTGCGACCAATGAACTCCACTCTTCTCCGAAACATCGAAACGACTTTATCATTCAAAGAAGCCAAGATGATCAAAACATAAAGATTTTTTAACTTATATGAGACGAATCATAGAAACTATTTTTAGAATGTAATTCATATATTATACCGAATGGTCACCAATGATTTATTATGCTTGTTTGCTTTTAGAGCTGTTTAAGAATAGTGGCGCTAGGATGAGTTTTGTCAAAAAATGTTTGAGAACCTCTGATCTATCACTGATCTATCACTGATGTATCACTGATCTATCACTGATATATCACTGATCTATTACTGATCTATTCATTCATTTAACCCCCCCCCCTTTTTTCCCCTTTCAACTCATCTTCCCTCTGTCCTAGTATTTCCTCTGAATTTAAGTTAAATTACTTACTAGAATCTTCTTATTCTCTGCAATGCCACCCTTTTAACACCATAGTCGTATGTATGCTGTCTTGTTGCCTAACCATATTTACCACGTAGCCATGTGTTTGTTAATGACTAACTAAACCATCTAGTGTGTTTGTGTGTCGATACCATCTGCTGTATGCAATTAATTAAGAAGTCCATTATAAACCATGCCGGCTAACAAAGTCAGGGAAAGTTTGGACATGCACATGTCAATTTATGGACTAACCGGGTTACTGTAGTCGTGCGTATTTTCGAGGCCCCTGGTTTCAGTATTGTTTTTTTTTCTCTTCTAGAGCTACAAAATATCCTTAAACTCTTCCATCATTTCGTTCCAAATAAATAACAAGATGTAAGGCAACATGTTTATTTGCAATCACCAACTAAGGCCTTCTACATTGAACTAAAAAGTAAAACTAATAAAAGTCTAACAAGCTAATAAAAGTATGAGTTTGCATTTAGTCTGATGAGGAAAAATTGAAGCAGTGATCTTGATAATATCCACATTATATTTTAAGTTAATCCAGATACATTGTATGTGTCAATCTTTACGTTTTAAATTTACATGTAGCATATATATATATATATAGTGTTCTACACCTCCAGTACGTGTCAATCTGAGGTGCTCACCGGTGACCACTTTACATTACAGAACAGTTTCTGGTTTAAGGGGCAGTAACTTACATTAAATCGTTATTTTGTGAAGCATGTATCTTGAAATTGTCTCCCTGTCGTCAAGAAAAACTTGGTTTTAGTTGCTTTCGTCACAAATAATAATTGCAAAAGAATCTCCCAAATCAATTTGAACCTCCATTAAAATACTAACGGCTACTCTTAAATGTAAACATATAAATTAGAGTTGGAAAATATATTCTCACGCGTTATTTTTAATAAGTAAGGGGAAAAATCTATTTAGTGCTTAGAATGACATTGTTTGTTCATAATAGGTGTGTATAGGTGTGTATAGATAACAAAAAGTCTTATACGAATATTTAAATAAACGAGATTTTTTGTTGGCTAACATTACCGTATACCTGAAAATTGTATAGATTATGTTCTTTTAAGCAATTTAAATTTAAGCTTCAGCGGTTCTCCAGTTTTTACACATTTTGATGCAAAGATAAAAAAAAGAAGCACAAAGAATGCATTTCTCAACTTCTAGTGATTATAATTGTGTATGCCAGTTAAAGGAAAATTGAATACTGATAAAGTGCAATTTTTATAGCTCTGGGGAGTGAGTGGTTTATCGTATCATTGTTTTGCTCTACATAAAATACGAGTACACATTATATAACCAAACATACCAAACTATCGCAGACTCACCCACTCATTTATGATATGTTGAAAATTCCACGAGAAAAGAGCACGCTTGTGCTCAACATACACATTTAATTTACACACTTTTTTCCAACAATGAAAAAAAGGTTTTAATTAACAAATGTTGTATGGTTGTATATCTTCTTATCTTATCTTATTTTATCTTATCTTATCATATCTGTTACAGACGGTCCTTCTATACAGAAGATTATTGCGTCCTACGCAATATTTCATTCTAAAACATATTTCATTGACTCGCATATTTTTTATAGATGCTCTATGTCTAAGAATCTAATTAACTTAACTTAAAATTAAAAGCTATTTGACGTTTTGAAATATTAACACCATCTAAATTCCGACAGAACCTAAATTCATGTAATATTTCTTAGATCCCTATTTCTCCAACTAAAATAAGGGGACCACTGAGTAATGTCGGTCAGTATAAGGCTGGACAATTTTAACGAGAGGCTCAATTCGTGCATCTTCTAGCAGGACGTGAACACCACGACGCGACAATGTTGGTCAAGACCCTTGCTCTGATCGCCTTCACTCTGCTGGGAAGGTAAGTGGCATCAAAAAATTTAGTCGCTAATCAGATTCTCTGCCCCTGGTACTGTTTGTGTTTTCGGCGTCAAGGCCCTACTTTCAAAAGTATCAAGTATTCAATTTAATTTTTTAAAAATATTGGAAATATCCTAACTATTGACCAAGTTACCGCCTATTGTAATTAGCATCGCCAAAAGTGCTCGGTGTTTACATTGGCAAAATGCAATCTCATTTCTCCCATGTACTGCCATGAGTCCCAGGTACTACCACCTGTCGCAGGTACTGCCACCTGTAACAGGTACTGCTACCTGTCGCAGGTACTGCCACTAGTCGCAGGTACTGACACCTGTCGCAGGTACTGCCACCAGTGGAAGGTACTTCCACTAGTCACAGGTACTGACACCTGTTGCAGGTACTTCCATTAGTCCCAGGTATTAACACCTGTCGTTGGTACTGCCCCTAGCCGCAGGTACTAACACCTGTCGCAGGTACTGCCATTAGTCCCAGGTACTGACATATGTCGCAGGTACTGCAACGTCACAGGTACTTACTCATGTCGCAGGTACTGCCACTAGTCACGGGTACTGTCATTATTCTTTTGCTCTGCCGATAGACCCAGGTACTTCTATAAGTCACAGATACATTTCTGATAATCCCAGCTACCGCAGTTACATATAGCAGCTAAGCTATGAAATAATCTTACATTCCATTCAACAGCATATTTCATCGCTAATAACTAATTTTAAGGAAGCCAGACTTCAATATTTAAATTATACAAACCAAAATTTTCGTGTTACTCGCCTTCCCCTTTCCTTTTCTTTTCGAACAGAATACAAATCCTACTAAAAATACTCCACCCTCTCCCCCCCCCCACACAATTTTTCGGATACCTGCGCCTAATGCGGTTTTTGTAAATGTAGCATTCGACACATATTCGAAGCTATGAATTTATGTAAATTAGAATTGTTCGAGGAATTACACACGCAAGAGTTTCATTTTTATAGAAATTTTGTTCATATAAAATGTATAAATATCTTTTTTCTCTCTCTCTTGGTATTACGTATTTCTTATTCTCACCTTCAACTATCCGTTTAATCATTTAATCCAGATAAATGAAAATACCTTTGTTGGAAAAATAAATTATAAAAAAAGTATTTCAAACCATTTCCGGCTATGTTTTTAAAACAAAAGTGTGTTTACTTCCCTTCCCAGCAGCCATGTCCACGGCAATCACATCCTCCAGTCTCTCAGTCTCGGTGACCTGGGAGAAGAAGACATCCCGCCAAAACCAAACGGTTGTTATCTTATTTATTCCCCGCCTAACAGTGTCTATAGGGTAGCAAGCAGTCATCAATTTTTTTTTAAAGGGGGGGGGGAGGGGTGGGGATAATAGTGGCGATCGAGCAGTTATGGTGGGATTTTTATATGATAATGGTGCTGCAATAAAATGTGTGTGTTGTGGGGGAGCTGTTTGGTACTCTGTTGGAATTCAGTTAAAAGAAAATTGAAAAAACAAAAATAGTTAGTCTAATATAAAGGCATGGAAATAAAGTCCAACAGATGCATCAAAAAGTAATTACAGTTAAAATTATAATTAACCTTACACGGTCATGATAATGTTTCATATGGAGATAGTTCAATGAACAAAAGTGTCATATAGACAAATTACAATTTAAATAGAGCTTCATATAAAGATAATTGTTGTAATGAAAGTGCTAGACAGTGGCGTCACTAGGGGGTGCGGAGGGGGCGGGCCGCTAAGGGTGACACCATCAAGGGGGGGGGGACACCAAAACGTAAAATTCTGTATGTTCCCGTTATTTAGCACTGGAAGACTCGGGTGAGTTCTATGGGTTAGTCGTTAGGGGGTGACACCATGATCTGCCGCCCAAGGTGACACCAACCCTAGTGTTGCCTCTGGTGCTAGATTGGTGCATTTAGAAGGATATAGATCGATTGAAAAATGTACAATGTTCTTAATTGCTTATGTATTATGTGAGAATTAATTTAAGTGCATTCATCAAGCACGCCCTTTGTGAATACCGTTTTAAATGTCCAACTTTTTTTTCAGATAAAGATGGTGAGCTGGTGGCTACCTGTAAAATTGAGACCGACCCCAGGTACCTGGCATCTCATAAATATAGGGGTGTCGTGACTATGAGACAGGTAATTCCGTGCGGGGTTTCGGATGCCCGGGAAATTATTTTCTGTAATTACACTAGCAACAAACAACAAATGATTTTTAGCGTAGGTTGCTAGGAGCCTCAGCAATGTAGCATCACACTCAAATAATGTGCACACAAATCAGATTTCGTGTAAAGAAAATAAGAAATAATGCCTACAAAAATTATTTGCTCAACGAAAATTGACATGTTTTACCAAGCATTGGTCTTCTCTCTAATTATTCTCTCACGTTCTTGCGTTCACTTTCTCTGGCTTCGGTTTTCTAATGCTTCATTCTTTCTATCTCTATCGTTTTTGGCTTATTTGATATGCGCATTCATTAAGTATGGATAACATCGCGCAATAGAAATGAGCATGACTATCTTTTTGTATTCATAAAATTACTATTATCACCAGCCTGCAGTACTGTAGCGATTCGAACCTCTCTCTTTCTATAACTCCCTCTGTTGCTCCCACTCCCACCAAGCCTTGCCCTCTTTCAGTCTATCCGCTTCCCGAAAACCCATTAACTCTACTTGTAAAGTCTTCACGTCTCCCTCTATGACACTCTTCAATCTCCTTACGTTGC
Organism: Ampullaceana balthica; assembly: GCA_944989445.1. Classification (NCBI taxonomy): domain Eukaryota; kingdom Metazoa; phylum Mollusca; class Gastropoda; family Lymnaeidae; genus Ampullaceana; species Ampullaceana balthica. Next base: position 83,863 of record CALYLW010000899.1, on the reverse strand, counting down.
GTCAGCGTCAAGGTGAACCCCTGGAGGTCAAGTTGGACATCTACAATGACTCTCCCAAAGGCGCGAGCGTCAAGTCAACCAAACACGGCTTCCACGTGCACAGGTACGGGGACATCACCAAGGGATGCGCAGCAGACGACCAGGACTATAACCCGGACAACGTCAAGCATGGACTGATCTCCAGCCGGATAAGGTCAGTACAAGGGAAACTACTCTATCAATGGTAATGGGTTCAAAGTATTGACACTTTTTATTTGTTTATTCATGACTATATTCGTTTATACCTTGGCATTATTTAATTTCGACTTCATACATTTCTTGATGCTGCAAAATGTAAAGTGCTTTAAAGTTAATAGGGGAACAATCTCTTCGTTTTATCGCGTTTATTGATACTTATTATAACTTAACTTGGGAAAACATCTTAGATAATTAGATTTTTTATAAAAAAATTTTGGGGGGTGGGGTTCGTGGATATCTTTATGTTCATGCATAAGCCCACAATAACAATGGTGATGACGCAATCAGTTTAAGGCAAGGAAATGGTTAACCTGAATTAGGGGGGGTACCTTTAAAAATTTCATCATTTCAGAAACATCGAACGTCATCGGAAAAAAATTAAGTTGTTTATTTAAATTCTTTCTTTTTAAATCCTTTATATTAAATCGTGGCGTCTGCTTGATTCCTTATCGCAAAAACTTTTGGATCAATTTTTAACCCACTTCCCCTGTATCCTATCGAGCTGAAATTTTGCAGGCAGACTCGTGGAGACAATAAAAATGATGTATCAAAATTTCACATCGCTCGCATGTACTGTAATTAAATTAATGATTTTTTAAGATTATCTCTATGTATCTCTAAGCAGCATGAAAATGTTTAAGCTAGTCCGTCGCGCAGTACGTCTTATATTGAACGCGCGGTGCATTTTATATCGAACATACTTTTATAATATTTTCCCCGATCTGAAAATGTGTATGCTAGTCTATCGCACGGTGCGTGTTATAATGAACATAATCAATAGTTTTAGTTGTGTCTCAAATATAAGGGATGTATAGTCAAAAACTTTGGTTTTTACGGGTTTTAAAAAAAATTAATACTTAACACGTCCAGTGTTTCGGTACGTTTATTTCTCGCTTTACGCTAAGTCATTCGACATAACTGCTTCCATAATCAAATTTTAAAAAAAAACTATTAATGAAAAACGCATTTTAGAATAGGAATTTTTTTTTATGGTCCAAACGTTTAATTACTGAACTGTACATTCAACAAACAAATTCAATTCATCTGTGTAGAACATTATTGTTGCGTTCTGGGTTCTGAATAAATTAAGACGAAGTCTCGACTCTTGTTCACGGAATACTTCAAGCCTTTATTCAATCAGCAATATATTTACAGCAACAGATTCAGGTACACGACGTAATCCAATAATGTCCACTCACTCGTAAGTGCATACACGGACTCTCTGTCCCTAATTCTCGCCGTACGACGCGGAACACTCGAGCCACCTCGATGTGTCACCAGCTATCAGAGCCAACGCTCTATCCTAATGGTTAGTCCTAACAAGGACTATGGACCTCTGCCCTCGGTCAGTTTACCCATCTTCTCCTCTCTCTGTCTCACACCACACTATTTATACACAGCCCGGGTGTCTAATTTTCATACCGAGTGACTACAATTAACACCATTATTGACAAGTCAACTCTTGTCAAGTCACGCCTTGACCCGAGTCACAACAATGTAACAACAATCTCACAACAATTATTCGCAGTGATTCTCATACCCTGACAATTATGTTGTTGTTTTCTATCAAAGACATGTTGGTGACTGGGGCAACATCGATCTCAAAGAAGGAGAACTCACAAGTTACACGTTGTTCGATAACGTTGCTACACTCTTTGGGAATCGATCTGTTATTGGACGATCGATCGTGGTGAGTATCGATACTAGACCCTATTCTAAACCTTAAATTGGTCCAAAATAATATTTTCATATAATTTCTAATCGATTCCTAGAAAAGATGCCTATTTAGCAACCCCTATCCCAATTAATTATTCTTTCTGCTGCAACTCTAGTGACGTATAACTGAATGACTTTGTCCATAGATCCACGCCAAGGAAGATGATGGAGGAATTAGCTCACACCCCGAAAGTACCCTCAACGGCAACACTGGGGAGCCCGTAGCTTGCTGCGTGATCGGTCTGGCCTCGGAGTAGACCCAACAGCTCACTCAGAAATGTGACCAGAACGCTACTGGACTCGTGTCTCAGAATTTCTGCCGTTCATCATTTCATAAAAGTTTCTCCTGTTTTAAGAGCAAATATGACAGTAGCTGGAAGTTTAAATAAAGAAAATTATTTTAAAAAACACACACAGACAATATTTGTCATTTTATTTATCTTAACCCCTGCCAAATTTAACAAATGTGTACAATATATCCCCTTTAAGAATATGTATTTAGGTTCACCACTAAAAATCTACTGCTAAAAATAACTCAGAGCTGGAGTTAATAACGCATCTTAGGTAAGTTTTTAAAAAAAACAGGAAAAGAAATTACAAGGAATGGTGTAGCTAACACTAATAATGTTATATAGAGCTTACAAAGGATAGTATGTAGCAACTGCCAGTAATCGAAGATCTAGAACTTACATATTGTAGTCAACGCCAAATACAGAACTATATAGAACTTACAAATTGTAGTCAACGCAAAAACAGGATTATATAGAACTTTCAAACTTACTTCGTAATAATTATGATGTGAGTTTGAGGTATTGGATTTGTATTACAAGAAACACACAAAGATTTAATCTAATCACGTCTAAAGAAAGAGAAATCTTCCAAAACGTAAAAAAATATATAAAAAAGCACGCAAGATATAATCAGATAATTGACACTCAGAGCACATGAGAGAGGATTAGATCGAACCAATCGCAGATGAGAGAGCGGAGAAAATAATGTTCTACCTAATTTAAAATTTCCGTCTACTTTAAATAAAGTTGGCTTTGTCTAAACTCATTCCTGGGATTAAGTAATGTCACATAGACAGCAAGGTCTTTTTACATGTAAGGGGCTGTCCATAAATTACGTCAACAATTTTTTGGCGATTTTTACCTCCCCCCTCCCCCTTGTCAACAACTTGTCAAACTTCCAGAGACCCCCCCCTATAAAATTACGTCAACATTTGATAACCCCCCCCCCAAAAAAAAATAAAAAATAAATAAATAAATAATAAAAAGAAAAATGTTTAGAAAAACAAAGTTTAATAAACTTTTAACTTATGACATATTTCCAATTCATAACTACAAAGGCTTACACTAAACAGAAAAGAGATTACAGGGTTTACAAAAATGTTTACACATTAGGGTAAAGCAGGGTAAAAGGCCCCGTGGGGCAATAGGCTCCACTTACTGGGGTCATTGAGTAAAATGCTTGACGCCATTTTTTAAGGGAAGAAAGGCATTAAGGTCTACATGGTGGAAAGAAACAAAATAATCTGGGAATCATTTAAAACAAAACTTGGGTTTCTAGCCTATGGCATTGACTGTAACTTTGCATTATATTTGTATGAGTGAATTTTTTCTGCAGTTTCCTGTTTTATTCAAACATGTCTTAAAATTTTTGCTCAGTTGGGACATCTTTGTTTTGGTAATAAAAGAATATTTTTAAGCTGAGATTTTCAAATTTCTCTCAGTTACAAGTACATCTATACTAATTAAGTACATTTTTTCACCTTTAACAATCTGGGTATGTCATTTTTTAAAGTAAAATTACTGATATTTGTATACCAAGTGCTGCTACAAAGGAAGCAATGTTTAAAAAATAATAAAACTTAAAACGGGTCTTAGGTGAAGGATTTTTCCTGTACTATTTTGAATGGAGAGCATTTTAAGAGGAATTTGGTCCAGTTTTTCAATAATTAGCTTGTTTAAATTAATTTATGAAAATCCTGGAGCTTAATGATAATGCCCCCCAAATTTAAAAAAAAATGTGAAAACCACAAAAACAATATTGATAAAACAAGAAATTTCATGTTTTAAACTAAAAAACAATATTAAGAAATGTTTTTAAAATGTTTTTATATTTAAGACATAGAGTGGACCAATGAGAGTTGTCAACAGCCACTGTGAAAATGTATACCTTCTACAAAATGGGGCTTATTGCCCCCATTTCGGTTAAGTTTCATAAATGGATATGTCAAACTTTTTAGTATATTTTTGCTATTTTGCTTCATAATTATGTTGAATAAAAATTTTACCCTTATAGAAATGTAGGTTGCCTATGACTTAAAAGCATTAGTTGTTTGAATGTAATAATATTTTTTGATTTCAAAGGAAAAAAAGAAAACATGTTGAAAACCTGAGGCTTATTACTTCTCTTTACCCAACATCTTTAAATTATGAACATATTTAAAATTAATATAACATTTTAAATTTTAAAGACAATTAAAATATTTACAAAGACTTGTTCTAACTTCAAGCAGAAATGAGATTAAAAATTTAAACTCTAAATATTAAATTTTTTTTTAAGGTAACATTGTTGACGTCAACTTTTCTTGACCTCCCCCCCTCCCCCTTGTCAACAATTGTCAAAAATTTTCAGACCCCCCCTATTTTGTTGACGTAATTTATGGACAGCCCCTAAAGCAATTTTATTGGAGTTACAAAACGATTACAAGTAATCTTGAATACCTCAAGTTGTACGCTTGTTGGACGTTAAATGGCCCCTAACCTCAACATCAAACGTCAACATCTTCAAGCTAACGTCATCTCTGGTCAACTCCGGGAAATACAAACAGTTAGTGATAACAGTGTAGATATATCTGGTCAAGTCCGGGAAATACAAACAATTAGTGATAACAGTGTAGATATATCTGGTCAAGTCCGGGAAATACAGACAGTTGGTGATAAGAGTAGATAATTTATAATTTAGGCCATCAAAGACTTCCTCATTGCTCGGAAAATATTTTTTAAATTTTTTTTAATGAAATAGCCAAAATATTTCAATAGCCCCGCCTCCGATGCCACAACGTGACTCAACTTTTGTTTTATTTTCTCTAATTATTCTTAACTAGATCTAGTTGTTTTTTTCAAGGCTAAAAACTTATAGTAACTCCGATCTCCTGTACCTAATCGCTATTTTATGAGCCGAGAAGATGGTGTTTCATAGAGAAATTATATTTTTAACCGTTTGTCCGCTTATAGATCAAAGCCATATAAAAATAAATAATTAATATAATGAAATTTTGTTCACCTTAATGTACTTTAAAAACAGACATCACAAAAAATATCACAGTAACAGCAATAATTATCAGATTGTAAAATGAAACCATGGAAACATATTGGAAACAGGCACATACTTAAGATTAAGATCTACAAGTTTTTATTCCAGTTAATCTAATAACGATCAATATTACATTTCGAAGTATGACTTTATATAAAAACAATTTTTTAATGCTTTACTTTTATCTATCTGTAGTACGTAATAATATATTTTAAAGTACAAAAAGTTCAGTTATAAATATAACAGCACATTTAGGATTACAAGATGCAACGGGCAGGCTAACATAATAATATACATTATCTGTGATGTTGTGCATCCCCCCCCACACACACACACACACTCACTACGCGATATGAACGCTACTCTCTGACTATCTTGCGAATTTCTTGTTCCTATTTGTAATGTTATCTTTCGACCTGATAATGATTAATTCAACCTCCGGTTTGTGAACTTTTCTGTAAAAACGCACTTCAAGCACAGATGATTTCCTGCTTGGTGGCAATCAATTTGTCAGTTGTAAAAACAGTAGCTCGTGACTTTTGATTACCAGGAAATATGCCAGCCCTAATGAGTTAATACTACTGGTACATCAGATCTATACTGGTTCAGGAATTTAACAATGCTTTCTCGGTGAGAAGAACGCATTCATCCCATGTTGTGCGAGGTTCCAATATTCTTAAATATGTCTACTCTCAAGACTGACTCTGTCTAATACACCAGTGCTTCTCAAAGTGGTGGTCCGTGGACCGGTGCCGGTCCGCGGGCCATCCGCCGCCGGTCCGCAGAAGTCGTCAAAAAGGACATAAAAAATTGTCAGTGCAGGGAAAAATACTGCACCGGTCCCTGATGCAATGGAAAAAATTGTTGCCGGTCCGCCATACTAAAAAGTTTGAGAAGCACTGTAATACACGAATCAAGAGCTATAGGCCTTGTGATAATATGGCGGAAACATATTAATAGAAATATTTGGCTATAAATATCTTTTTTAGGACAAATTTCATAAAAATTTAACAAAAGATACGAGTAATTATGTAAACTGTAGGTATATTGGGAGGAATATATCATATCAGACATCTGTTAGTTCTTAGTTAATTTAAGACAGCTAATTGGACTTGAAAAAGGAAAAACAGTTTTGTAATTTTACTATGATAAAAACATTGTTCCACTAAAATGTAATCTAAAAATAGAACATTACTCATTGAGCTGTGACGTTTTCGGGTTTTAGAAATGAAAAAACACCACTCGTATGGCTAATATTTATATTCTTAAAAATAGTTATAAGAGTTTGAAAGTTATAAATCCGCCAATTTTATTGTTTTTGAAGCATGCAGCTAATGACATTACTGACGTAACAAAAAAAAATTTTTTTATCGCCACGGTAGTGCATGACCGTGCAGCACTGGATATCACCAATTTCAACTGAGCAAAATATAGCCATGCACACTGTTATGGTGTTTAATTTGCTATTTTCCAAAGATTCGACCTTGTACGGAATTGTTAAACTCTTGAAACAGTCTAGACTCTAGACTTAACATAAGTTTCTGCCAATTAGCGTCAGATTGTCAGGCAGTTGTGGGTTCATTTTTAAAACTTATGTGACACACACAAACGGTGCTGTCAGGTTATATAAAGGACTGTTTAGAATCTTGATATTTAATAATTAGTTGCCCTTGTTTACCTAGCACTTGCCTTTACAGAAACTAGAATTTAATTATTTTTTGGCTATTTCTATTATTTGAAACTACAACAACAAATCAGCACCAACAAAATCAAAAGAACAACACATGATCAGTTGTATTATTGAGATTGAAAAACAAGTGCTAATATACACTAAGTTCTTGTTTTTCGAAGATTTAGCGTTATCTGTCATCACAATCAAAACGCATCTTTCGATTTAAAGAACAAATGAATGTTCTGAATATAGATTGCTCTTTCCAGTCTCGTCTTTCTCGTTGTCTTCTTTTTATTTATTGCGTGCGGAAATCGATTGCAAGGTAAATAAAATTAGATATTTCGACACGTAAAGCTGTTTTCAATGGTGCCTCTCTTAGCATAAGTAAATGGATAAGAGGCCGTCCATAAAGTACGTCACGCTATTTTTGACAATTTTTAACTCCCCCCCCTCCCCCCTGTCACAAACTGTCACAAATCTTGGACACACACCCCCCCCCCTAAAGAACGTCACACTTCCGAACAAAAATTGTTATTTTTATTAATAAAATAATTAAAATTTAATATAAAACACCGTGGCGTCATACATGGCCTGACCCCCCTCCCCCTGTCACAAATTGTCACACTTTCTTACACCCCCTCCCCCCTCTGGGGCGTGACGTACTTTATGGACGGCCCCTAACATGTAAACAGGGTATGAGTTAGCCTGACAGTAAGCCTGATTGCAGTCTCACCCCCATTATGTTTGCATAACTACCCAACAAACTTTAGACAGATATTATTTTAATTGTGGCGTAATCTATTCATAACAAGTCCCGTCGTTACCAACGGGATAGCAAGTCAATGGATGGTTGTGGCCAAAAAAAAAGTAATGAGTATCGTTCGTTACACGTCATTGAAGGTACTTGAAATATTACGGGGAACCAAAGGGGGACCACCGGTGCGTCCTTTTAACTTACTTCCCTTTTTTTTAAGCCCCCCAACAAAACAAAAACAAGACAGATGTGAAGTTCTGGATAGAGCAGGTTCTTTTCTTACTTCCTCTCAAATTAGTTGTATGGTGTTAGAGAGTTTTAATGTAGAAACTTGATTGTTATTATTTAATTGTTGTGTGTTGGTGCCATTATGTTGATTTTTGAAACATCGTTTTTTTATTATACGATTTACGGATAAAAAATAATCTTAATAAAATATAAACATGAACTGGCAGTTCGTCAAGGTTACTAATTTACCAAATGAGTCATAAACTCAAAATGATGAGGATTAGAATTTAAAACAAAACAATTATTTCAATTGAAGATATATGCATAACTGTAGCTGTTCGTGTCACATACAGAAAATTATAGTTAGATAAATGTATTTAATTATAATTTGAAAAGTACCAATTTGTCACGATACATGATTCAACAGAAATTGTTCTTTAATGTTTTATTTCGATATTCTTCTTTTCTGTTCAATAGAATCATAATCATTTGGGTCTATATCGTATTTAAAATTGTACGTATTTAGTTCGTAAGCTCTATAATAATTTCTATTAGTCATACATTACATTACGTATTCTTCATGTTTGGATGTTTGATTACATTACAGTGCCAATATGTTGCACAGTTTTTTTGTCATTGCGCCTCTAATCCTGTATCAATCATACATGTGTAAGTAATCATTAGTAATCATACATGTGTAAGTAATCCTTATCAATCATACGTGTGTAAGTAATCCTTATCAATCATAAATGTGTAAGGGGCCGTCAATAAATGACGTCACGCACCTAGGGGGGATGGGGGTCACACTTTTGCGACGAGTTGTGACGAGGGGGGGGGGTTAAGAAATGTGACGCTACATCAAAAAGCGAAGCTTCAAATAAAAGTTCCACTTAAATATTTAATTGTTTACAATTTATTTAATGACCGGTTTTTATTTATTTTTTTAAACTGTCTTTTTTTAAAAAAATACATAGATTTTTTTTCTTGGTAATTTAAAGTCATTGACAGCAGAACAAACAGAAGCAACTAAATTTGTTTACCTTGTTTAGTCGATAAGACTAAATGTCTAGTAATTTGGTAAACAATAAAATGTTATCTTTTGAGGTAGTCAAAACAGTACAAAATTTCGACTTTTAAAATATACATAATAATGTCATTACAGAAATAATACGTCCGTCAATTGGCTATTTAAGATGAGGCCGCGGGCCAGTTAAAATTTCAAAGCGTGGGCTGTATTTGCCCACGGGATGGAATTTGGACACTCCTGCACTAAATACATACTTAAACGAAAAAAAAATGATTTGAAACATGTTCATTTTCATATAGAAAATACGGCTTTTGGGGGGGCGCTACAAAGCTTTGTGACGTCATATAGGAGGGGTGTCTAAGTTTTTATGACGAAGTGTGACGAGGGGGGAAAAGGGGGGGGGGTAAAAGTTGGCCCAAAATCGCGTGACGTCGTTTATGGACGGCCCCTAAGTAATTCTTATCAATCATTCATGTGTAAGTAATTATGTATCAATTATTCATGTGTTAATAATTTTGTATCAATCATACATGTGTAAATAACAATGTATCAATCTGACATCTGTAAGTCATCGGCATCCTTCCGTCTCGCAAGACGATGGCACATCATCGTTTGGGTTGGTTGCATTTTCTCGTGTGGCTGAGCAGTCTTATCCTTGAGTGACAGTCTTTACCACAGCTTTTTACACACGAGTTCTGTGCTTCCAATGTTTTGGTCCTTTCTCCTAGCTCTTCTGTCTGTAGCCTCCTCCATCCTTCGCTCCTCGGCAACTATGACGCCCTCTTTGACAACTGTGTGCCACGTAGATCGGTCTTCTGCCTTACACTCCCAGTCGTTTGTGCGTATTCTGGCTGCTTTCATGTCCCTCTGGCAGACATCTTTAAATCGCAGACGTGGACAACCTGTCTTCCTCTTTCCCGATGCCAGTTCTCCATATAGGAGGTCCTTGGGGATGCGACCCGGGCTCATTATTTTTTACATGTCTTAGCCATCTCAGGCGTCTTCCACTAAGGATTGAGAACATGCTCTGGGTATTGGCAGGCGTCAGGACCTCACTATTCTGGCACTTTGTCCTGCCATTTAATGCCAAGGATGCGACGCAGGCACCTCAAGTGGAAGCTATTACGCTTGCACTCATGGGATGTATAAGTGCTCCATGTCTCGCTCCCGTACATCAGCGTACTGATGACGCAGGCTCGATAGACACACAGTTTGGTTTTCTCAGTTAGCTTGATGTTTTGCCAAACCCCATTTATTTAGTTTTAGCCCATTGTGGCAGCTGCCTTGCCAATTCTACTGTTTATTTCGTCCTCAATGGACAGTGAATTGTAAACCTTGGACCCCAAGTAGGTGAAGCTGTCCACAACCTCCACGTTTTCATTGTGAATATTGATGGTAGGAGGAGAACATGTGTCTTGGGCCATGATGTTTGTCTTTTTTTCAAAATTAGTAATCATGTTTTAATCATACATATGGAAGTAATCCTTAACAATCGCACAGGTGTAAGTAATATTGTGTCAATCATTCATGTATAAGTAATCATGTATCAATCATACACGTGTGAGTAATTCGGTATCAATCATACATGTGTAAGTAATCATATATCAATCCTACATATGTAAGTAATCATATATCAATCCTACATATGTAAGTAATCATATATCAATCCTACATATGTAAGTAATCATATATCAATCCTACATATGTAAGTAATCATATATCAATCCTACATATGGTAGTAATCATATATCAATCCTACATATGTAAGTAATAATTTATATCATAATTATATTCAATATAATGTATTAATCAATAAATAGTATTGGCACATTGCTGATATAATGATAAGTGTTGTATAGAGTTATCACACTTTTTATCTAAGGTCGAATCCCGTGTGACGCTGTCTTGGAAGGAGCATCTACCACGCTGGTGTGTACCGGGAATAGTGAAAACAATGTCACAGAACTGAGCTGGAAGCTGGGAGACCAGCAATTAAGCTTATGCAACTCCACAGTCTGTTCATCTCCTCCTAACTCTTCATTCAATGGCTCAGCGACAACATTTCAGTGACGGAAAATGCAACAGCAATTTGACGATTTATTCATACAACAGACACTTCAGAAATATCACTGTCAGTTCAAATTCGACATGTTTTCTACAATGCGTGCCGGATGTATACGTCGGTGTGTTGAGAGTCTCAAAAGTTTTACATTCGTGAGATTAAATTTCAAGGTTTAGATTCTTGGCGAAATCTAAACCTATTAGTTTTGTTTTGTTTTTAAATCAAATACTATGAGGGTTCTTTAATGAATAAATAAATTAGTAGAATTTTATTTGCTGAATTTAGTTTTAAAAAATTATATCTATACAGAAGTAACATAGCGAGGTTCGTCAAATTAATCTTCTTGCTTAACCTTTAACCTCTCAGTGGAAATATTTTAAAAGAGTGAAGAAAAAGTTGAAAGCTACAAAATAATTTATAATTTTCAACATGTAGTCTTTGAACGCAGTAAAACAACATTAATTGATCTCTTTAATCACGCTAGAAAAAGCATTTACAAGTCTTTTTTCTCATTTTTTTATAGTACAGAATGAAACAGCCAGGTGTTTCTCGTCTGCTCTCGCTTCCAACTCGGATTCGTTTAAACTGTCTTGTCAAGTGAACCCTGTCTTCCCTTCAGCAAAATGTGAATATACAGTTTACAAAGTAAGTGCGTAATAAATTTAACCATGGAAATTATGGTGTTAATTTATGTGAGTGTTAAGTAGCATATCCCTCTTAACCAATTTGAACTTAAAAAAAAATTTAAGCGAGAAAGTATTGTTACGAAACATTTTTATAAAATTGTGATTTTTTCCCTGAATTTTCTATGGCATTACAATACAATTTAAAATCACTTATTTTTTCGGGTAGTTATATTCTTTTTGTTTTTTTAAACTCAAACTTTAATCGTCTACTTCCCTTTTTTTATGGAGGCTTAATGAAGACAAACACATATATTATTTACAAAAGCACATTCTAAATTTCCCAAATCGAAAAAACGTCAAAAGTCCCTATACTGCAGCACTATACTGCATTAGACATTCTCCATTGCAAAGATAAAAGCAGAGGTCAAATACCCATATCGAATAAACAATTCAAACTGCCCAAACTTAATACACTAGCCGTGGTCACACACATAAGGTCCATATCTAATACACACAACTTGAAAACAAACCAAACAGGTAGAAATGAGTGAAACGATGAAGCTATTGAAAAATGTTGATAGAGAAACCATAGACGATTAATTTTAATCTGTTTGCTTATACTCCGCGCGAGTTTGAAATGAAAATTATAACAAAATTTATTATAGCCTCGCGGTCAAGTGAACTGGCCTGATGACCTCATCACCTACACACACTCACATAATGGATCGGATTCTTTTTACAACACGACATGTGCCATACAACTTCCCGTGGCTGAGCTTACTGCAGGCACTTGGAGGTTCAAAGTCAAAATATATCCAAATGTAACTGGAAATGTTACATACGGGTTGCAAGAGATTAAAAAAGACATAATATTTCGTAAGCCGTTTTCAGTGTTTGTCGTGTCTTATTGGGTTTCTTATTTTTTTGTTGTTGTCAAGTTTGGTAGATCCTACGTTTGGTTTGTTCCAGTTTTTTCCTCCATGATTTATTTTTATTTTTTTATATCATATTTTGAATATAAAATAAGTTAGTAGAAAAAAGCAAAATTGTTAACTTGATTGCTTGATAATAGTTAAAGAATAAAACAATTTTAAAGCTTTTTAAATAACTATAAAAGTGCATTTATTTACATGCGATTGATCGTAGAAATATTTGTATTTTAAATTTTTTAAAACTATGTTACTTTTTATTGAAATAATAATATATAGTTTCTAGTCATGCTTAATTAACGTGTCTTTTTAAATCATGTATATTAACTCGTGGTGTCTGTTTGAGCATTTGTTTGTCGAAAAAACTTTGGATCGATTTTTAACCCACTTCCTCGTAAGCTAGCGAGCTGAAATTTTGCAGGCAGACTCATGCCGATGATAAAAACGATGTTTCAAAATTTTAGATCGATCGCATGTACTGTAATTAAATTATTGACTTTTTAGATTATTTTATTTTTCTCTATGTATCATGTTAAATTTTTGAGATAAGAGTGTCGCGGCAGTGGCGTAGCTAGGGTCATCTGCGCCCGGGGACATGACACCAAGTATGCGCCCCTTCTTGGACCGACATATTCTGGGGGCTCACTGAGCCCCGAAGAAATTTTGAAACTTTACGGTTTATATGGTTCATTTTCAAAGCATCTGGTATTTTTAATGAAATAGAATACATACTAATAATTCTCTATACAATTGTTAACAATTTATTTGACAAAATATATACTCTACTAATTATACATGACTGGCATAGACATAGTCTACAACAAATTGATCCTCCTTGATTTGACTGTCGCTAACTCGTCAATCACGTTGTCAAAATTAATATTCTCAAGTGTTTCTCTTTCGATGCTAAGAAGTGCAAGATCACTTAGACGATTTTGTCCCATTGAAGCATGTAAACAAGACTAAATAAGCTTCAGTTTTCTGTAGGACAGATCACAGCTTGCAATTGAAACAGAAATTGTTAGAAGTATTTGCAGTGAAATGCGTAGATTCGGAAATACGTCATCTCCATAAAACCAAGAAGATCCAAAGGAGTTTCCGGTAGAATTTCAGTCCGCGTACTGAGCAGCATTTTGCTCCGATTTCTGTGCACAATTCGTGACCATTGACGTCAATGTCGTAGAAATTTCCAAAATCTAAGCAATTTTGACGAAGTGTATCGACAGCGAGACGAGTTTTGACGTCTAGTAAAAATCCACATTTGGTGGTTAGGTTTTTTTTAATGTAAAAACCGTATTGATATCTCCTGTTGGAGTCTATCAATTGCGCTGTTAATAACACGTGCAATTTCTTCTTCTGCAGAAAGTCCTGCATCTCTTGCTAATTACCCAGGTATCATCTTATGCCATCTAATCCTTATGTCAACCTCGATTCCCCAAGTTGTGCATCTTGTTTTTCCATTGTCTACCGCAACCTGGATCAAATTATTACAAATTTTGACAATTTTTTGCTCCAGCGATTCAAGATCAGATGCTGCTTCCTTGAAATTCATAATAGAATTCTGCAACTGTTTCGGGACACGATCAATTTTCCCAAGTATGATGTTCCAGAAATGTAACAAAACTAGAAAGCTAATGTTCAATATACCTGCCAGCAAAGTTTCTGCATCACTTCTGGTGTCAGGCGTCATAGTTGCATCTTCTGATAATTTTTTAACAGCCCTACTAGTTCATCTAGTCCTTCATAAACAGCTTCTGATCGTGCACTCCAGCGTGTTTCAGAATCCCTCTTCACTGTCATTGGCACAACTCTTTTTAATTCTTCCCAACGAGTTGTTGAACGAGAGAAAAACAAATATCTTTTCATCTGTTCTGTGATTTCTAGCACATATTCGCCGGTTTAATGCCGGATATATGCCCAGTCATTACAGCAGCATTGTCATAACATTGTAACCAACAGTCGGCTAAAGGTATGTTATCAGCTTCAAGTTTCTCTACGATAACTCTTTCAAGGCTTGCTGCGTCTTTGGAATGTATCTGAAAAAACCTAAAATGATTCTTTGATTGTCACTTTTTTAGTTTGAAAAATCCACATCCACAAATCTGATGACTTGAGAAAGCTGTTCCCGGTGTCCTTGATCGGTTGTTGAGTCAAGTAAAATACCGTAGTACTTGTTTTTTGCTGATTTCACTCAACAGCTGATTTCTTACAGTGGATTAAGTAGGTGGATAAACTCATTTTGGATTTCCGGTGATAAATAAGATACAGAACCTGGATTTTCTCGGGGATGTTGAATGATTACAGAGAGAAAGTTTCCAACATTTGTATCCTCGCACCTTATGCAGCTGTTCTTCATGGCCACGCAGTGCCAAATTTTGTGAAACTAGAAACTTAATACAGGTAAGCATTCTTTTTCAAAAATATCGCGCCAACGTTGTTTTTCCAATTGAATTTGAACTTGTACTTGGACATCAATTCCAGTTAATTCAAGTATCCTCCGCTCGGCTTCCTTCCATGTAGTAAAATCTCTGCGGTGGCCAAGACTGTTTTCATGAGACTGTAGTTTTTCTGGCTTTCTCCATTTGTTGAAACCATTTGCTAACTCATATGAAGATTTTGAGTTTGAACGTGATGATGTAACCGATGGTCGTAGGCAGAGGCGTCACTAGGGTTGGTGTCACTCAGGGCGGTAGCTCATGGTGTCACCCCTTCACGACTTAAAGCATAGACCTCCTCCGAGTCTTTCAGTGCCAAGTAACGGGAACATACAGAGTTTTACATTTTGGTGTCACCCTGGTGCGTTCTACACCCCTCGCATTCCCACTTAAAGTTTTCGCTTTTAACGTATTTCATTGTATTTGATTTGTTTGTTGTTGTTGTTTTTTGGTGTTTTTTTCTACGTGAAAAAAAATTGTTGTATTTCTCTTTTTTTAAACATACAATCGTACACAGTAACATTTTAGATTTTGGTGTCACACCCCTGATGGTGTCATCTGGGGCGGCCCACCTCAACGCATACCCCTAGTGACGCCACTAGTCGTAGGTGGTCCTAATGTTTCCATTAGAACTTACTAGGGGCTTTGTAGACCTTGGTGGGCGCCTCATCACCCTTCCAGGTCAGTGGAGGAATTTCTTAGCGTTAGTAATTCATCATTTTTATTGTGGCTTTAATGTGGGCTCGATCCCAAGCCCCTCAGCTTGTGAGGCGAGTGCACTATTGACTTCGCTATCCAGCCGCAGAAACACTAAACAGCTTTATTAATTGGTGAATATAATAGCCCCGAGCGATTTACTCCCAGCAACTCACAGTTTTTATTTTTTTTTAAAAAGCCATCAGCAATCCTACATTGTGGATGTGTAATTTATTTATGAGTAGAATGGCGCCCTTAATGCTCAATTGGGGCGCCACAATCATGCTTGCCAACTGGCTTGTAATGAAGATATTTTCGGAGCTTCAAAATTCAGTCTTGCAAGCGTATTTTAGATACATAAGTTTACATCAAAATACAATTAAATATTAATATTTAATACTCATTTTGGCGCCCCCTAACGTGGCGCCCGGGGACATATGTCCCCCCCTGCACCCCCCTCGCTACGCCACTGTGTCGCGGTGCGTATTATATTGAACGGCCTTTTTATTAATACTTTCCTGTTGCGCGATTTGGTGCGTATTATATTGACAATACTTTTTATAAACATATTCCTGATCGGTGCGCATTATATTAAACATGTTTTACGACACAACTGCAATTTTGTATTTTTGGATGGTCTTGCGCTGCGTATTATAATGAACATTCTTTTAGTTACTTCTCGTACATAAAGGATTTATAGTCAAAAACTTGGTTTTTTACGTTTTTTTTTATTCCTCCGTCAAGTTATCTTTAGATAAAAACATTGTCAATTTTGTACATTCGTTTAGGTTTTCCACGCGTGGCATTAAGCTCTGATTGTTCCCCACCAAATCTTCCCCACGGGTTCATCCTGCTGGAAACGACGGTGACCTGTACGTGTCGGCTGCTGGACAGAGGTCATCCACCTGGTCACGCCCAGTGGTACAGTGCCAATGGAATGCAACTGGGTGTGTCGGACGGTACAGGGAACGCCGCGGTGCAAATCTCTTCCTCGGTTAATGTTAGCGGTGAGTTAATCTAATATAAAAGAAAACAACTGTGTTAATTTGAGCCATGCAGTGAGATTGCATTAATGCATCGAGTGGATTGAAAACTACTTTGAAATTCCAAAAGAGACGTCTACCAAGACTTACAGATTGACCTGAAGGCTTGTAACCCGCGAGCGAAACCTAAGATTGCCGCATAGAGGATGCCATGTTAATGTATGTAACAACAGCACTACCAGACTTATTAAAAAAAAACACATTTCAAGGTTGACCATGAAATACAAGATAGGCAAGAGTTACCGGTAGTTAAAAAAAATTCTTTGGTAAACATGACGAAAGCGCATACATTAAAATTCGTTGTTGAAAACAAAATTTGTAAAACAATTAATTGAAACGTCCAAAAAAATAAATCAAATGATTAAATAATGTGCAGATGTTTAATAATAATATATTATAGCTTCTGGTAGAACAGTCGAATCTTATAGAATGTAGAAAAAGACCTTGATGATCTACAATAACAACACCGATATTCAATTTCCATGCAGAAATTCGTTGATGACCCGCTCGTAAGCCTACCCCCAAACTTTTCCCTCTATATTTTGTCCAAAAAATGTCAGCTTGAACGATTGTATACGGTAAATTAAATTTGCATTATATAATACACTGACCATGAAGGTTTCCAGACATTCACCTTGAAAAAAAAATTGAAAGATAAATTACGACACTCTACAAACGTTTTCCCCCATGCATGATTATTTCAGACATCAAGTACAGATCTGACGAGTCTCAACACTATCGATGCTGCGCCACGTCATCACTCGTTGGTGGTAGTGACTCGGTGAACTTCACTTTCAAGTTTGCAAGTAGGTCGACATTCAAGGTCCTGGTGACCTTAAGAAATATCTTACCTCTTAACCAAATGAGGGATACAAAATGTAACCATTTCAGTGCTATAAAATGTCATCGAATGATTTTTTTAAAAATCATTATATAACGTTATCTTTATCTAAGGTCAAAAGATTTAAAGTTTAAACAAAATAACAACGATAAAAGGCTCGACAACATCAAATCGTCTTCGGCAGAATATTAATAAGCTTTAACTCTGTTTGTCAGTTATGTAGAGCAGTGGTCCCCAACCTTTTTAACGCCGCGGACCGGTAAAAGTTTGATAATTTTACCGTGGCCCACTAACCTGGGGAGGGAGGGGTGTGGGGTTATGGTTATGGATTAGTCCAATAACCTGGGGAGGGGGGTTATGGTTATGGATTAGTCCAATACCTGGGGGGTGGTTTTGGTTATGGATTAGTCCAATAACCTGGGGGGGTATGGTTATGGATTAGTCCAATAACCTATACGAACAAAATTTCACTTCTAATACAGTCGGACCTCGCTAAGTCAAACTGAAAAGGGCCGGAAAATAAATTAGACTTCAGGAGTTTTCGAGTTAGGGAAAATGGCGTAATAGGCGCAGTATTCGGCCGGGACCTTTCAATTAATTCGATATATGGAAGTTTTCGACTTACGGGAGTTTGACTTACAGAGGTCTGACTGTATGATACTTGGACTTTATAGTGTATGTTACCTAAAAAGTCAGATTTCTCTCTGGCCTTGTTGTGTATACCCAACTTGGGTTACGGCTTTGAACATGTTTTTACTGCCAAATTTCTCCGTGGTATGAATGAATGAAGACATAGGAAACACTGGGTACACTCAGCACTTCAATAGTTTTTACTAGTAGTGGAACCACTTTTTTTTGGCATTATAACTATTTTCAATCATTTTAATCCGATGGTAAAGTGGCAGCGCACTGGACTGCCGTACCAATGGTCACGGGTTCGAATCCGTGTGAAGGCAAGGGTTTGTTCCCGGGGCCTAGGGCGTCCCTGAGTCACCCCGCTCCGAATGGGTACCTAACACTACATGTAGTTAGGCGGCTGGGTAATGCGTGGGACCCACAAAGCGTGGCCTGTGAACGCTGCCTCACTTGCCAACAGATCATCTGTCATGGTCTCTGGACGCAACTATCTTCTGCATAGAAGGAGCGTCTGTATTGATAAGATAAGATAAGATATTTTCAATGATGTTATTTTTCATGCGTGACATGTGCCGTTTACTTTTGTTTTCAATAGTTATATATTTGGTATATTATATCCTAACCTAGTTGACTTTGCATGAACCTCTCCCCAGGTAGTCCACACCTTCAGCGACAGATGAAGCCATCCTTCACATCCTCGCCAGATGGTCACGTGTACATTGTGGTACCCGTATGGGGCTTCCCTCCCCCTGACAACTTCCGGCTGGCAATCACTCGTAACGGATCCGTGTTTGACGTCTGGCGGGAGGCGTACGCCGTGGCTTACACCAAGATAACCAACTGGACGGGGGAGGTTACTCTCGCTATCAAAGACGTGCAAGCAGGCGACGACTCTTTGGTTTACACTCTCCGTATAGGCAATACGCTTGGGATGGATTTAATTTTAAACTTCACATTGACTGAAGGTAGTCTTTGAATCATTCCCTCTGCAAATTTAAACTTTTCATTTAAATCGAGGTTCGAATAGATTTGATTCGCTTTTCTTTCGTCACGTATAAGACGCCTGTTGTGTTTACTATTGAGTCCTACTATTGGTACCGTGTTTTGTGTTCACTTATTTAAGTATGTATTATCCCAACATCTCGTACCACATATTCTACTTGTTATCAGTTATAGACGCCATAGACGTCTCATATTGAAAAAACAAAAACAAAAAAAAACAACAAATAAAACAAAATACAGCAAAAAAAAACACAACAAAACAACAACAACAACAACAAAAAACACACCAAAAAAAAATTTCAAAAATGAAAACAGTAAAAATGTTTCGCAATTCATGCACATAAAATGATAGAAACAAAATTATTAACAAATATCGTTGATAAACTACTATTTTAGATTATAATACAAAAAGAACGAATTTGTTCAAATTTGCTACACCGTTAGTCCGAAATCTAGTATTTTGCTCCAACAGTTGAGGATAAGAGGACGGCCGAAGACAAGGTGTCATTGGAAACGGGGCTTCCTACAGCCCTTGGCGTTGTTTCGGGAGTTACTTCCCTTATCATCGTCACAATGGCCTGTGTTGTGTATTATCTTCTCTGGACGAACCACCGACAACGTTCTGCAGCTCTTGGCGCCAATTCTCAGCCCATCTACACGAGCACGGAACTCGACCAGAAGGAGGACAGACAGTACGAACCCTTCAAACTAGGCTCTGCTTATTTGAAAGGTGATGCACTTTTCTCTCTCTCTCTCTCTCTTTCTCTCTCTCTCTCTCTCTCTCTCTCTCTCTCTCTCTCTCTCTCTCTCTCTCTCTCTCTCTCTCTCTCTCTCTATCTATCTATCTCATTCTCTCTCCCTCTCTCTATTACACCCCTCTCTCTCATCATGCTCTTTACCTCTAATTTAATCCGATTCTTTCCCTCTCGTCCACAAATATCCATTTGGTTGCCTACCTTACTCTCATCTTACTTCACGTCAGCCTTACTTCCCAGATGCGGTTCTCACTCTCGTTTCCTGTTACAACCCGAGAGTCCACTAATGATTGTATGTGCAAAGAGATTCAAGCCCAAATTTAACCGATTATTTCCTATTATTTGTTTCAAACGATTTTCTATATACTTTTAAAAATCAAGTTGTTACATTATATATAAAAATAAAACTTTAACAAACTTTAAAAGATTTGAAAATGTCCATTGATTTAACACTTTCCATTTATTAAAATTTTCAATCGCTTGAAATTTTTCCTTGATTTGAAACTTTTAAAACGTTAAATTGATTTAAACATTTCCATTGATTGAAACTTTCCAATTATAAAACTGTCCATTCATCTGAAACTTTCCCCTTGATTTGAAACTTTCTATTAATCAAAAAACTTTCCATTGATTTGAAACTAATTCTCCCCAGAAATGTCAACCAGCAATGAAGTAATTAACCTTGACCCAGTAACAGACCATAGACCCGGGGCTCGGCGCCCCACCAACATCACAAGTGAACCAGTTCTACCAGAACTAAGAGCGAGCACATCAAGCAACGTATACACACAGGACGGCGGTGAATCTCTGCAAGAAATCTACGCTAACCTGCGTGGCTCAACCAATGATGAGACGGATGATATGGGAGATGATATGGGAGATGATGTGACAGGTGACATGACGGGGGATGTGGCAGGTGACATGACAGATTATATGACAAATGATGTGACGGGAGATGTGACAGTTGACATGACGGGGGATGTGACAGGCGACACAGCAGATGATACGACAGATGAGATGACAGTGGATGAAAAAGATGAAGAGGTGGAAGATGTCTACCAAAATTAAAATAAGTACAAACAGAGGTTCTTAAAATATTCTGCTACAACTCTATTATAAAACTACACTTTCAGAATAGTGGTTTCAACAAAAAAAAATTTAAAAAATGTGACGTTCGATAGACCTTTTGGAATTGTACGAAAACATCAAATGGCCCGTGTTATGTAAACGGAAGTGTCAACAAATTTCTTTTAACGGTTATCAACTTTGTTATCAATGGTTACAAAATGATATGATCTTACCATTTTTGTTTGAAAAAAAAATATATATGTTTCTCGCCAATATGAATTATAATGAATGTATAAATGAAGTTATCTTTATTAATGGAGGACTCTTCTAGAGTTTTTGATGCTTACATTTATCAACTTATCAGATAGTGTCACTTATCGTTAAAAACAAAAATGATATCCTCAAGTTTAAATTTAAATTAAGGGGAGGTGTGGGTCAAAATTCTAAAATTTGTATTAAGCATCCTGTGTGATTTGAAACAAAATATTCTTGTAGGGTGTCAAAATAGATGTAAATTGCATAATTTTTTTTCGTAAAAATCTCTTTGGCTTCCATGGAAACTCAAATAAACATCCGCCCTTTTGTTTTTAGGAAAAAATTCAAAACACTTAGGATTTTTTTGAATAACTAGTTATGACTTTCAAATTTAAAATATACATAATTTATCATGCTTTAAAACTTAATAACAGGATTTTTCTTTGGCTGCACTAGTTTAACAAATAAAAAATCACAAAAAGTTTCTCTATCTTTTTGATTCAAAACAATGGATTATGGGATAGATTTTGATCTGTATTTTCCATTTGTAAGGCAGTTATCTAAATGTTAGGTTATTCAAATCTTTATTTGTGTCTAAAGATCACACAGAAAAATAGGAGTAATTTGCTCAATAATTTAAAACGTTATAAGAGTTTAAGTGACCAAAAACATCGAAAGCGGGAAAACTGAAAGAAAAAAAAACGCCAAAATTCATAGAAAATATCATATTAATTTTTTTTTAAAATGACTGGACATAATTTGGTTTAGTAGCTTAAGCTGGATCTTTCTAATTTTTTTAAATTATAATGACTGGGACATAAAATGGTTTAGTAGCATCTTTTCCTCATTGTCCCATTAACGTTTTTTAACTCTACTCTTCGCCTGTAATTTTCGCTTCTTCGTGCACTTATTTATTTGTTTTAGCTCAAAATTACTTCGAATAGTCTCAATCATAAAGCTGAATTTTTATTTCAAACATAAATGCAAATCTAAAGTTATTCTTTAAAATTTGGAATGCTAAGAATTATACACTGTGACTTGAATAAAATTGAATTGAAATCACAATACATGTAAATACTATTTAAGATAGGTTTCCAATGAATGTTCTTACGTCCGTGTCGATAAGAAATAAAATGTCCATGTAAACTTCAATGCACACACACACACCAGATTTTGTATCTGAAAAATAATAAATAAATTATATTTCGTAAATTATATTCAATGCACACACTGAAAAAAAAATAAAAATGAAAAGATTCAACCGTCTGTTAATAAGTGCATCTTAAAAATGATTAAAAGGCAATTTTAGAAATGGCCTATGCTATTCTGAATACCAAGGAATGAACATAAAAACATATTCAATTCGCAATTCATATTAATTAAGCGTTTTCAGGATCACTTCATTAAATTTAGTCAAGTTTTGTTAATACGTTCGGTAGCGAAAGTTTATAATGTATAGTGTATGTAAAGCTTATGTAAACTGTTTTAAAGTGTAAATTTATTTGACATAGGCCATCACTTTCAACATAAAATAAACTCGCTACATCTATGGTTTTTAATTAAATGTCGAGTTATGAATTATATTTGAAAAAATCCCAATTTTATTCATTGCATGTAAACTATTAATACAATGCATCGTGAAAATAATTAAAATTAAAATAATTTAAACGCATATGTAATATATAAAGCTCATATATTTTTATGTTTTTTTGTTTGTATCCATTAAAAGAAGGCCAATGCTTTGTTGACATTTTTCCAAAAGATCTCTGTCACTGTCGTCACTAAAAAAACTCTTATATATTTACGACACTGCATCGTAACACAATTGTAATTAATACAATATTTGCAACAGCGTCATGAGATAAAGATAAATAAAGAAATTAGGCTATATTCCTAATTTTTTATAAAAAAAACCAAAAAACAAATCAATTTTATGTTAAAAACGCATGTGAAACCATGACAATAATTGATTTTAAAAATGGCCTTTGTAAATCCACCATCAAAGGAATGAACATAACATATTCAATTTGCAATACAAAATAATTAAGCGTTTTCAGGATCACTTTATTTAGTTTAATCTACTTATGTTAGTAGGTCCGGTAGCCTAAGTTTAAATAGTATAAGTGTATAGGTTATGTAAAAAACAATAGCTTATGTAAAAGACAAACAAAATATAAATATTATATTAATAGGACACAGCTAAATTTAAGATGCGTAAACGAAAATGTGTGCACAGTGATCAGGCGATAAAAGATTTTAGAACGCGCACCGCTAAAAATGAAGCCTTGAAAAAAATACTGACACAATTATTACATAAATAGGTTTTTATTAAATGTCGAGTTATGGAACAGAAAATAATTAAAACAAATTCGCAATTAAATTTAAACGTGTAAACAATTAAATCTAATGCATCGTGTGACAGTTGTAATTAAATATGTTTACGTGTCTATCTAATATATAGAAAGTAACAGTAAAGAAAATGACAATTCTTTGTACTACACATCTCAAATTATGAAGCGTACACGAAAATGTGCGCACCGTAATTAGACATTATAATAATTTTTGAATGCGCACCGCTGAAAATAAAGTATTGGGGAAAAACGTCACCAAAAGTAACTCGCTTTGAACGGCATTTGAACGTCCGCGTAAATTTGTTCAATACAGAAATGAGGTTAAATTTTTTATTCTTTGTCTCTGCATTTTCTGATTATTTAATTTACGGCATTCGGGCAATAGGGACAATTACAAAAACTAACTTAAAACCACCTTCAGGGTAAAAGGAACCGTCCTGCCAAATTTGGTCCCCGTCCGTCATTTGGTTTTTCCGGGGCTGTCTAACAGAAAGTCGAAAAGTGAAACATACAAACATACAAACACCAACTGAGCTTTATATATTAGATATATATATATATATATATATATATATTATATAAATCTAATACATAATCGCCCTATCTGTGCGTGTGTCTCCCCAAAGTGACATCACTCTGCGTTTTTTTTTAAATTGAAAAGAGAGACTTAAAAATCTATTTTGGTTTCCAGATTAACATTGACAATGACGTCATTGTTTTTATGAGGATTGTTAATTATTAAATACTTTGTGTGATTAACATTAACAATGACGTCATTGTTTTATGAGGATTGTTAATTATTAAATACTTTGTGTGCATTTCAGGAATATTTCGCAGGCGCCCTACAACCAGTGGCGTCGCTAGGGGGGGGGGTGGCGAGGGACAGGCCGCCCCCCCTGACAGCCATCAGGGGGTGACACCCGAGCCTAAAATTTTACTGTGTACGATTTTATGTCAGAAAAAAGAAGACAGATGTTTTCATCTAGGAAGAAATCAAGTATTACAATGAAATACGTCAAACGCGAAAAAAAATTTAAAAATCAGTTAACTTGCAATAATAAAACAGTCCCAACACACAAACAACATTAAAACAAATTATGAAAAAAAGAAAAGAAACATTCGCAGCAGAAAATCTTTAAAAAGGGCTGGACATGAAAGAGACAGTGTCCTATGTTTTAAAATATATAAAGCCATTTGGGCTTGGACAAACCGACAGCATCAACGAATCCCATCTCACGACTCCCTCCACCACAGTGGGGTGTGGGAATACGATTTTTATCAAAAAAAAATAATTAAAAAAAATAAATAAAAATAAAAAGATGGGTTTTTAAAAAAGGCTGGGCATGAAAGAGGCAGTGTCTTATGTTTTAAAATATATAAAGCCATTTGGGCTTGGACAAACCAACAGCAAGGACGAATCCCATCTCACGACTCCCTTCACCTCAGTGGGGTGGGGGAATACGATTTTTATCAAAAAAAAATATGAAAAGATGGGTTTTAAAAAGGGCTGGACATGAAAGAGGCAGTGTGCTATGTTTTAAAAGATATAAAGCAATTTGGGTTTGGACAGACCAACAGCATGGGCGAATCCCACCTCACGACTCCCTCCGCCCCAGTGGGGTGGGGGAATACGATTTGTATCCCCCCCCCAAAAAAAAATATAAATAAATAAATAAATATAAAAAGATGGGTTTTATTTGTTGATGCTTTTCTAGAGGAAAATTATGAATTCAATGTCTTTGAGTTAATATTTCGTTATTGTATATATATTTATTATAGGCGTGAAAGAATAGATTAAATACTTTGTGTGCATTTCAGGAATATTTCGCAGGCGCCCTACAACTAGTGGCGACAGGGGGGGGGGCGGGCCGCCCCGGTTGACACCCATCAGGGGGTGACACCCGAGCCTAAAATTTTACTGTGTACGATTTTATGTCAGAAAAAAAGAAGACACATTTTTTCATCTAGGAAGAAATCAAGAATTACAATGAAATACGTTAAACGCGAATTATTTTTTTTTAAAATCAGTTAACTTGCAATAATAAAACAGTCCCAACACACAAACAACATTCAAACAACTTATGAAAAAAAGAAAAGAAACATTTGCAGCAGAAAATCTTTTTAAAAAAGGCTGGACATGAAAGAGACAGTGTCTTATTTTTTAAAAGATATAAAGCCATTTGGGCTTGGACAAACCGACAGCATGGACGAA
The DNA here is from genome assembly GCA_944989445.1 of Ampullaceana balthica. Taxonomy (NCBI): domain Eukaryota; kingdom Metazoa; phylum Mollusca; class Gastropoda; family Lymnaeidae; genus Ampullaceana; species Ampullaceana balthica. Next base: position 57,997 of record CALYLW010000899.1, on the reverse strand, counting down.
TCCCATCTCACGACTCCTTCCAGCCCAGTGGGGTGGGGGAATACGATTTTTATCAAATAAATAAATAAAAATAAAAAGATGGATTTTATTTGTTGATGCTTTTCTATAGGAAAATTATGAATTCAATGTCTTTGAGTTAATATTTCGTTATATATATATTTATTATAGGCGTGAAAGCATATATATGCATGTTGATATATAGGTAGTCCTACGATTCCGACGGTACATTTCAGGAAGTTTAACATTTCGTCCGCCTGCTACACTAAAAATCTGGTGTACAAGGTAATCTATGATATTTAACTTTAAAAATCAGTAAATTACTGCACGCTTTTATGTGCAGTAGATAAATTCACCGATTTCACCTGTTTTCATTTAAAAAAATTATTTTCTTCTTTTTAGTGCACCTTCTATATGTAAATAAAAGCGTTTCCATTTTTAAAAAAAAAGTTTTTTTTACATTATTTTATTGTTTATACTATGAATATGTTCAATAAAGTTTTTTTAATAAAAAAGAAAAAAAAATTGAAGATAGTCTTTTAATTCTAAAATTTTATTCCAATAAATGGTACAAAATGGCACATTTTTTAAAATACATGCCAAAACGCTACCCTTAATTTCGAATTATACAATTATTTAAGATTGAATTTTGTTTCTCTTCGGACCTCTCACGAATTTTGGGTTTTGGAAATGGCAAATGGGTTTGTTATCTGTGCTATTCCGCTGCTACCTGTCACAACGGCGGTCTTTGTAACAGACGAGTTTGTCGTTATTACGTTGTTTGAGCACGTGACTTGGGTGACTGAATTAGGAGACAGCGTGGTTGAGTTGTGAGGAGCACTCGGAACGGTTATAAATGTAAAAGAAATACGATTATATTAATCGTTACACGACTACGGACTGATGCCTTGACTTGCAGTATTGAGTCACAGTTAGACTGTTACAGTCTAGACAGATTTTAACTACAAATTGAAACCTACCAACAACAACACTGAGCTAAAGAATACTCATAGGAAACGGTTCCCCATTTCTGTTAAGCGTACCCTTGTTAGGAGACATTTAAGTGCAAGAAAAAATTATATTATCAATAGCAAGTACAGTCATTTGTGTATTTCCCCTTCCTTAAGAGAATCTAAATTGTAACACAGGTCTGATCAATTGCTACAGGTGGGGTGGGGAGGGGTGAATGATTGTTTGAAGCCGTCCAAAGTTTTGCAAGAATTTGAATGAAAGTTTTTTTTTAATTTTAAGAAAGGAGGACGGAATTATTAGCAACCCTAGTTTTAATTTGAGGATGATAGATGAATTCCCCAAAGGTTATGCTAGATTTGTTGCCTCATTGAAATGAGACTTCCGCTATAAAAACAAAACTCTATAGATAGTTGGCAATGATTTTTCCCTCAATAAAAGTATAGGAGGGACACCATGAATGAATCGTATCACTCCACCCGAAATCTGAACGAACATGCCCCAGAGTCATTTATTTCAATTAAATACGAATTTCAACAAATATTTTTAACAAAATAATTTGATTTAAAAAAAAACACGAGGAAAAGAATGTGCGTAAACGTATGGACAGGGCCGGTCTTATAACAATAGCTGGGCACTATGAGGCTTAGTATGCGCAACGAATTGCGCGGGGGCCAGTTTGAATAGGGATAAGGAATTATCAAGGATAATAAGTAAAAATTAAGATAAGCCGGCCTATGAAAGCGCGAGGCCCACTGCGGCCACATAGGTTGCAGTGGCCTAAGGCGGCCCTGTATATGGACACCTGAAATTACATAATAATAATGTAATAACAAACTGCAGGTACAGTTTATCCATAGAACTCACATAGAACAGTTTGGTCGACGTTACCAATAGATTTCACAAGGTAATGTTTGCTCTACTAATGCTTATTTGCTCTCCTAATAGTATCTGTCTCCCATTGTTTTGGAAACCACTTTTCGGATAATGGACTGAAATTTTCCAATACTGAGATGATTTCGTTCGTGCTGTGGAACATTCTTATTTGAAGGAAATAAAACAGTGATATCTCTATACCTTATTGTATGAAATAGACAACTTAGTCTGTTCCGTGTGTTTGCTAGCTAGTATTCGAACGATATATTAAAGTTATTGACACGTGAGTAAGTAATGGCGGCCAGTGGCCTTGATTTCGATGACGTGTTCAAGAATCCTGTCCACCTCTTGGCGCTCTGTGGTTGTTTCATTCCGCTCAACACTCTTCGTATTGCGACGAGAATGTCAAAAACTAAAAAAATTATTCAGACCATTTACACAAGTCTGATAGCACTAATTCATGTGGGCAACACTTTCAGATGTTTCGCATTTATCGTGCAACTTACGCCGATATTTAACAGCAATTTGGCGTTCACACTCCAGTTTTTTATCATTCACATCTGCAGCTCACTCCTCTTTACCCTGGAGTACGCCGTGTGCAAATATCATTACTGTGACGTGTACGATTCGTTTCTACAATACAAAGAAAACTACGGATTCCGAATAGATTTGTCTTGGCTTCGTAAAGTCACAAAGATTATTTTCGCCTCCTGGGTCATAATGGTACTCTTCTATTCAATCATATCGTACGCGTTTACTATCTTCGCGTCAGTGAAAAATAAGCTGGACGTCATCTACCCGTTTCAAGGGGAGTCGGCACTCGGCGTCACGATTGGTAAAGTCGTTTTTGGCGTCACCACAACTCTCATGTTCTTCTCGGTGCCCGGGTTCGCCATGATCAACACACTGTTTATAAACATCATCAAATCTGAGCTCTACTGTGTGCGGGACGAACTGAGAAAAGTCGTCACTTGTCCGGAGGGTATAAATGAAGATGCGTTTTTTCAGGAGAGGTAAGACAACACAATACTTAATAGAATAAGGATAACAGTCAGTTATGAAGACGAACCTCTAAACACTCTATCCCCAAAACACAACTCCTCTAAGGCCTCAATCAACACCCTCGGTAGAACCAGTGGCGTAGCTAGGGGGGCCGGTGGGGCGGTCCGCCCCGGGCGGCACTCATTAAGTGGGGCGGCATTTGTGGGCATTTGAAAAGTACAACTATTTCCGACAACAGCCATTTTTTAGGAAAGGGAAAACCAAGGTGAAACAAAAATATTTGTAATTTCGAGTCTTAATTCACGGATTCGTACAAGATTTTTTTTTATGACATAGTGGATATTATAACTAACGCAAAATCGTTCAAAAATTTAAAATTGCTCAAAAAAGGTGTCTATTTGTTTGAAAAACAAAGCGGTATAAGTCACAGATGACTCTTTTATAAGAAAAGTACGCAAAAAACACATCACCGCTAGGCCGAATAATATGTGCTATTAATATCGCCACGACAGTTTGTAGGCCTAAGTGGAATTTTGACATTCGCAGAATGATGCGCGAACACGTACCTACAAGGCATGGAGGTTCAAATATTATGTTTAACTTTTCAAATAGTAATTTATATTACTGTTTCAGTTATCAGATTTTTATTTTAAGGTAAGTTATTAAAAATTAAATTTATTTTGTTTTTATTGCATTAAAGGGGCACAAAAAATTTGTGTTTTTCATTAAAATACGGTTATTCATTAAAAATGTGACGCCTATACAATTAAAGTAATGTGTAAATAATTTGAATTAGTCTATTTTATGAAAAATTAATAAGATTTATGACAAGAATATGTAAATATTCAAATTTCTCTGTTAATCAACACCACAATAGGCATAATAATTTCGAAAAAGACATACTTTAAAATTTTAATCGTCTTGGAAAAATTGACATCTGAAGACGTAACTAGGAAAACGAGATCAGATGCTGGAATTTTTCTAAATTCCATGTAATCTATTTCTTTTCTATGTTATCTCAATTTATGGGAACCCGTCATTTTTTAAAATTAATGCAAAGCCATTGCATGGAACAAAGAGATGTGCTAATACAAAATGCTGTTAAATCAGCCAAACAATGTGTGAAGAGATGGAAATATCAACTGAACGCCGAGTTAGAAGGAGAAAAAAATATGAGTAGGGAAAATTCAGAAGACGTGGTTTTATTTTTAGAACAAGTACAACGAGAAATATTTTTATCCATGAAGGAATTACAAAAGAAAATAAAAGATCGCTTTGATGAGTTGCATGTCCTTGCAAGAAAATATTTGTGATTCGTAATACCATGTAACCTACTAAATGAAGCACTTGAACATCAAACAAATAGCTTTATTGACATTGATAAAGAACAGTTCAATATTGAAAGAAAAAGTATCCAGGTTTTTATGGCTGTACCTACACTACAAGAAGAGGCATTATGTTAGAAAAACGGGAGGAAAAGCCCCCTTGATCTATTAAAATTTATCCAACAGTAAAGATTGGAAAATTCTGTACCCAACATTGTAATTGTGCTATGAATTTTTTCAACTATAGCTATCATTGTCGCTAGTTATGAAACAGGCTTCTCCAAACTGAAGCTGAGTTTTCTAATATGAAAGTTAGGAATGTAAATGTATAAATATGTTTACATACTAATGTATACAATTTCTTTGTAAATAAAAAACATTTATTTATAAATACAAAATAAAAGAACAGTCATTGGTAATGGTTTTTTGGGGGGTGTAAATTTGGAATATGTTTTGTTTCACTGGGGGAAGGGGGGGGGCTGCTACCTCAGTAATTTTCTTGTGGCCTTTAAAAAAAACTATCTAGTATTTTATAAATTTGTATTTATAGGTATATAATCTTATGCGACCTCTTTTATTACTGCTTACATAAATATGGCCTGCAATGGTAAACATGTTCCCCACCTGTACTTCGTTTCAATTACAATTGTTTATTCATGTTTCTAAATTTATAAAAACCATACTATAATCCACTAAGTGACCGTCCATGCATGACGTCACGCGATTTTGGCTGATTTTTCACCCACTACCCCCCTCGTCACACGTCGTCACAAAAACTTAGACCCCATCTTCAAAAAGACACAAAGCTTTGACCTCCCGCATTAAAAGGCGAATTTCTGTTTGAAAATGAGCATGTTTCAAATAAAAATTTTGTCATTTAAATATGTTTTTAGTGTAACGCTGCATTCTAATATCGTAATATGTGTTTTACATAAACGTCATTTCATTAAATAAAGTGTCAGTATTCAAATATTTAAGTGGAAATTTTATTTAAAGTTGCGCGTTTTGACATGACGTCACATTTCTAAAACACCCCCCTTCATCACACATCGTCACAAATGTGTCACCCCCCCCCCAGGTGCGTGACGTCATTTATGGACGGCCCCTAAAAGGGCGGAAAATTGGAGACCGCCCCGGGCGGCAAAAGTTCTAGCTACGCCACTGGGTAGAACTGACGTCTGTGAAACCCTTTCTTATTCTATGTTGACTGATTTGGGATCGTGAGCGGTCTCCAATAGAAGTACCCAGTATGTCAAGGGAATAAACTTTTAAAATCACCCCAGATCTCAGTAGACACGCTCTGATAAGGATTTATACCACGAGCTTCTTTATCGGACTCATTTGTAAACAGCGTGCGCTCGTTGCGGATAACATAGCTAACCTAACATAACTTAGCAAGGAAAAACAAGAAGAAAAAAAAACCCCGTAAAAACAAAGTTTTTGACTATAAATCCCTTATATATGAGACATAACTAACAGTATTGATTATTTTCAAACATTTACAGACTGAATCTGTCTTAACTCAACTTTGCATCATAACCCTAGTGGGGGGGGGGAGAGGGGTGGGTGGGGGGGGAGAGGGGTGGGTGGGGGGGGGAGAGGGGAAAAGTCTGGTCACCGATTCGCTTGACCGAGCTCAGAGTGACACGTAAAATGTAAACAAAAGCGCCCCGTCGCTTCGTTGGGTCGCCTCAATGCGTCAGCTCAAAATTTCACGTGGGAAAAAAACAATAACAAACCGTGAATTTAAATTACATAACTCATATAAGGATAAACTAAAAATGCATTAATTTAATTACGGTACGTTCGATCGATCTGAAATTTTGATACGATGCATTGTTAGGTTAGACGGGTCAGTGTGCCAAATTTCAGCTCGATCGAATCACGGAAAGTGGGTCATTTTGGACTTTTGTTTTTCCGCCCGCCCATGAGATGATGAGATGATGAGAGAGATGATGAGATGAAGACAGAGACGGCCGCGAAGTTAATATAAGGGATTTAAAAAGAAGAAATCATTTAGTTAAATCTCTTAAAATCCCCAACCACAAATTGCCCTCCCCCCCCCACCTCTTATGCGACATAGATTTCCCACACTACCGAGAAGTGGCATGTTAGGAGCACAACATATTTGGAAAGCCATTGACCATACCTCACATCCGACTGACCGTGCGGTCATAGGCAAAACTGACAGCCTAATAATTCGAATGAAAATTGGTATTACTGTTAACTTGAAAAATACCCCCACACAATGGATAAACTGATTACAAAACTGTAACAAATATCTTGAAGGAATAGATTTATCTGTTTTTTTAAATTATTGTTGAAAATAAATAAGATCCTAATAACAATTATATTAAGGAAGCTATATTATAAAAAAAATTGTTGTTTAAAGTTTAAAGTGTTTCTTCTTTACCATCAAATGCCATTGTTTTCCCAAGGAGGCGTCACCAGCAACTATGTGACATGACCCAAAAGCTCAGCCTCCAGTCACGCTTCTGTGCTGCTTCCAACATAATCTTCTCAGTTCTTCTCATCTTCTACATTATTTATACACTTGGCAGTGGTCAACTGTCCATGGACCAGATCATCATAGAAGTAGGGGTCCTTCTGGTAAACATTGCGTCCTTGCTTTTCGTCTGCATTATCTGGGGAGGCCTGCCAGTAGCTGTGAGTATATTGTCTCAAATTGAAGAAGGTCTTGACCGCCCTTTTTTGCTTCTCTTATTACATTTCTTAAGGTCTCAAGATCAATTATCTGATCATTATGGATCTTATGAATGTTTAGGGTTTGCCAATGTCACAAGCGTCCTCATATGAAGATCGGAACTTCTTGTTACCAGATTCATATAATATCTAATACACAAGAATAACACAGAATCCAATAACGGAAAACAATCTTCCAATGGCGTTCACTTCTTGCCACAACACAAAATGCACAAAACTCTCCACCCTTCTACACGCGTTCTAATGATGTCAACAAATCTAACTTCCTTTTGGAAACTTTCGCACTAACTAACCAACAACGTCACGTATAAACACGCCACCGCTCACAATCATAAAGTTACGAATAAAACTTGGTCATCCGTAACAACCAATACACCTGTGAAGATGATACTTTGGAGTGGAGAGACACAAATTCGTCAATGGTTGTCACCTTAACTGATCCTTTTGGAAGCTTGCTCCAGTCAGTCACTGTCCTTGGCAGAAACAAGCAGCTCCTGTATTGCGTTCTTGTTTTTATTAACTGCTTGTCATGGCTTTATCTTGTACTTGGTTCCGTTGTAAAGGTTCCATAAAACAGCCTAAATGTGTATCGTAATGTCTTAATTTTTAATTAATTTTGTTGCAACAAACAATCTTTTCTTGATTTTTGTGCTCTTGAAATAATTATGTCCGTATATAAAAAGACACACAAAAAATAAACAACAAACATGCAAATTAATTTGCATTCATAAAATAATCTTAACTTATCTTATAGTTACGACATTATGGTATCCTTGTGAAGATACCAAACAATTTCGCCGTGTTAAAAAAAACTTAAATACCTTTATTGTTTGGCGCACAGGCTTCATCCATCATAGAAGCATTTGATCGGGTCTGTTGGTCAGACAAACCTGCAACATTAATACAACAGGTACGTCAATCTTGTTTTAAAGGAAAATAAAGGGGGGGGTGGCAAGTCTGTTATAGAACTTGTAAGTTATGCCTGTAACAGAACAGGTAAGCTACGCCTGTAAGGGAACATGTACGTTAGGCCTGTAAGTGAACAGGTAAGTTATGCCTGTAACAGAACCGGTAAGCTACGCCTGTAAGGGAACAGGTACGTTAGGCCTGTAAGTGAACAGGTAAGTTATGCCTGTAACAGAACCGGTAAGCTATGCCTGTAAGGGAACCGGTAAGTTATGTCTGTAACATAACAGTTAAGCTATGTCTGTAAGGGAACAGGTAAGTTATGCCTGTAAAGGAACAGGTAAGTAATGCATGTAACAGAACAGGTAAGTTATGTATGTAACAGAACAGGGTAGTTATGCCTATAAGGGAAAATGTAATTTATGCCTGTAACAGAGCAGGTAAGTTATGCCTGTAATGGAACAGGTAAGTTATGCCTGTAGCCTGTAACAGAACTGGTAAGTTATGCCAGTAACAGAACTGGTAAGTTATGCCAGTAACAAAATTGGTAAGTTATTCATGTAAAGTTCTGTCTGTAAGGGGACAGTTATGTGTGTAACAGAACCGGTATAATGGAATACGAATATCAAAACATGAAGTCATACCTTCAACAGACCAAGAGTAAAAGCTGAGGGACAAAACTTAAAATCACTACCTTCAATTAAATTGCATCATTTTAACAAACACCAGCCGAATTGATTCTTTGATCTATTGTTAACGTTAATATGAACATTTGATAACCTGCTTAATACAGAAACGTACTTACGTTGTTTTTAAAAAATTTAATTGAAAAAAACAATTGAATTAGTAAATAGGGCTAAGATTACTCATAAATTTTGATAATATAAGCTAGGCGTGTTATTATTTAAGAAGGGAAAACTTTCGTGTTTCTTATCAATGTTCTTTGTTGTTTATTTTTAAACTATCACGTGATCAAAGTTGTCTAAGAAAAGATGCACTTAAACTCCATTTTCTAGTCATAAAAAAGTAGTGAATGGCAATCGTGAGACTCCTAGCCACTAATGTTAATCAATTTGTGTTTCGAAATTGAATTATATATCAACCTAATGCTTAATTGTTGATTGCATATAAAATAAAATAAAAATTTTCTATTTGTTAACTTCAGATACATCTTTTCATCAGCCAAATATCGACCAGAAGAATAGGCGTTGACTTGTATGGTGTCATGACCATAGACTCCAACACAATAGCCGTGGTAACTATACAATAGGGACACATTTCTGTCGCAATTGTAGGACTGTAATTGATAAAAATAGGGGATTTTTGCGAGGGTATATTTAATGTAGAAAAGTTACGTAGTGAAAATCATCTATTAATAATACTAGCAACAAAATGTAAACTGAATTTTGCAAATCAATTTAATTTAAATATTTTTTAAATTGCATGATCTGACTTTAAAAACAATATGAATGACAAAGTCAATCTAACCTACAACAATTTCAACAAAAAAAAAGAAAAGAAATCAATGGTAACTACAAAGATTTTTTCAGAAGCGTAAAAAAAAGTCTGAATTTTTAAAATATCAAAATCTTATATTATTTAAAAGGAATACATACACCATTTGACCTATGAAAATTTTCAATATATCCATTTACTGTTTAATTGGCCCTATTTAATAATTTTCCTCAGATTATCGGGTCCGTTGTCACCTACAGCATCGTGGTAATCGATTTTCAGAAGAATGACAACAAGATGGCTTGCTATTGTAATGAAACCATCCCTGTACTGCCTTTATAGCCTGATGATGTTGAAACCAAACTGTCCAAAAATATGTTTAACGCGCTTAGTATATCATTAATCTCAAATAATTTTTTTTTAATTGTGAGAAAAAGAATTGTGAAAATAAAAATAAATTATGTGTCCACATACTTGTTTTCAAAACTGTTAAGACGTAATTTGCGCCCATGTGTTGTTTAATGATCAAAATCAGTTTATTTACCTAGGTATTTAAAATTAGTTCCGCTGTTAAAACATTTTCAGAATAGTGCTCTCAAAAACCACGTACCGTTCAGATGGTCCTTTCGGAATTGCGCAAAAACATCAATTGACCAATGTTATGGAAATGAAAGTGTCAAAAATGTTAGTGAACGTTTATTAACTTTATTATCAAATGACACAATGCGTTATGATCTTACCGAATATCGTAAAAACAAATCATTTTCTTGCCAATACCAATGTACAGATTAAGTTTTCTTTATTATTGGTGGTCTCCTCACGAGATTTGAATGCTTACATTCATCCACAATTATCAAATACTGTCACTTATGGTTAAATACACAAAAAAATTATAACCTCATGTTTTTGAAATCTAATTAAATTATTAACATTGTAATTTTTTATACAAGAAGTTTTGCAAGAAGTCAAGTAAATCCCCAAGTGAAAAATTGATTAAAAAAACAATTGAACTATTACGATTCTTTCTATATAAATAACGAAATTATCACTTTATCTCAAACAGTTGAGATGTCACCATACGCTTAATTTAATTTTACCAATAGCAGTCATATAAATATGGGACCAATGACTAATATAATTTATACCAACTTTAATTGGAACTATACCGAATGATGATTACATCACTCCAATAATAAAGACTGACATCTGAATAATTTTCGATTAATTTTTCGTATAAAAAATTGTCAATATGTTGATTTGTGTATGTATGTATGTGTCTCTTTAACAATTGTCCACCATTTGAATGTTATTCAGTTGATTAATTTAATTATGTTATAAAATATATAATTATCATTGCAATATTGTGACTTATATATAATTACTAGCTGACCCGCGGCATAGCATACGCCGCTAATGATTTAGTGACGGGTGAAGACTTCCTGAAAGACACGGTTGTCAAAATGGGGTGGGTTTGGGCAAACGACTGTGAGTGAATGAAAAGAAGGAACTCTGGAGAGACCCGCGGCGTATCACCCGTAAAAAATGACGGAAGTGTTCAGCTGAAATCTATTTATTTTGAAAAAATGCACTTTTTTAGGGCGCCTACGGCGCCCACCTTTTTCAAAAATCCCAACTAACTTGTCCTTGTTTGATCAATACGAAATATTAAATTTTCTGAAATGTACACAAAGTATTTTATAACTTTTTACATCCTTCCCTTTTTACAAAATTAAAATTTCAGCGAAAACAATGACGTCATATAATTTTTTTACAGCTCATATTTAATTTGCACACCTTTTGGTGCATTTGTGCAGTAATTAAATGTTCTGAAATGTACACAAAGTATTTTTTAAACTTTTTACATTGTTCCATTTTTACAAAATTAAAATATCAGTGAAAACAATGACGTCATATAATTTTTTTACAGCGCATATATTTAATTTGCACACCTTTTGATGCATTGGTGCAGTAATTAAATCTTATGAAATGTAAAGTATTTTATAACTTTTTACATTGTTCCCTTTTTACAAAATTAAAATATCAGCGAAAACAATGACGTCATATAATTTATTTTCAGCGCATATTTAATTTGCACACCTTTTGATGCATTGATGGAGTAATTTGGTGCGCTGCTTTCTAAAATTAGTATCTGTTAAACATACTTGCAGCTTGTCTCGCAGGGTCCAACCACGAAGAGAATTATATAGATAGAATATATTCATGAATTGTTCAATTTGATATTTGTGATGACCAGATTTTATTCTTATTTTTTGGTTTAAAATTTGGAGAGATTCAATAAAGGGGCTTAACGATACATTTGAATTCAGTCTTTTCAATTCTAAACCTTTAATCCAATATATGGTACACCATGGCACATTAAAAAAAGGCATGTTAAAACACCACACTTAATCCCAAATTATTTTTAAAAATCATGGTTGGCATTTATTACTCTTCGGACCACTGACGAATCTTTGGTTTTGGAAATGGCAACCGAAAAAAAAGCTTTTTTCCGGTGGGGGGAGGGGGGCATTGTCATCTGTGCACTTCTACTTCTCTCCTGCTTCTAGTTGTCAAAATGGTGGTCTTGACTTAATTTTAATGATAGAATGAAACAAACCAACAACAACAATTAGCTAAAGTGAACTCATAAGCTACTGTTCCCCATTTCTGTTAATCGTACCCCCTTGGAGACCTCTTGATGGCAAGCAAAAGTGACATTGATAAGTGCCCCTCCTCCTTCCCAACTAGAGAATATGTTTTAATACAAGTCTGAGCAATTTATACGGGGGGGGGGATAGGCATGTTTTTGGAGGCAGCCGTCCTAAGTGTTGCAACAATTTGAATGAAGTTTTTATTTTATTTTAAGCAAGAAAGGCGGAATTGTGAGCGACCCTGGTCGTAATTTGACGCTGGGAGATAAATTTCAGAAAGGCGTTTCTAGATTTGATACCAGCGTGAGATTGGGCATCCACAATACAAATTCTGTAGATATTTAGAAATGATTTCCCTCAATAAAAGTAGAGGAGGGACATCGTGAATGAATCTATTCTCTCCCACTCAGCATATGAATGGACACACTCTCAGACAGATTTTTTTTCCCAATCAAGTACGAGTCAACAAATATTTCAAACAAAATAAATTTGAGTTTCATAAATAATATGAAGTAATGAAAAGTATGCACGTGAACATACATATAACAAAGAATGAATGAATCTATAACAAATTGCAAGTCAAAGTTCTTACATAACATACATATAGAAGCATTTCGTCAATATAACCAATGGGATTAACAGACTAATATTTGCTGTACTAATGCTTATTTACTCTCCTAATAGCATTTGTCACCCATTGTTTTAGAAACCAATTTTTCCGATAATGGACTGAAATTTTCCAATACTGAGATGATTTCATTCGTAGTGTGAGATATTCTTATTTGAAAGGATTAGGACAGTGATATCTCCATATCTTATTGTATGAAATATAAAACTTAGTCTGCTCCGTGTGTTTGCTAGCTAGTATTCGAACGATATATTAAAGTTATTTACAAGTAAGTTAAGTAATGGCGGCCAGTGGCCTTGATTTCGATGACGTGTTCAAGAATCCTGTCCACCTCTTGGCGCTCTGTGGTTGTTTCATTCCGCTCAACACTCTTCGTATTGCGACGAGAATGTCAAAAACTAAAACATTTCTTCAGCTGATGTACACAAGCCTGATAGCGTTAATTCATGTGGGCAACTCCTTCAGGTGTTTCGCATTCATCGTGCAACTTGCGCCGGTATTTAACAGCAATTTGGCCATCACACTCCAGTTTTTTATCCTTCACATCTGCAGCTCACTCCTCTTCACCCTGGGGTCCGTCGTGTGCAGATATCATTACCGTGACGTGTACGATTCGTTTCTACAATACAAAGAAAACTACGGATTCCGCATGGATTTGTCTTGGCTTCGTAAAGTCACAAAGATGATTTTCGGCCTCTGGGTCGTAATGGTACTCTTCTATTCAATCGGCGCGTACGGGTTTACTATCTTCGCGTCAGTGAAAAATAAGCTGGACGTCATCTACCCGTTTCAAGGGGAGTCGGCACTCGGCGTCACGATTGGTAAAGTCGTGTTTGGCGTCACCACGACGTTCGTGTTCTTCTCGGTGCCCGGGTTTACTATGATCAACACATTGTTTATAAACATCATCAAATCTGAGTTATACTGTGTGCGGGACGAACTGAGAAAAGTCGTCACTTCTCCGGAGGGTATCGATGAAGACGCATTTCTTCTGGAGAGGTAAGAAATCACTACACTATATAGAATAATTATAACAGTCAGTTGTCAAGACGAAGCTCTTAACACTTTATTTCCCAAAAACCGCTTCTCCAAGGTCTCAATTAGCCCCCTCTGTGGACCGGACGTCTGGGACGCCCCAAGACGTTTCTTCTATGTTGACCGGGGACGGTCTCCAATAGAAGTATCCAGTCTTTCAAGGGAAGTATCCCGCATCACTCAAATACCACTGGGGTCTTACATGCATTTAAAATAACGTAACGCAAAAATTACAGCTTTATAATTTGAATGACAATTGCTATTACTATTATCTTGAAGAATAACATCCTCTAATTAGATACACTGATTGCAAAAATATAACAAATATTTTGAAGGAATTTGCTGTTTTTTTAAAAAGAGGTTTATTTTCTGATTAAGGTTAATAAAATCCTAATTAAAATTATATAACTTTATTAATGTAGTTTTCTTTTTAAAAAAATTATAAAGTTTTTCCATACTTAGCAACAAATGCCGTTGTTTTCACCAGGAGGCGTCACCAGCAACTATGTCACATGACCCACAAAGTCAGTGGCCATGCACGACTCGGTGCATCTGTGAACATAGTCTTCTCAATACTCATCATCTTCTACGTCATTTATACACTGGGCAGTGGTCATTTGTCGGCGGGCCAGATCGGGATAGAAGTAGGGGTTCTTTTTATGAACATCTCGGCACTGGTTTTCATCTGCATTGTTTGGGGAGGCCTGCCAGTAGCTGTGAGTATGTTGTCTTACATTGAAGACGGTCTTGAACGCCCTTTTCTTCTTGTTCTCATATTTCTTAAGGGCTTAAGATCGGTTCTCTGATCATTATAGGTTCTATAAATTTTTAGGGTATTCCAATTCATCAATGGAGACGATATTTTGCAGGGCTGCCATATCGGAGGTCTCAATGACTTGAGGTTGGAAAACCGGAGACAATAGAAGAAATTCGTCAATTGTCGCCTCAATTGATCCTTGTAGAAGCCTTTTCCAGTCACTATTTATCCGTAGCAAGAACAATTAGATATTGTTCTTGCTTTCATTGACTTGAACTGCAAGTCATGGCTTTGTAATATGGCTGTTAACGATTAATTTAAATTTAATCTTTAACTTTTGAAAAATTAACGATTAATTAATCGTTAATTTCGATTAAAGTCAAAAATTGAAATTCATGGTGTCATAGGTAACATTTATTAAACGTACTTGTCGAAAATCGAAATAACGCTGGAATGTCTCCTTTACATGACATCTTTTAACCAACAAGGCAAACAGACAAGTGTATTGACATTATTTGGTTCAAGTGATGAGTGGGTCTTATTGACAATATAACCAGCCGAGCTGAACAATCGTTCACATAGCTTTAGATTGTCTCAGCTGAAGTTTCTGATTATGTAGTGGATGTTTGGCTTGCAGGTGATATGTAAGCGAAGTGTTAGAACCATGTTAGCAATAATCCCTTTAAGTAGCGTGGCTGCGCAGATATTTGACCGATGTCATGCATGAGAATAGAATCACCGCGCAGCAAGTTATGTAAAATAGTGCACAAAAATGGACGTTGTGCAACTTTGCACACGCGTTTTTTAAACTTTGAACGTGGACCAACGAAGCTTAGACTGAGAGGGAACATTGCATGGTAGGCAAACGATTTCTCTCAATTGACACAATAACCCTTATCAACATTTTGAACATTTACTTCAGTCAATTGTTTAAAGCCAAAATGTTCCTGTAATCGTCTGGAAATTAGTTTATATTTATCGGCCTAAATATTTTACTTTTTGACT
>CALYLW010000899.1:0-39847 GCA_944989445.1 Ampullaceana balthica | reverse complement strand
AGGAAGAAAGGGATCACGTGATTCACTGAGAGTTCAAGGCTGTTAATGGTACACCTGTGGCAGGAAGAAAGGGATCACGTGATTCACTGAGAGTTCAAGGCTGTAATGGTACACCTGTGGCAGGAAGAAAAGGGATCACGTGATTCACTGAGAGTTCAAGGATGTTATGTGTTCAGATCTTTACTGGAGTTAAATGATCTGAGATTGATGTTTACAGGTTACACTAAAGAAATGTGTTGAACTTCCAATGAAAACAGCTTTTCAACGAGGCAAGGTGTGATCTAAGTCGACGTGTATTTAAGCTCTACTAACGAAGGACAAGTATTTTAATACTTAGATAAAGCGATTGTAAGAGTATTCTTCTAGACCTGTTATTGACATTTATTTTAAAATGAAAAATAAATTAAATTTTTTTGTTTAAGTATTGGATGAAAAGGGACCCACTTTAATAAGTGTATTTGCTAAAGAGATTTCAACAAACCCCTTATATTTTACACACATATTTAATCCATGTCAAGTAATTTTTGGTGTATTTAGAATGTTTTAATCACATTTCTCATATACTACTTTTATAGTAAAAATTTTGATAACTACTTTTATTTTAATATTAGTAATTGTATTTAAAAATGATATTATGTCAATATTTAATTGATTCAGATATTCAATGATAATACTTTACACTTCTTATTATTGTTAAATAAAACCCCTCCCCCCTACTTGGTGACCACTATGAACCACTATACTCAAGACTTCACATTCAACAGACACATTGAGTTTTTCTTTTGGATGTAATTGATTCAACTTGAACCACTATACTCAAGACTTCACATTCAACAGACACATTGAGTTTTTCTTTTGGATGTAATTGATTCAACTTGAACCACTATACTCAAGACTTCACATTCAACAGACACATTGAGTTTTTCTTTTGGATGTAATTGATTCAACTTGAACCACTATACTCAAGACTTCACATTCAACAGACACATTGAGTTTTTCTTTTGGATGTAATTGATTCAACTTGAACCACTATACTCAAGACTTCACATTCAACAGACACATTGAGTTTTTCTTTTGGATGTAATTGATTCAACTTGAACCACTATACTCAAGACTTCACATTCAACAGACACAAATTGAGTTTTTCTTTTGGATGTAATTGATTCAACTTGAACCACTATACTCAAGACTTCACATTCAACAGACACATTGAGTTTTTCTTTTGGATGTAATTGATTCAACTTAGAACCACTATACTCAAGACTTCACATTCAACAGACACATTGAGTTTTTCTTTTGGATGTAATTGATTCAACTTGAACCACTATACTCAAGACTCCACATTCAACAGACACATTGAGTTTTTCTTTTGGATGTAATTGATTCAACTTGAACCACTATACTCAAGACTTCACATTCAACAGACACATTGAGTTTTTCTTTTGGATGTAATTGATTCAACTTGAACCACTATACTCAAGACTTCAATTCAACAGACACATTGAGTTTTTCTTTGGATGTAATTGATTCAACTTGAACCACTATACTCAAGACTTCACATTCAACAGACACATTGAGTTTTTCTTTGTGGATGTAATTGATTCAACTTGAACCACTATACTCAAGACTCCACATTCAACAGACACATTGAGTTTTTCTTTTGGATGTAATTGATTCAACTTGAACCACTATACTCAAGACTTCACATTCAACAGACACATTGAGTTTTTCTTTTAGATGTAATTGATTCAACTTGAACCACTATACTTAAGACTTCAAATTCAACAGACACATTGAGTTTTTCTTTTGGATGTAATTGATTCAACTTGAACAGTTTATGTCACATCTATGAAAATAACATTTTGGTAACAACTAATATACGGTTGTTATTTGGTGGATTTAAAACTTATCATTTGAAGATAATGGTTTTATAGAAGAATTAACTTTGGAAGGGATTATACAATGTTGTTCATGAATCTACGTTCAACATTAAAAAGCAACAAATTCAGAGTAAAATGTAAACTGATATGTCGTCTTAAAGAATACCTACATCTAAAAAATAAAGTTCAGATAATTAATTAACGTTGTTTTTTTTTCATCAACTCATTTTCTCATAAACGTGTGACAATGCATTTATCCCACATATTCCATAATTGTGAATATTCCCCTTCCTCTTGATGAAATGACATTTTCACTAAATGACAGTTTTAAATGTGATAAAACACGGAATTTTACATTATTTGTATTTTAAATGTTATTAATGTTTGAAGATTATAATTTAATCGACCAAATTTCAACTAAAATACACTCTTTAATTTCATTGAAAATACAAACGAAATAAACTTCAGCATTTTTTGTAAAATCACATTTCATTTAATAAACATAAAACAATTGTTTTTTTTTCATAAGCTTTTGAAAGCCTGTATCTGTATCATACAAAAGAAACTTGTCTGTCGTTTCTGTCTCTTAGCATCTAAGAAAGCCTGTATCTGTATCATACAAAAGACAATTGTCTGTCGTTTCCACCTCTTAGCATCTAAGATAGCCTGTATCTGTATCATACAAAAGACATTTGTCTGTCGTTTCCGCCTCTTAGTTTTTTAATGGCCCAAACAGTACAACATTTGACGATATAATCTTTGTCTCTACGTGTGTTTTCTAAAAACTTAACACTGCATTTATTTCAAATACAAGTTTGCGAAATGTAAATCTCAAACAACATCTGCGTCTCACAGCGCAACCACAGTGGCAGCCATCTTTCTTTTAGTCCTGCGATTGGGTAAGGGTAAGACCTCTCTTTAGGAGTAAATAGCTGAATTTATAATATATATATATACATATATGTATATATATACATATATATATATATATATATATATATATATATATATATATATATATATATATATATATATATAATTGTTTAGACATCATTGAAATAAAAACAGTATCAATATAAATAATTGTTTATATATTTGTACATACATCTCTGATGATTAAAAGATTTTTTAAAGCAGAACAATATATGATATAATAAAGAAAATTGGAAACAGATAAAAAGAAATTAATTTTTATTGAAAATCATAATTTAAAAAAAAATACATAAAAATTCTCGATATTCTCGTATGGAATGTCGGCTTGGAATAGGTTGTTTGATCGAACCCAGAAAACAGACATTAATCTTCTGTGTAAGTGGAGCGTCTTGAATGGATAAGATAAGATAAGTAAAAGTTATAAAAGTAAAAATGTAAGTCAAATAAAATTAATTTAACATCACTCTTAAAAAAAAAGAAACGAAATGAGAAATAATAAAAGAAAAAGAAGAAAAAAATAAGGATAAAGAGATTTTACAAAAATATTAAACTTTGGTAAATTTGACTAGCAGTAGCAGGCACAGTAATATGAATTTAGTAAATAAACTTAGCAAAAGGAAACGGGGGTAAATAGTCACACAATTTTATGCATAATGATTTTAGACAACTTTACAAATCAATAAAAATGAGTATGGAAAATTATTCAATATAACGCTATTAATTTAGTTTCATTAAATTGTGAGGCCTTCTGAGTGCTTACAAACATCCGGCTGGTAAAACTTGGATTTTTAGAATTAATTTGTTATTTACCTAGTACTTTATATTCCTGCTGGTATTCGGGACATCGCTAAGTATTTATTTTGAACACTACATATGATAAATAAACTCTTTCTATAGTGGACATATTCCTTAGATAGCAATAAATCCATGAGATAGTTGTTATATTGATCAAAACTTAATCAAAGTTGATACATGTTAGGGAAATAAGAGGAGTACATTTATATTTTTCCTCTTACCCAAAGAGACATTTCCGTTGGTAACTTTATACAAGGCTGCATACAATGTGTGGATCTTCGCTTTTACCTATCTAATTAGTTTGGATTATGATAGTGTGATACTTCAAAATGTGTGGATCTTGGCTTTTAACTATCTAATTAGTTTGGTTTATGATACTGTGATACTTCAAAATGTGTAGATCCTGCAATCACCGACTACGAAAAGCCACATATTTGCAGCAACAAGACTAAGTTGCAGAAAAGATAATTTGATAAATTTTGCATTAGATATATACTCAAAATATTTTATTATTTTATAGGAAAAATACGTTTATATATTTGAAATGTCTGTTTTTAATAAGTTAGGGTTAGTTTAGACTAGTTCACGTATTTAAATCTGCCATATAACGCCATTCAAAAATTATATATTAATTGTGTGTTTGGCTACACTGCAATCGATTGCAACAGTTTTATTGAGTCACATTTAGTGATTACTTAATAACCTTTAATCGTTTACCCCTTGTTAAGAATTGTATTACTGTTTATTATCTTTCATCATCTTCGTGACAAATTTACTCATCAGTATTTACCAGTCGCCATTACTTATTAATAAAACTTGTAGTCATATTAATTAAACATGACAAAGTTATATGAAGCAATCACATTTTCTTAGTGCTGAGATAGCAACTATAAGAAAACACAAAACATCAATTATGTTGAAAGTTAAAAACTGTTAACTGTAAAAAAAGCAGCTACGGACAATACTGAGGTAAGAAACATAATATTTTTATCGAGACGAAGGTGCATTACGGTGCAGCACCGGACATCACCAATTTTATTGAGCAAATAAGGGCATTCGCTTAATATTCTGTCTTTTGATTGTGTTCACTACATGAAAAGTCACATTCGCACACCTAAAAGATATAACCTTTCACAATATTCATTTAGATTTAAAAATAGCTGAGAACTGGTTGCTTTTTAATAGCTTGATACAAAATTATTTCTTAAGGGCTCTATCTGTATGCAAAGTAGCAGTATAAATTATTCAATATTGATATTTTAAAAAGATCATCAATTTATAATGTAAGTTACATTTACTTAATTTTAACTGATTTGTATAATTTTTCATACATTCGTGTTAGTATGAATTTGTAAAAAGACAGAGTTATGTCATACTACTTGACGGAATGAAAGTTTTCGTTATGAAATGGTGTATATAATTTTGGAAGCAACTCCACATATTTTATCGTATCGACTTTTGAAGCCAAACCTCTGCTACACATATCACACAAGAAACAATTACTGACTACTGTGTGGCTTTGATGGTGCGATTTGATTTTTTGTTTGTTTTGAAAACGGTTTCTTTCCAAAGTTTCTTTGTTTACACCGTATGTAAGTAATCGAAATCGATCTTCACCAAAGAGATGTAATGTACACGTTTCCTATAACCTTTTCCATATTTGTAACCGTCTTCTATAGCACATCCGTAAGTAAACATTAAATATGCAATTTTTTAAAATGTTAATTATTTAAATACTAGCGTATCACCCGTCAAAAATGACGGAAGTTTTCAGCTGAAATCTATTTATTTTGAAAAAATGCACTTTTTTAGGGCACCTACGGCACCCACCTTTTTCAAAAGCCCAACTAACTTGTCCTTGTTTGATAAATACGAAATATTAAACTTTCTGAAATGTACACAAAGTATTTTATAATAGGGGTTGTAGGGCGCCTACGGCGCCCCCCTTTGTTTTTTTATTTTATAATTAACCATCATCAAATCCTCTTTTTATATTGTTAAGTGAGTCTTTTAGTTCTTAAGGCAGTAACCCTTATTTCTTCTGCGGCTTGTTTTTGCTACTGCTGTCCTGTAATGGCGACTGGTCGACAGATGTGGTACTGAAATAGATTTTAAAAATAAAGAGAAACAAACAAATGTAGAGATAATACAATAGTTATAAAGCCTTAATAATTTCTCATTAAAAATTTAAATGTGTAAACGTTTCAGCAAAGGCCAAAATCCGTTAATGTATGTAAAATATTATCTAGAACTAATAGAACCTTGGATTGTAGAAAAATATAATGGGCACAAATAAATTCATTAGATGTTATGTACTTTACAGAATAACATAACTGTTAGAAAATGCCTTACTTTCTTCAACTTCAAGGTAATCAACTGAAGATTATCAAGCCGGAGAAAAGGTGTTACTTTAATTTATTTTAACAGAAATGCCCACAATAAAGTGTATTGAAATGAAATTATTTCTCAGTAAATCTATATAGTATTGTCATTATGAAGAAAATGTTTTATGTTACTATGATGAAAATTATTTTAACAATTTCGATAGCGCATAACTCCTTTTTAATTTTTTTTTATTTAACGATGTTTACAAATTATTTATTATTATTATTCTAACACGGGAGCAATATTAACACACTTAAAAGATGTCAACAAGAAATGGCCAGAAGAGCAGAGGCGTCACTAAGTGTGGTATCACCCAGTGCGGAAGGTCAAAGAGTCAGCTCTCACCATTTACCCCATAGACTTAATCCGAGTTTGTCAGTGCCATATAAAGGGAAATACATAATTGAACATTTTTGTGTCACCTCTTTTTATGGTGTCACCCGGTGCTGTCCGCACCCCTTAGTGACGCCTATGGTTTATTGAATATGACAAGATGTATGTTCAGAAGGAAATTATATAAGTTTTTCTTAAACTAATTTTAAAAACATAATTAAAAGTCATTAAATTATTGTCTAAAAAATTACTATATATTTACAGCACAAGTTAATGCATATTTCTTACATTTTTTAAAAGAATCAACAGACATTTTATACAAAGATTAGTTATTTTAAACTAGATAACAGCTTTGTAAATATTGAAAAGTCTAATGAAAGAATTGAGTTTCTACAAATAAATAGTAAGTTAACAAATAATTATGTAATAAAATCTTTACAGTAAATTTTATAAATAAATATGAGCAAAATAAAACTGTTTTACATTTCTAAAAAATCAGTTTCAATTTTAAAATGAAAATTACTAAAACATTTCTAAATCAAATGCAATTCCTTTTTCGAGCTGTAATATACAACATCTTTAATTTGACTGAGTGTCTTTACTTCTTCCTGATTTCATCATAATTAATATAGCTAAATCATATGAGAGACTTAACTAATACTTTTAAAGTTCTCCTGACTGCTATTCTACATGTTCTTATTGCCTCGTCTCTTTTGCAGTCTTTCTCAGCCCATTATTGGCTGAGTCATAAGCATGCATCAAATTGTAATAAAATAGAAAGAAATGACAACTTATTTTTTATAGAAACAACCCATACATCGCTCAAAGAGCTATGCTGAATGTAATAATTAATGTTGTTAAAAATGTATGTTTCATTAATTCTCCAATTATCTAAAAAGTTATAAACCACTTATTCTTATTTTAAAGAAAAGAAAAAAAAATTTACCTGTTCGTGAGAATGGTGTGTCTTATCACGTTCCTTTTTAAATCCTTTATATTAACTCGTGGTGTCTGCGGCGGACCTTGCTTGCTTGCTTGCTTGTCGCCAAAAGGTTTGATCGGTTTTTAACCCACTTGCTCGCAAGATAGCGAGCTGAAATTTTGCAGGCAGTTTCGTACCGATGATAAAAACAATGTATCAAAATTTCAGATCGATCGCATGTACCGTAATTAAATTATTGATTTTTTAGATTATTTTATTTATTCCTATGTATCATGCTATTTTTTGAGATAGAGCGTCGCGGTGCGTATTATATTGAACAACCTTTCTGTCGCGCAACAAGGTGCGTATTTTATTGACAGCTCTTTTTATAAACATATTTCTGATCGGTGCGCATTATATTAAACATGTTTTACGACTCAACTGCAATTTTGTATTTCTGGATGGTCTGGCGCTGCGTATTATAATGAACATTCTTTTAGTTACTTCTCGTACATAAAGGATTTATAGTCAAAAACTTGTTTTTTTACGGGTTGTTTTTATTAAATCCTTTATATTAACTCGTGGTGTCTGCGGCCGACCGACCGACCGACCTTGCTTGCTTGCTTGCTTGTCGCCAAAATTTTTGATCGATTTTTAACCCACTTGCTCGCACGATAGCGAGCTGAAATTTTGCAGGCAGTTTTGTACCGATGATAAAAACAATGTATCAAAATTTCAGATCGATCGCATGTACCGTTATTAAATTATTGATTTTTTAGATTATTTTATTTATTCCTATGTATCATGCTATTTTTTGAGATAGAGCGTCGCGGTGCGTATTATATTGAACAACCTTTCTGTCGCGCAATAAGGTGCGTATTTTATTGACAGCTCTTTTTATAAACATATTCCTGATCGGTACGCATTATATTAAACATGTTTTACGACACAACTGCAATTTTGTATTTCTGGATGGTCTGGCGCTGCGTATTATAATGAACATTCTTTTAATTACTTCTCGTACATAAAGGATTTATAGTAAAAAACTTGGTTTTTTACGGGTTTTTCTTATTTAAGGTTTTATTTGATAGTGGTTTGAAATAGTTATAAAAGTAATATTTAGCATGAAATCATAAGTACAAATAAAAATAGAAATCTCATTATACTATTTTACACCTTAAAATACTTTAGCAATAAACAGTGACATAAGTTTTGAAAATTGAATTAAGGTTTCAATATGTATTTACATTGTATCCCTTATTGTAGGAACGAGATCAAGTGGCGTGCCACATTGATAAAATAGATTGGCTTTCTGTCGAAAGAATGCAAGAAACTCAATGGGTTAACGGTTAAATTGTTAAAAAAGCATATCTTTTAATGTAAATGTATGCATTTCATAGTGTTCATGATTTGATATTAATACGATTTAACGATACAATTTGTTCTTCGAATTTTATATGTAGATATATTATTATGTTACATTCAAAGAAACATTTAAGCAACACAAAATTACTAATTAGTCTCATTGAATTGTAAATTATATGTGTATAAATTTTTTATTTTGGTAAAACGGTAGATCGAATAATTAATTTGGCCATTCTGTTTTATCAAATGTATTTTTTATATGATACGTCAGTAATGGTTCTTTAAGGTGCAGAGTTTGGTGTAAATCCAATTTTATTGCATATCTAATATGTTAATACAATGTTCTTTAATAAAAAGCGATGTTCCATTTCTTTAAAGTTGTGTTATTTTTTCAGACATGTATTTGATATACTACTTGCATTGTATTGCTATATTTAAATAGCATACATAACGAAAGGAAATTTTCTAATATGGAATGCTACTAAATTCGAAATTATTTTTCGAAAAGATTCTTAAAATGAAGGACACAGACACACAAAGAAACATTTTTAATCATAAATACAAGGTAAAACATGGCATAAAACAAATGAATAAATAATTATGTGACATGTTAAATTTAGTCTGTGTGTGTTGTGTGTGTGTGTTTTTGTGTAAGAGTTTGTGTGAGTGTGTAAAGCAATAACAGCATGTGAGCTTCGTCATATTGTTATCTTGATTAACTATCATTCCAAACATGGGTTTATCGATACAATACGTTTGGATTCTTTGTTAACTTTTATGTTGTAGTGAAATTTTGTAACTTATTATACACTTTCATATAAACTTTCTGTCAACATTAGAAACAATAATTTTGTAACTTATTATACACTTTCATATAAAGTTTCTGTCAAAATTAGAAACAATGATGTTGTATTCTTGTGCTCAAATGATCTTAATTCAATCCCGTTGTTTCTGAATAATCGCATAGTTGGTGAATTCTTTTTTTTTGTCTCCTAAAATACATTTAAAACTTATACTTTTTTTTATTATAACCATTCCTTTAACAAAACAGATGCTGCTTCTGTAAATAAATTGATTGCTCCTTAAAAATCTAATAAAATCTCCACGACGCAGCCTTC
This sequence comes from Ampullaceana balthica, assembly GCA_944989445.1. Classification (NCBI taxonomy): domain Eukaryota; kingdom Metazoa; phylum Mollusca; class Gastropoda; family Lymnaeidae; genus Ampullaceana; species Ampullaceana balthica. The sequence goes on along the minus strand of CALYLW010000899.1, from coordinate 30,116 downwards.
ACTGACCACGGACTTTTAGGTGAATGTGTTACATACAGATATTTGAAATAAATGTTTCGTAAAAAGCTTGGCACAAACTTCCTTTAATATATAGATATATATTATATTCATGTCCATGGAAGTGTAGCGATGAGTATTACCTATTTTATATGAGCGAAATAAACCATACAAACTGTATAACTTTTAAGTTGTATCTTATATGACAGATGTGAATACAAGACACGTGTAGACTTTCAGAGGTTCGAAGTTCTATCTACACACGTATTTACTGACCTATGTGAAACAATAATTTAATTGTTATATATGAGCAACAGTCAACACTGAAACCATAGCAAAGATAGTTACTTTATTTACATTCATTATTTATGTATCTGTAATTGTTATAGATGAGCCACAGTCACCACTGAAACCATAGCAAAGATAGTTACTTTATTTACATTCATTATTTATGTATCTGTAATTGTTATAGATGAGCCACAGTCACCACTGAAACCATAGCAAAGATAGTTACTTTATTTACATTCATTATTTATGTATCTGTAATTGTTATAGATGAGCCACAGTCACCACTGAAACCATAGCAAAGATAGTTACTTTATTTACATTCATTATTTATGTATCTGTAATTGTTATAGATGAGCCACAGTCACCACTGAAACCATAGCAAAGATAGTTACTTTATTTACATTCATTATTTATGTATCTGTAATTGTTATAGATGAGCCACAGTCACCACTGAAACCATAGCAAAGATAGTTACTTTATTTACATTCATTATTTATGTATCTGTAATTGTTATAGATGAGCCACAGTCACCACTGAAACCATAGCAAAGATAGTTACTTTATTTACATTCATTATTTATGTATCTGTAATTGTTATAGATGAGCCACAGTCACCACTGAAACCATAGCAAAGATAGTTACTTTATTTACATTCATTATTTATGTATCTGTAATTGTTATAGATGAGCCACAGTCACCACTGAAACCATAGCAAAGATAGTTACTTTATTTACATTCATTATTTATGTATCTGTAATTGTTATAGATGAGCCACAGTCACCACTGAAACCATAGCAAAGATAGTTACTTTATTTACATTCATTATTTATGTATCTGTAATTGTTATAGATGAGCCACAGTCACCACTGAAACCATAGCAAAGATAGTTACTTTATTTACATTCATTATTTATGTATCTGTAATTGTTATAGATGAGCCACAGTCACCACTGAAACCATAGCAAAGATAGTTACTTTATTTACATTCATTATTTATGTATCTGTAAATTGTTATAGATGAGCCACAGTCACCACTGAAACCATAGCAAAGATAGTTACTTTATTTACATTCATTATTTATGTATCTGTAATTGTTATAGATGAGCCACAGTCACCACTGAAACCATAGCAAAGATAGTTACTTTATTTACATTCATTATTTATGTATCTGTAATTGTTATAGATGAGCCACAGTCACCACTGAAACCATAGCAAAGATAGTTACTTTATTTACATTCATTATTTATGTATCTGTAATTGTTATAGATGAGCCACAGTCACCACTGAAACCATAGCAAAGATAGTTACTTTATTTACATTCATTATTTATGTATCTGTAATTGTTATAGATGAGCCACAGTCACCACTGAAACCATAGCAAAGATAGTTACTTTATTTACATTCATTATTTATGTATCTGTAATTGTTATAGATGAGCCACAGTCACCACTGAAACCATAGCAAAGATAGTTACTTTATTTACATTCATTATTTATGTATCTGTAATTGTTATAGATGAGCCACAGTCACCACTGAAACCATAGCAAAGATAGTTACTTTATTTACATTCATTATTTATGAATCTTAAATTATCGGTGGTCCTTAAATAAAAGAAAAGTAAACAATAAATAAACAATTTTCTTTTTCTGTCTCAGCTCATCAGTATAAACATATTCTTAAACTTATAAATATCACCACGGAAGATATGTGTCTATTTATTATTACCAGTTTTACCAATCGATCATTTTATACAAAACTATTTGTAGTTTTCCATTCTTTGTTTATCATTAGTCTAAACTATGTGCATGAGACACATCTTTGTGTATGCGACTCTTCTTGGTATATTATCACAATCTGTATAATGTGTATGTGACTATTATTTGTGTATTATATTATCTGAGTCTGAAGTAAGTATAAGTGACTAATATGTGTGTATTATCACAGGCTTATATGTGAACATGTAACTAGTATTTGTGTATTATCTCAGTCACATTAAGCACACATCATGTCATGGGGACACTTGATGATAACTTAATGACATTTTGTTTTTACATTCTACCATTGGATTTGATACATACTAGAAGGTAGAGAAGGGATACATGAATACTACTACAATACATTATTTTGCTTTAAAGTTTTTGTTTTATACTAAGTTTTACCTAAACATATGTTTGAATAAATATAACCTATTTTAAGTAGATTTTATTTTAAAACAAGTTGTAAAAAATAGTATATTCTTTTATTGAACACAATTTTAATATTAAAACTATTGTAGAAATTCCCTAAACATCGATTTAATTTCATTGACATAATTTGACGAAATAAAATTTGTGTCCTGGGTGTGTGCGAGAGGTGGTTAGTGAGGGATTCATGGAATGCACTGAATATTTAAAAAAAATATTTTTATGCCGATTTTTCAATTGTTATTTTTTCATTTCTTTTTTAAAGTTGTTTAATCAGATGTCATTTCCAATTAAAAATATGTAGCCGTCTGCTATAGGTGACCTCATCAGTCTGCTATTGTTGACCTTCACGGGTCACTGCAGATTCACTCCTGCCCTCGAGGTCACTGGAGTTCACACAGAGCGACCGACCACATCCCAGTGTTTTACAGCATGGGAAGTTCAGTCACGTGCAGAGGAGGGACACGAACGGTGGGCAGTAACACACTGCGACTGGTCAGTGAGAGAGAGAGTGTAGAGAGATAGCGTAGCGACAGAGGAACCACGTAACACTGATGTATTTTGAATATACATTAGATGCTTAAATAAAACTTTTGCATATATTTAAAAATAAATGAATAGGACTTTATTGTTTTTAATAACTTAGCCAACACTCAGCTACAAACAGAAAGTAAAGATCTCATGGTTTCTCACTAATATAATTATTACTAATATATTTTGTCATTTTTTCGTGTAAAGAGATGAAATAATATTTAAAAAATCGTACTCTAAAATGAACAAAACTATTTATTATTAAAAATTAAATGAGTTATTTTTTGGTGCAGTAATTTGGTGCGCTGCTTTCTAAAATTAGTTAACAAATCGTGTTGGGATTAGCACTATAAAACAAATATTATTTAAATACTTTATGTATATTTCAGAATTATTTCGAATTTATCATGCAAGGATAAGTTACTTGGGTTTTTGATCCCCCCTACAACTTCTATTACAAAGTACTTTGTGTACATTTAAGGAATTTTAATAGTACGTATTTATCATACAAGAACAAGATAGTTGGGCTTTTGAAAAAGGTGGGCGCCGTAGTCACACTTAAAGAAGTGGGCGCCTGTGGCGCCACGGCACAACCCAGCCAGTAATAAAAGTTGAAAAAAGTTAAAACAATATAGTTACATTGTATCCCTTTTATAGGGAGCGAGGTAAAGTGGCAAGCCACTTTGATAAAATAGATTGGTTTGTCTAACAAAACCACTAAATATAAGTCATACGCAACAATGTAATTGTAACACAAGAGCATATGTTAAAGAAAGTGTGTGCATTTCGTAGTTTTCATGATTTTATATTAATACGATTTAATGATAGAATTTGTTCTTCGAATTTTATATGTACGTATAGTATTAAGTTACATTCAAAGAAACATTTAAGCAACACAAAAATACTAATGAGTCTCATTGAATTGTAAATGTTAAGTTTATAAACTTTTCTTTTGGTAAAAAGGTAGATCGAATAATTAATTTGCCCATTCTGTTTTATCAATTGTATTTTTGTTATAATACGTCAGTAAGGGATCTTGGTGGTGTGTAGTTTGCGGGAAATCCTATTTTAATTCATATCTTATATGTTAATACAATGTTCTTTAAAAAAAGTAGGGCTGTTAACAATAAATTTAAATTTAATCTTTAATTTTTAAAAAAGTAACGATTAACTAATCTTTAATTTCGATTAAAGCCAAAAATTGAAATTTACAATAGAAGTGATATTACTTAATGCATTAAAATACTTGTCGAAAATCAAAATTATACTGAAATCTCCTCTTTATATGACATCTTTTAACCAACAACGCAAATAGACAAGTGTATTGACATAGTTTGATTCAAGTGATGGACGGTCTTATTGACAATATAACAAGCGAAGCAAAACAATCGTTCACATACCTTTAGATTGTCTCAGCTGAAGTTTACGATACTGTAGTGGATTTTTGGTATGCAGGTGACATGTAAGCGAAGTGTTAGAACCATGTTAGCAATGTTCCCTTAAGCAGCGCGGCTGCGCAGATATTTGACCCACACCACGCAGGAGTTTAGAATCAGCGCGCAGCAAATTTGGTTAAATATTGCACAATAATGGACTTTGTGCAACTTTGCACACGAGTTTTTTTTCTTGATTTGTTGGAAGGCTGCTCTTGCTTTTCCGATCCTTATTTTACCATCAGCATCTGTACCACCTTGTTTATCTGCCACGCTGTCAAGGTAATAAACTGTCAAACTCCTCAACTGCTTCTCCTTCAAGCATGATGGGTGATATAATGGTGGCATTAACCTTGAGGACTTTGTGTATGTTTAGACCCATTCTAGCAGAAATGGCTGCGACAATGTTTGTTTTCTCCTGCATCTGTTGTTGGGTATGTGCGAGAAGAGCCAAATTATCAGCAAAGTAAAGATCCTCAAGTTGATCCCACAAGGTCCATTGATTGCCGTTCCTTTTCTGCTTTGTAGATGATTTCAACTTCCAGTCAATGGCTAACAGGAACAGGAAGGATGACAGTAAGCAACATTGTCTCACACCAGTCTTTATGTGCCAAACTACTTTATAATGTGTTGTACAAATGTAACCCATTCATGATAATTTACGTAAATTATGGCTGCAAAATTAACGATTAACAAATCGATTTATCATTAAAAAATTTTAATCGATGAACATAAATTTGATCGATTAAATTCGATTTAAGTTTTTAAAAAATTTCGAGTACTTTTTTCCCCAATTTATTAAATTATCAATATACATAATTACCCGTTGTATGTATGTATGGATGCAATTTGCAATGCTGCTAGGTGGTGCTGCGATCGATTTTGATTTATTCTCTTGATGTTTTTTTGTCGTGCTTACCCCTTAAATTCTTTTTCGCTTTTATTATAAAAGTTTGAGCTTATATTTTAATATAAGGCGTGTGTCGAAGTGAGAATCCCTGACTGTGCGGCACTGAGGCGTGAGAAAGGGGAAGGGGAGTGTAAGGTGTAGTTAGAGAGGGAATAGTGTGAAAGCGGAGGTCAGTGTCAGTGGTCAGTAGTTAGCGTGGACCCTTTGGTGCGGAGTCTTCTTTGGCTAAGTTTGTTAGAAGAACTCTCACACCGATTGGCTTGTGTATTTAGTGTTTCATGATGATAAACGATTATATAATTATATTTAATTGTGCATATTTATCATTGAGTGAGTGACTGTGTAATTGTTCACCACCCCCTAGACAACGACGCCACTCACAATCAACGATTTGTGACATTGGGGGCACGTCCTCGGATCATGAATTCTGAGGCAAGTTTGCTTACTTTACAGTTCCGCAAATAGGAATATTCTTATGTTTCGATTAGGCAAGATCTAGTTTTCTACACTTACATCGTTATGCCGTCTAGAATGCATGACCAGTAAAAGACTTTGGGTCAATAACTCTGGTCAAACTCGGGCCTGAGTTGGATTAAATAAATAAACTATGTTTTAAGTAGTGCTCCATACATGACGGTTTTTTTTTATTGGTTGGTCGCACATACTTTAAATTAGAAGATGGTTCACTCAACGTTTCAAAAGCGACAATCATGTCCTTTGACCAATGGAGATCTTTGAAATAACACTTTGTCTAAAAGTGACTTCATTCAAATTTTGGATGGAATTTTGGACATTCGTATGTATTAATGAGCAAATTAAAAGAATCCAGCTTTTATAAGACTTAAACCAGACAAAATATCAACGGTCAGCGATATGGATTAAAGACTGGAGCTAAAGGGACTGCGGGTGCCCGTCAGAGCTCTTTTCTCAAATCCGAGAACCTCTGACAGTGTGACAACAAGCAACAGGATTTATGACTTTCTTGACCTGTGCCTGAATCCCGCTGCAATGTGCCGGTCAAGGACAGGTGGAATAATTGGATGGACATCTCTAGATGATGACAAAACGTTTGCCGTTTCTTTTCGTCTCTTGATTTAGGAAATTTAAAGGGAATTGATTAAAGGGAATTACCAAACTGTATTTTATATGGAATATTTAATTAGTTATTTGTTTAAATACGTTTCAATTTGTAGAAACAAAATAGTGATACATTATTATTATTATTATTATTCATTGTAGTTAATTACATAATTTTAATATTTGAATATTTATTTACCTCATATGGTTTGTCATATTATTTGTCTTAATACATCAACATTATCCACCAGAAGACAAACATACTTATATAAGGTTTCAAGTCGAGTGGTGAAAGTAGTGGAGTGAAAGGTAAGACAAACATACTTATATAAGGTTTCAAGTCGAGTGGTGAAAGTAGTGGAGTGAAAGGTAAGACAAACATACTTATATAAGGTTTCAAGTCGAGTGGTGAAAGTAGTGGAGTGAAAGGTAAGACAAACATACTTATATAAGGTTTCAAGTCGAGTGGTGAAAGTAGTGGAGTGAAAGGTAAGACAAACATACTTATATAAGGTTTCAAGTCGAGTGGTGACGGTAGTGGAGTGAAGGGTAAGACAAACATACTTATATAAGGTTTCAAGTCGAGTGGTGAAAGTAGTGGAGTGAAAGGTAAGACAAACATACTTATATAAGGTTTCAAGTCGAGTGGTGAAGGTAGTGGAGTGAAGGGTATATATAAGACAAACATACTTATATAAGGTTTCAAGTCAAACAAGAAATAGCAGGGTAGCTCAAGCTAACTTCATTAGACATTTTCAAAAATTACTAAATTATTGTCGATATATATATCATCTTATCTTATCAATACAGACGCTCCTGCTATGCCGAAGATAATTGCGTCCACAGACCATGAGAGATGATATGTTGACAAGTGATGCAGCGTTCACTGACCACTTTTTACATCCTTTTTATTAACGCGTGGTGTCTGGTTGATTGCTTGTTTGTCGAAAAAAATTGGATCGATTTTTAACCCACTTCCTAGTAAGCTAGCGAGCTGAAATTTCGCAGGCAGACTCATGCCGATGATAAAAACGAAGTATCACAATTTGAGATCGATCGTATGTACTGTAATTAAATTATTGAAATGTTTATTTTATTTTATTTATCTCTATGTATCATTTTAAATTTTTGAGATAGAGTGTCGCGGTGTGTATTAAATTGAACGACCTTTTTATTAATAGTTTCCTGTTGCGCGATTTGGTGTGTATTATATTGACAATACTTTTTATAAACATATTCCCGATCGTGCGCATTATATATTAAACACGTTTTACGAGATATAACTAAAATTGTGTATTTTTGGATTGTCTTGCGCTGCGTATTGTTATGAACATTCTTTTAGTTATGTCTCGTACATAAAGGATTTATAGTAAAAAATGTTTTTTTTTATGTAAGCTGTAATTTGTTGATTATTTCTTGTATCATCCTCTTATCCTGTTGGTGTTCTGTCTCCCTCCCTCTGTGTCTCATTCTCTTTATTTATATGTCTATACATGTTTCTCTCCATTTCTCGTGGAAACCGATATGAATTGTTTTTTTAAATACATGTATCTTGAAAATATGTTAAAAGTTTTGCACTAATAGCAAGATTTCATAGACACGTTAATTTTAAAAAAGTTAACTTAAAAACACGATGAAACGTCCTTAGAAAGAAAGTTCAGAAAGAATGGAAGAGAAAGATAAATATGCGATAGTTAAGTGCTCAGAAATAAGTTTTGATAGTTGAAATTATCACAAGTCCCCGTCATGAAGATAAAGGGTTTTTCTCGCAACATTTTTGCAATCTCAGAACGAACCATTTGGACAAAAACTTATTGAAATAAATGTTGTCTAATACTGAGTGATTGTGTAAGCTGTTTCACAATTTCTCTTTTCAATTATTTTTTTGTTATAGGACGATCGAGTCTCAATCTAGAATGTTTTTTAAAGGTTGTGGAAAATTGACATCGCTTCACTATACAATAAAATAGAAATATTATTATATACTTTTCTTTACAGGCGTTTTCCTCTTTTTCGACTAAAAATGTATTAGTTAAGAAATGTTTAGATAATTTCACATATTCAGTTGTTTTTAAAAACTTTTTTTGAAAGTTTGGCCTGTTGACATTTTTCAAACATTTATCCAAAGAGCTAGAATTGACTTTAATGTTATTATATGCTTATACATAATTGGACTGTGATTATTATAAAATGGACGATAAAATATAAAATTACTCCATTGTTAACGTATTATCAAACTTAATCAATTTGTTTTTTCACTTTTTTCAGAAAGAGCAATTTAGACCCCATTATAACTTATTTTAAACAAATTTAATGCCATGAATATTCCACACTGTTAATGTTTATTATCATACTAGGGGCAAGTACTCGGCTTTTCCCGGGTTTAACAACAACAGCAACAACAACAAAAACAACAACAGCAACAAAAAAAAACAACAACAAAAAACAAAATGACAACAAAGATCAACTACAACAACAACAGCAACAACAACAAAGCAACAACAACAAAGCAACAACAACAAAACAACAACTACAACAACAAAAGCAACAACAACAGCAACAACGACAAAAACAACAACATAAAAAGCAACAGCAACAAAACAACAAAAACAAAACAACAACAAAAACAACAAAATCAACAACAAAACAACAACAAAAAAACTACAACAACAACAGCAACAACAACAAAGCAACAACAACAAAACAACAACTACAACAGCAACAACAACAAAGCAACAACAACATGAAGGACATTGTCGTCGCAGGGCATGGGATGTGGACAATAACAACAACAGTAAAAACAACACAAAAGCAACAACAGCAACAGCAACAACAACAGCAACAACAACAGCAACAACAACAGCAACAACAACAGCAACAACAACAGCAACAACAACAACAACAAAAACATCAACAACAAAACAACAACAAAACAACAACTACAACAACAACAGCAACAACAACAAAGCAACAACAACAAAACAACAACTACAACAACAACAGCAACAACAACAAAGCAACAACAACAAAAAAATATTTTATGGCGATAATCGCCTTCTTGTTAATCTCGACACCAAAATGTTTATTATTTTGCGTCATTATTTTACGTCTTAATTTTCAATAATTTTTATTTTATATAGCTCATATAAGGAAAAATTACATTTTGGGCCCCCGGCCCCCAGTATCTTATATATATGGAACGAAACCTTTCCGGTATAATTTTGTGTACGTGTACCAAATTTCACGTTATTTGGTTGTCTGGATCTTGAGTTATAAGGGAACAGACAGACGACGGACAGACAACAAATGCGTCTTATATGTATATAGATATATATATTTACGCTCAATTATCGCTGACTCCTAACGCTAAGGGACATCACTCTGCTTTTTTTTAAATTTTGCGTCGTAAGCAGTGCTGATTGACTCAAATAGTTATTTTTTGGTGCAGTGATTTGGTGCGCTGCTTTCTAAAATTAGTTTTAAAATCTTATCTTATCTGTTTACAGACGCTCCTTCTATACAGAAGATTATTGCGTCCTACGCTTATCTATGGTTTGTGTTTAGTCCTGCATTTTTATTAGAGATTTAAATGTTGATAAAGTGTTGGTTTTCCTGGATTCTTCAGGCAACCCATTCCACGCCCGAATTCCGGACGGGAAGAAGGAAAACTTGTATGTGTTTGTTCTTGCATACGGAATAAGAAAGGTGTTTTTATCCTTATGTCTATCTGAGGGTTGTATTAAGTTATCTTTGTGTTGTATTTCTAAATTAGAATTAATTGCTTTATGTATGATTACTACTTTGCTCTTGGTTCTTCTATCCTCTAGTGTTTCAAGGTTTAATGATTTAACTAATGGTGTTACTCTTGTCAGTTTCGAATATTCTCCAGTAATGAATCTGGCAGCTCTTTTTTGAATTTGTTCTAGTTTATCAATGTTTTCTTTGGTGGATGGGTCCCATACAGAAGATGCATATTCTAGTGCAGGTCTCACCAAAGTGAGGTAGCATTTTAGTTTTATATCTCTATTACATTTGTTAAAGTTCCTTTTTATAAAGCCTAAGGTTTTGTTTGATTTTTTAATAACTTCATTGACATGGGGATTCCATGATAGTTTCTCATTTATTAAGACTCCTAAGTATTTTGCATCTTTAGTTTGGGTCAGTTCTTTTCCATGAATGTAATATTTTGAATTTATTTGTTTCTTTTTCTTTGTTACTCTTAACAGTTGACACTTTTCTGGATGGAAAGACATACTCCAGTTAGTTTCCCATTTTATCAATTCATCTAAGTCTTTTTGTAAAATTTTGCTATCTTGTTCTGATTTAATTGTTCTATAGATTATACAATCATCAGCAAATAGCCTAACTTTTGTACCTGTTGAGATGTTGTTGGGTAAATCATTTATATAAATTAAAAAGAGTAAGGGACCTAGCACAGTTCCTTGTGGAACTCCTGAGTTAACCTTTATTGGTGCAGATTTAGATCCATTAATTATTACAGTTTGCTCCCTGCCCAAAAGGAAGTCTTGGATCCAGTGATGTAAGGAACCTGAGATTCCAAAGTAGTTAAGTTTTTTAAGTAAACTAAGGTGGTGAACTTTGTCAAATGCTTTTGAGAAGTCTAGTAATATTGTATCTATTTGATCATTTTTGTCCAAGCCTTTTGATAGTTCATCTATTAAACCTATTAATTGTGTTTCACATGATCTGTTTTTTCTAAAGCCGTGTTGATGTGGGCATAGGGCATTATATTTGTCAAGGTGGTTAACTATTCTACTATATATTATGTGTTCTAGTAATTTACAGGTGATACTAGTAAGTGATACAGGCCTGTAATTACCAGGGTCTGATTTATCCCCTTTCTTAAAGAGTGGACTTACATTAGCTAATTTCCAATCCTGGGGCACTTTACCCTGGTTTAGAGAGGCTTGAAAGAGAACTACAAGGATTGGGGACAGTTCATTGCTTAGTTCTTTTAATAATCTTGCAGGCAAATCATCTGGGCCAGTAGCTTTGTTTATTTTTAAGTTTTTTAGGAGTGAATGTATACCTATCTCATCTACAGTTATGTTACCTATTTCCTCCATTTTATTTAAATTTATTAAAACTTCCTTGTCGCCTGAGGCAGAAAAAGATGATGCAAAATATGTGTTAAGGATATTAGCTTTAGTTTCATTATCATTATAGGTTTTATTATTTGAGCCTTTTAGTGTGGCTATTCCTGAAGGTTCCATTTTTTTAGATTTGATAAAGGACCATAAGTTTTTATTGTTATCTTTGGTAATTACATTGTTTATATATTCATTTTGGAGGTTCCGACTAAGTTTTTGTGTCAAGTGTTTAATCTTTAAGTATTTTTTGTGTATCCTATATGAATTGGTAGCTTTATATTTCTTAAATAAGTTCTCTTTTAGTTTGCATAGCTTTTTCAATCTAGAATTGAACCAGCATTTGTTAATTTTATTTGATGTTAGTTTTGTTGGAACATTCTCATCCATTATAGTTTTTAGATTTGTTTTTATATCTTTCCAAATTTCTTCTACTGGGCTATTTGTGTTAAATTTACTTAGGAAAGTTTGTTGGAAGTTAGCCGCTGATTGGTGTAGTTTTATTGAATTACATTTATTCCAAAGATAGATTATTCTTCTAGGTATCTTATTAATTTTAGTTTTTATTGTATTGGTGACCCTAACAATATCATGGTCGGACAGTCCTGGAATTATTTTATAGTCTAACACTAGTCCTGGTCTATTTGTTAGGAATAAATCTAGTGTTTTATTTTTCCTTGTTGCTGTTTTTACTATCTGTTCTAGGTTTATGTTGTTTATAGTGTCTAGGAAGTGTTCATTAATTTCTTTGTTAGTTTGATGGTTATCAATTGTATAATTTTTCCAATTTATATCTGGAAGATTAAAGTCCCCCATAATCCATAGAACTGCATTTTTATTATTCTCTTTTATGAAAGTTAATTGACTACAAAGATTGTTCATGTATTCTGGGTTTGTATTCGGAGGTCTATATATACTGCCTACAATAAGTGGGGATGAGTTTGGTGTAATTATTTTACAATAAATAGACTCTATATTAAAATTTTGCTGTGTAGTAATTTCTTCAGCTATGATATTTGATTTAATTGCAAGTAGCACTCCTCCATAATTGTCTGATCTGTCTTTCCTAAAAATATTATAATTGGTGTTTAAAATCTCAGAGTTATATATGTTGGGGTTCAACCAAGTTTCAGAACCAGCAATTATGTCTGGTTCTTCTGTTTTTATAAGTAGTTCTAAATCTGGAATTTTATTTTTTAAGCTTTGGAAATTAACTATTAGTGTTTTGAGAATGTTTTGATTATTATTATTATTAGATTTTTTATGGGTAATTTTATGGGTTTGTGTGGTTGGTTTCATTTTATCTAGTGGTTTATTTATAAAAGGATTAGCCAAAACACTGTAAGAGTTTGTGGTGATAAGGTCCTTATAGTTAAATAAATCTGAACTGATTTGGGGCAACCCACAATGTATGCAGTGCCAAGATGCATATTTATTTCTTAGGCCTATTGCTTTGTGCTTTGGTGTGTTAGAATGCAGGCATGCAATGTGGTACCATTCATTGCAGGTGTCACACTGAATGGTTCCTTGTTTGGTAGTGCATGCCTTAATACAAATTTGACATTTAGATGATACTGGGCCTGGGTTAAGTTCTATGTCGCCTGAGAGGAGCAAAATTAAGATTAAGTGTTTTTGCTTATATCTACATATTTTATGTTTCCATTGTTTGAAGGAGATTTCCTTTATTGTGCTTAAGATAGAGGTGTAGTCAGTGTGCTTTGTGTTGTGGTGGTTTATAATTATTGATATATTACTCTGATTTTTAGGATGTTTGTTGGTTGACGTTAATGTCCTTAAAAGTAGTGTGGTTATTACTAAGACTAAGATGAAAATTCTCATTTTCGGGTTAGTGTTAGACTAGGTTTAATTTTAAGGCTTAAGTTTAAGACTTAAGACTATTACTATTACTATTACTATTATTATTATGATACTATAAGTTATGTATAATTTTGTTAAAGTGTGCTTAATTGTTCTAATTTGATTAAGTTCAATTAAATTTAAATATGAATTCTACACCTAGTAATTAATTTATTTGGAAGGAATATAAAATTGGTGATTTTATGTTATCAATGTTATGTACACAGTTACGATTAGGAGAGTTCAAAATTAATAACAATAACAATAAAAATGGCTGCCTACATAACTACTTAGGATTTTAGTAATTTTAGTAAAAGATTATTTGTGGTATCAAATAACAAATATATATGGTGGTGGGTCCCTCAGCCTTTATTGCCGTGGGTATAAAATAACAAACATATATGGTGTTGGGGGAATCAGTCTTTATTCGCGTGGGTATGAAATAACAAACATATATGGTGTTGGGGGAAATCAGTCTTTATTCGCGTGGTATGAAATAACAAACTTATATGGTGCGTAGTCAATCAATTTCTACTAATTAATTTACTTGTCTTTATATAGGGATACAAAACAACAACTGAATACTATACATCTTCAATATAATATAACGATAAAATCATTATAAAGTGCACATAATAAATTGTAAAACATCATTGCATTGTTTAGTGATGTATGAAATTAAACAAATTTGCAATAAGGTTAAGAGCAACATAAAAAGTTTTAAACTTATAACAAAGAGTAAACAAATACTATAAACATATTATGCAATAAGGAACATACTTTTCTAATACGATATGCGCTTTTAAGCAATCTTAAATATACAATTCTTTACATTTGGAATTGAAAGCTCTACTTATCAAATGGTTAATTCAAAATTACTAGTATTGATATTTTTATCAATATTATCTATTTCATTATTAATTTGAAAGAATTGGTTTCCATTTTAACAGTATTTCATCTTTTAATGCACTAAAAATTGTTATATTTAATATTTACTTAAAAAAAATATAAACAATAAATAAAACAATCGGAAAAATAATATTTAATGTCCCAAGATCAGATAGTTTTACAGTTAGTTTTCCTTAATTAAGGCTAGAAAGTAAATTTTGACATCTCGTTCTTCAAATCAGAAATACCAAACTTTGTAGTTTGTAGAGTATCAGCACAGTCCTTTAGCTGTCTACTGAATATTATAGGTAAATATAAATCAGTAATAAAAAAAACCCATAAAAAACTTATTTTTACTATAAATCCTTTATGTACGAGACATAACTAAAAGAATGTTCATTATAATACGCAGTGCAAGACCATCCAAAAATACAAAATTGCATTTGTGTCGTAAAATATGTTTAATACTAGCGTACACCCGTCAAAAATGACGGAAATTGTCAGCTGAAATCTATTTATGTTATAAAAAATGCAATTTTTTTAGAGCGCCTACGGCGCCTACCTTTATCAAAAGCCCAACTAACCTGTCCTTGTTTGATAAATACGAAATATTAAACTTTCTGAAATGTACACAAAGTATTTAATTTTTATAATAGGGGTTGCAGGGCGACTACGGCGCCCCCTTTGTTTTTTTTATTTATAATTAACCATCATCAAATACTATTTTTAAATTGATCCATTTTCCAAATTTAAAATATTAGCGAAAACGGTGACGTCATATAATATTTTTTTACAGCGCATATTTAATTTGCACACCTTTTGATGCTTTGGTGCAGTAATTTGGTTTTCCCTGCTTTCTAAAATTAGTAGCGTCAGGACAGACTGACTGACTTGCGTGACAATTTCAAATTATATAGTTTTATAATGCGAACCCATCAGGAATATGTTTATAAAAATGTTGTCAATAAAATACGCCCCATTGCGCGACAGGAAATGTCGTTCATTATAATAAGCACCGCGACACTCTATCCCAAAAATTTAACATGATACATAGAGATAAATAAAATAATCTAAAAATTCAATAATTTAATTACAGTAATTGCGATCGATCTGAAATATTAATACATCGTTTTATCATCGGAACGAAACTGCTTGCAAAATTTCAGCTCGCTAGCTGACGAGGAAGTTGGTTAAAAATCGATACAAAGTTTTGGCGAAAAGCAAACAACCAGACACCACGAGTTAATATAAAGGATTTAAAAATAACCTTGTCTTCTGGTGAGGGAAGATAAATAGGGCACAGAAATTTAGAAAGTGGTGCGAGAATATTTGTACGAATTGAAATGATGAATATAAAATCTTTAAATATTTTTTCTCTCTTTTGCATCAAGTCTTAAAAGCGAAAGTAGAAATAATAATATTGCTCAGATTGTTTGCACGCTTTTTATATTGATGATTTTAAAAAATAAGTTATTGCAAGTGTAGAATAGTTCAGGAATTTAAATCTGCCTTATAATGCCAAAAGAACATTAGAGACATTTATTTTGTGTGTGGTTACCTTACTGTTACTATCTACCGTCATCCTTTTTACACATTTATTTTTCAATATTTACCACTACCCTTTATGAAATAATACAAACAAGAACGACCCGTGGCGTAGCATACGCCGCAGCTTTGCTCATCATAGTTAGTGCAAAGAACGGGTGGGGGGGGGATTAGAGTACGGACACCAAACAGCAGCACGAAGTAATGAAGAAATAGTGAATAAACGTGGAGACATGCGCACTGATGTTGTTGTTACCACCCCCTCCTTTACAAAGTAATGAAGAAATAGTGAATAAACGTGGAGACATGCGCACTGATGTTGTTGTTACCGCCCCAACCTTTATTACTACCATCCATTAAACATAAACTGTGATTGGCCGACACTAGTGAGGGTTAGTGATTTTTAGAGTTGTTTAATGTGTTTTTTTTGTTTTTTTGGCAAAGAGATTATCGATTATGTAACTCCGATTTTAAACGATTATTGTTTTATAGCTGACTTCATGGAAATTAGGGTGTACCGAATTTCGCATGTGGCTCCGGCAAATCCGGAATCGGCCATATTTACTAATACGGCTCTGTCATAAATATGCTTCATATATACGGCCAAATCCGGCTTACTGGCTTGCGATAAATTATATATTAATTATATCTCCATCGTGGCAAATCTGAAATACGGAATTTTTCAAATCCGGCTTCGGCTCCGGCCTGATTGCACTTCATAAATCCAGCGGAATCAAATATTCGATTATCGGTTTTGGAAATTTAAAACTGATTGTCGCTTTAAAATCCGATTATCGTTTAACGACCTTAGTCATGTTGGAAAAAGGGGGGCAAACAAAAGTTAAAAAAAACAAATTGCTCCTGCTGGGTTCCAGGAATTTCCGCTTGCAAGGCGGATGTGATGAACACTATACTATATAACTAATCATATGTTATTCTGTGAAGGAAAAACGAGACTTAACGGCGAGTGAATGCAAGAAGCTTTGTTGCCTATCATCTCCTCCATTATTGTTCTAAATTTTCATCCCACCACGCTTGCCATCTGGGATTTTTCAACACCAGCGAGGGTCAATTGTCATGCTCGTTTGGTCGTTTAGGAGAAATATATATATATAGATTGTAGTTATATTTATAAAACATGGTCGTATAGGAGAAATATTTATATATAGATTGTAGTTTTATTTATAAAACATGGTCGTTTAGGAGAAATATTTATATATAGATTGTAGTTATATTTATAAAACATGGTCGTCTAGGAGAAATATTTATATATAGATTGTAGTTATATTTATAAAACATGGTAGTTTAGGATAAATATTTATATATAGATTGTAGTTATATTTATAAAACATGGTCGTTTAGGAGAAATATGTATATATAGATTGTAGTTATATTTATAAAACATGGTCGTTTAGGAGAAATATTTATATATAGATTGTAGTTATATTTATAAAACATGGTCGTTTAGGAGAAATATTTATATATAGATTGTAGTTATATTTATAAAACATGGTCGTTTAGGAGAAATATTTATATATAGATTGTAGTTATATTTATAAAACATGGTCGTTTAGGAGAAATATTTATGTATTGATTGTAGTTATATTTATAAAACATGGTCGTTTAGGAGAAATATTTATATATATATTGTAGTTATATTTATAAATCATGGTCGTTTAGGAATAATATTTATATATATATTGTAGTTATATTTATAAAACATGGTCATTTAGGAGAAATATTTATATATAGATTGTAGTTATATTTATAAAACATGGTAATTTAGGAGAAATATTTATATATATATTGTAGTTATATTTATAAAACATGGTCATTTAGGAGAAATATTTATATATAGATTGTAGTTATATTTATAAAACATGGTAATTTAGGAGAAATATTTATATATAGATTGTAGTTATATTTATAAAACATGACTAATCCAAATAAACAATGAACATTTTCTTATTACTCAGATTGCAACTAAATAAGCCAAGCTAATTCATTTATGTAAAAAGTTAAGAACTCGCAATTTTTGTTTTAATGCAGCTACATACAATACTGATGAAACAAATTAAACATCTACGGACAAAACTGATGTAACAAATTAAACATCTACGGACAGTATTGACGTAACAAATTAAATTATTTTATCGAGACAGAAGTGCATTATTGTGCAGCACCGGAAATCACCAATTTCAACTGTGCAAATAAGCCACAAGTTTGGGGTTCCCAGTGCGGCAGCTCATCGCGTAACCACTCCTGATTTACCCCATAGACCTTATCCGAGTTTGTGAGTGCCATATAAAGGGAAATACATAATTTAACATTTTTGTGTCACCACTTTTTATGGTGTCACCCGATGCTGTCCGCACCCCTTACTGACGGTTTACTGACTATGACAAGATGTTTGTTCAGAAGGACATTAGAAACGTTTTATTAAACTAATTTTAACAACATAATTAAAAATCATTAGATTCTTGTCTAAAAACTTTACAATATATCTACACCACAAGTTAATGTAGTTTTCTTACATTTGTTTTAACAGAATCAACAGACATTTTATACAAAGATTAGTTAGTTTAAACTAGATAACATTTGTAAATATTAAAACGTCTTGTGTTAATTGGGTTTCTACAAATAAATAGTAAGTTTACAAATAATTATGTAATACAATCTTTATAGTAAATTGTATACATAAATATGAGCAAAATAACGCTATTTTACAATTTAAAAAAATCAGTTTCAATTTTTTTATGAAAACTAGGGGACAGCCCGGGTATCCGGAATGCCGGATATCGGTATCGGATATCGCGATTTTAGCCACTATCCGGATTCGGCAAACATTTATGGCAGATCCAGATAGTATCCGGATATTAATGTAGTAAAGAATTTATGAATTCAAAATTAAATTAAAATTAATAAGTTTATAAAACAAATATATAAAAAGTAAAAAAACAATAACCATAAATCAGTACATTTAACAAGAATGGATGGATGAGAGAGCATTCAGCACAGCGGGGAAGATAAATGAGGATAAGCGTTCTCGCTTGTCGCCGAACAAACTTGGGATGTAATTGTTCTTGAAAAAGAATTCGGTTATGACAAACACTTAATTTTTCATCACTTAAAAATTGAAGAAACAATCTACAACCTTAAAGGTAACAAGATTAGTACTGTTGAGTACTATCTTCAACTTACTAGTAACTACTAATTAGCAACTATTTTATTTACTCATGTCATTAATTTATGCTCATTTTTATAGCTGATATATTAATGTTATGTTTAAAAAATATTAATTTTATGTTAAAAAATAATAATTTTAAGTTTAATTATTAGTTTATACTATAACCTTTATAGTTAAATAGGAGTCTTGGAAACTGGGACAGGCTGAGTGTTGGATTTCGTATTTAACTTCTTTGTCATTGACTAGTACGCTTACGGTAGTCAATTATTCAATACTTTCAATTCAGTATTTACATTTAAACCGATTTTACTAATATGATATAAGTTATATCATTGTAATAATTTTATATTATTTGTTGTTTTCTTTTCAGTTGAACATTAAATGACAGTTGCAATTGTGATTTGATTAGCAAACTTAAAAATAAAAATGTTGCTTGTCTGACATGTTATATCTAATTCAGCCATATAATTTTAAAACTCTAGTCCAGGGGTCTCCAAACTACGGCCCGCGGGCCAGATGCAGCCCGCGAGGCCCTCTCATCCGGTCCCCTGAAGACATTTTAAGCTAAAAAAGAAAGATACAATTTTTAATTGTAGTTTACTAACAAACTTCAAAACTACAAGGAGAGAAAAATCTAGTTTCTGATCTATACAATCACTTAAAGGCCTTCAGAACTAAACTTGTTTTGTTTTTGAACAAGTACAGGCCAACAACTTGACACACTTTTAGCATTGCAAGGTCTTCATGGCTAAAGCAACAGCTGAGTTCCCAACATAATTTGCATCCAAGATCATCAAAGACCTCCATCTGCAGTTTCAGCAGTGGTTTTCTGACTTGTATTCAAAGGCAGAAGAAGTGAGGCTATTTCAAAATCAATTTGAAGAAGATGTGGCCAGTTGCTCAGATGAACTGCAGCTGGAGGTCATTGATTTACAAACAAATGACTTCCTTAGGGACAAGTACAAAGAAGAGTTTTGAGTTTTTACCAGTTTTTGACCAAAGGAAGACTTTCCTAATGTCAAAGCTTTTGCGTCAAGGTACCTTTCAATCTTTGGAACAACGTACTTGTGCGAACAGATATTTTCGAGGACGAAATAAGTGAAGAACAATTTGAGAACTAATTTGTCTGATGATAATCTCAGGTCACCCTTGATGTTAGGGACATCAAATCTAAAGCCAGAAATATCTACTATTTTAGAATCCAGGAAACAATTTCACCATTCCCACCAATACAGGTATTCATGTGCAGTGTAACAATGTATTATTAAATAAAATCAAATATAATATTAAATAATATTAATATTATAAATATAATAATTTTAAATATATAATTAAAAACTACATCGATGTTTAGATTATTTCTTATTTGGACCTCTAGTGTGTAGTCGGCGCCGAAACTGCTGTTTGACAGTTAATAAGAAAACGTCAGAAAAGTTTGGAGACCCCTGCTCTAATCTATTGTGAATATTATAATTATACAATATAATGTAAGTAAAAATTTAAGTTATGCATTACATTATTAATATAGAACAAAATTAAAAAACTAACAAGCGTTGATTATGGAAATCATTAAAAGCCATGCAAAATATATTAAAACAATCAATACGAGAAAAAAATACGAAGTTAAAAATTTATAAGTATAGATTTTACTTTGTTACGGAAGATAACAAACTAAGTTCACTAACAAAATATAAAACGTGAATCATATAAATAAAAGAACAGTTTTTATCATGGCTCTAGATCACGACTTCTTGTACACCACACTACACACTCAGTACAACACTGTTCGCTTGGTACACACTACAAGGTTCTGTGAACTTGTTCAAATTCGTTCATTCAATTCATTGAAAATGTTCATCGTTGACGTTGACAGTGTCACAAACCATCATTTTATATAGCTGTTACTATCAATTTGTTGGATAATAAATATTGTTATAAATTATAAATAGTATTAAATACTAGATATAAATTTGTAAAGTACACCCTCTTAGCTATTACACTGAAATGTGGAGATATCCGATCCGGAATCCGGATTCGGAAAATATTAAGGCATAACTTTAAATCATAGAGAGTCTTCTCTAATACTCTGAATGCTCTCCTGACTGCTATCCTACATGTTCTTATTGCCATCTTTAAGTGTATTCGTGTGAATGGTGTGTTTTATCACTTGCATTTTTGTAAGGTTTTAACTTATAATTTTTTTAATAGTTTTTAAAGCTATATTTAGCGTGTACTCATATGTGCAAAAAATGGAAATCTCATAATACTATTTCACACCTTAAATTACTTTAGCAATAAACAGTGATATAAGTTTTCAAAATTAAACTAAGGTTGAACTATTCATTTATATTGTATCACTTATTGTAGGGAACGAAGTCAAGTGAAGGTGGTGCTGTGAATGTGGAGGTGGTGCGGTGAATGTGGAGGTGGTGCGGTGAATGTGGAGGTGGTGCGGTGAATGTGGAGGTGGTGCGGTGAATGTGGAGGTGGTGCTGTGAATGTGGAGGTAATGCGGTGAATGTGGAGGTGGTGTGGTGAATTTCGAGGTGGTGCGGTCAATGTGGAGGTAATGCCGTGGATGTGGAGGTGATGCGGTGAATGTGGAGGTGGTGCGGTGAATGTGGAGGTGGTGCGGTGAAAGTGGAGGTGGTGATGTGAATGTGGAGGTGGTGCGGTGAATGTGGAGGTGGTACGAAGAATGTGGAGGTAATGCGGTGAATGTGGAGGTGGTGAGGTGAATGTGGAGGTGGTGCGGTGAATGTGGAGGTGGTGCGGTGAATTAGGAGGGGGTGCAGTGAATGTGGAGGTGGTGATGTAAATGTGTAGGTGGTGCGGTGAAGATAAGACAAGACAAGACCTGTTCGTGAGACTGGTGTGTCTTATCACGTTCTTTTTTTTAAAGGTTTTATTTTATAGTGTTTTGAAATAGTTATAAAAGTAATATTTGGCATGAAATCATTAGTACAACAAAAAATGGAAACCTCATTATACTATTCTACACCTTAAATTACTTTAGCAAAAACAGTGATATCAGTTTTCAAAATTAAACTAAGGTTTAACAAATCATTTACATTGTATCCCTTATTGTAGCGAACGAGATCAAGTGGCATGCCACTTTTATAAAATAGATTGGCTTTCTGTCGAAAGAACGTGCACGATAAATAGTTATCGGTTAAATTGTAAAAAAAGCATACTTTTTAGTGTAAATGTATAAATTTCATAGTTTTCATAATTTGATATTAATACGATTTAACGATACAATTTGTTCTTCGAATTTTATATGTACATATATTATTATGTTATATTCAATGAAACATTTAAGCAACACAAAAAATACTAATTAGTCTCATTGAATTGTAAATTATAAGTTTATAAACTTTTCTTTTGGTAAAACGGTATATCGAATAATTAATTTGGCCATTCTGTTTTATCAAATGTATTTTTTTATAATACGTCAGTAATGGTTCCTTAAGGTGCGGAGTTTGGTGTGAATCCAATTTCAATGCATATCTAAAATTTTAATACAAGTTTCTTTAATAAAAAGTGATGTTCCATTTCTTTGAAAGTTTGTTTTTTTTTGAGCGACCTACTGCAAAAGCAGATTCGGAGGAGGTCTACGTTGTAAGTCATGGGGAAATGACAGTAGGATTATTAGCATTAAAATGAACTATTGATCAACAATTCATTCACATGTTATCCCTTATTATGGGGAGCGAGGTAAAGTGGCATGCCACTTTGATAAAATAGATTGGCTTTCTGCCAACTTCCTGATTCATTCTTTTGTGTGTAAATTGATAAACAAGTACATGTATTGGCTTAAATTAATTCATTTCATTGTTTTTTTATGATTTAATAATACTACCAAATAATGATACATTCGGTTCTTCCAATTTTCTATGTACATATATTATATTTAGTTACATTCAAAAAACATTTAGGCCATACAAAAAATATACTAGTTAGTCTCATTGAATTGAAAATATAAATTCACCATTTCATTTGTAAAAAAGATTGATCGAATCATTAATATACACAGCTTGGTTAATGAAATATGTTTTTTTCATGTCGTACGTTAGTAATAGTTCTTTGTGGTGCGGTATTTATAGGAAATCCAATTTTAATGCATGTCTTATAATGTTGTGCCAAAGCGCGCCTTTGTGTGCACGTTATGAAAGAAAACTCCCAAATTTTAAAAAAGAGAAGAGTTTTGAACAATTAAACGTAAAATCATAGGCATTTTGGTGTCGAGATTAACAGAGCGTATTTCTCGCCATAAAATATGTTAACGTGACGTAATCGTTTGTGTTAATATAAATTTGTAAAATGGGAATGATGTAAACAGAACCATTATTTGATGTTATTCATATTTTTTATGCGTATGGAAATAAATAAATGTAAGCGTGAGTGTGTTTGTGTTTGAGTGAGTGTGTGTGTTTGTTTGTTTTGTTGTAAACTAAATTTGATTAAACGGATTATGTCTATGTCCTCTATGCTATGCCTCTAACAAAGCGCAATTAGTAAATTATAACATCATAACTACAAGACATTTTCTATGACAGCTCTTAATTTTAAATCCTTTATATTAAATGGTGGCGTATGCTTGATTGCTTATTCGATGTTATGAATGCCAAAAATCTTTGGATCGATTTTCTCGTATGCTAGTGAGCTGAAATTTTGCAGGCAGATTTGTGCCGATGATAAAAATGATTTGTCAAAATGTATGATCGATCCAATGTACTGTAATTAAATAGGCATGTATAAAATTAGTCTCAGTAACAAATTGACATGTATAGAATTAGTCTCAGTAACAAATAGACGTGTATAGAATTAGTCTCAGTAACAAATAGACGTGTATAGAATTAGTCTCAGTAACAAATAGACATGTATAGAATTAGTCTCAGTAACAAATAGACATGTATAGAATTAGTCTCAGTAACAAATAGACATGTATAGAATTAGTCTCAGTAACAAATAGACATGTATAGAATTAGTCTCAGTAACAAATAGACATGTATAGAATTAGTCTCAGTAACAAATAGACATGTATAGAATTAGTCTCAGTAACAAATAGACATGTATAGAATTAGTCTCAGTAACAAATAGACATGTATAGAATTAGTCTCAGTAACAAATAGACATGTATAGAATTAGTCTCAGTAACAAATAGACATGTATAGAATTAGTCTCAGTAACAAATAGACATGTATAGAATTAGTCTCAGTAACAAATAGACATGTATAGAATTAGTCTCAGTAACAAATAGACATGTATAGAATTAGTCTCAGTAACAAATAGACATGTATAGAATTAGTCTCAGTAACAAATAGACATGTATAGAATTAGTCTCATTAACAAATAGACATGTATAGAATTAGTCTCATTAACAAATAGACATGTATAGAATTAGTCTCATTAACAAATAGACATGTATAGAATTAGTCTCAGTAACAAATAGACATGTATAGAATTAGTCTCAGTAACAAATAGACATGTATAGAATTAGCCTAAGTAACAGCGATAAGAACACGTACACTACTAGGAATTTATATAATATTTTATCGCTGTTAAAAATTCATACACTCAGCGATCTAAAATCACTTAATATATAGTAAATACATTATAAACCCAATAGTTTCAGAGAAAAGTTCATTGTTTCTTTTTGAGTAGAGGCAGAGATGAAAACCAAAACTTGTTGTTGTGCTGACGGTTCAAACACAGTGAGTAGGTTGTGCATTTTTTAGTCAAGCATTTAATGACATGTTAAGTTTCTATAAATAAATAATATTAACATCATATTATATATTGTATATCTTTAAACCAAATACTATTCCTTCAATACCATAATGAATATATTAGATGTTTAGAGAAACGTTAACAGTAGTGATGCCATCGACTTCTGATAAATTCCAGCAGTAGGACCAGTGTAGGTATTTATCAGATAAGAATAAACAGATTGAAACAATTAACATAGTAGGTCATATAAACAGATTGAAACAATTAACATAGTAGGTAATATAAACAGATTGAAACAATTAACATAGTAGGTCATATAAACAGAATGAATAAATGTAACATTACAATGTATTTATTTACTACTGATTAAAAGTTTTCATTGGCAACAACAATTGCTGCTCTTCTGTAAGAGTTTGAGACCCGCTGAATCGTCATGGCGCAGGCTTAAAATGAGTCCTTTAGTTAACTCAGTTATCCACAGTCCTTCTGCGGCTGTTGTCATGTAATGGAGACTGGTCGACACATGAGGTACGGAAATAGATTTAAAACATACAGAGAAACAAACAAATGTCAAAATAATAAAATAGTTATAAAGCCTTAATAATTTATCATTAAATGTAAATATGTAAACGATTCAGCAAAGGCCAAAATCGGATAATGTATGTAAAATATTATCTTGAAATAATGGAACCTTGGAGTGTAGAAACATATAATGGGCACAAATAAATTCATTAGATGTTATGTACTTTACAGAATAAAAGAACTGTTAAGAAATTCCTTACTTTCTTCAACTTCAAGGTAATCAACTGAAGATTATCAAGCCGGAGAAAACGTTTTACTTTATTTTTGTTTTAATAGAGATGCCCACAATAAAGTGTATTTAAAAATGAAGTTATTTCTCAGTAAATCTATATAGTATTATTATTATGAAGAGTATGGTTTTATGTTATATCTCAGTACATCTATATAGTATTATTATTATGAAGAGAATGTTTTATGTTATATCTCAGTAAATCTATATATTATTATTATTATTATGAAGAGAATGGTTTATGTTATATCTCAGTAAATCTATATATTATTATTATTATTATGAAGAGAATGTTTTATGTTATATCTCAGTAAATCTATATATATTATTATTATTATGAAGAGAATGTTTTATGTTATATCTCAGTAAATCTATATAGTATTATTATTATGAAGAGAATGTTTGTTTTATGTTATATCTCAGTACATCTATATAATATTATTATTATGAAGATAATGTTTTATGTTATATCTCAGTACATCTATATAGTCTATAGTATTATTACTATGAAGAGAATGTTTTATGTTACTATGATGACACTTATTTTAACAATTTCGATGACGATTAAATTCCTTTGTAATTTTTTTTTAATTTAACGATGTTTCGTATTATTTATTATTATTATTCTAAAAAAACGGGTGGGCAATATTAACGCACCTAAAAGATGTCAACAAGAAATGGACAAAAGAGCAGAGGCGTCACTACATTTGGTGTAACCCAGGGCGGTAGCTCATAGTGTCACCTCTCACGATTTACCCAATATACCTAATTCGAGTTTGTCAGTGCCATATAAAGGGGAATACATATATTACAATTTTTGTATCACCACTAATAATACAATATATTTACATCACAAGACGATGTTGATTTTACATCACAAGACGATGTTGATTTTACAGCACAAGACGATGTTGATTTTACAGCACAAGACGATGTTGATTTTACATCACTAGACGATGTTGAATTTATTCCCGATTTAACAGAATCAACAGAAATGTCATGCAAATAAAAGTTATTCTAAATTAAATAACACTTTTATAAATATTGAAACGTCTAGTAAACGCATGGCTTTTCTACAAATAAATATTATAACGTCTAGTAAACGCATGGCTTTTCTACAAATAAATATTATAACGTCAAGTAAACGCATGGCTTTTCTACAAATAAATATTATAACGTCTAGTAAACGAATTGCTTTTCTACAAATAAATATTATAACGTCTAGTAAACGAATTGCTTTTCTACAAATAAATATTATAACGTCTAGTAAACGCATTACTTTTCTACAAATAAATATTATAACGTCTAGTAAACGCATTACTTTTCTACAAATAAATATTATAACGTCTAGTAAACGAATTGCTTTTCTTCAAATAAATATTATAACGTCTAGTAAACGAATTACTTTTCTACAAATAAATATTATAACGTCTAGTAAACGCATTACTTTTCTACAAATAAATATTATAACGTCTAGTAAACGCATTACTTTTCTACAAATAAATATTATAACGTCTAGTAAACGAATTACTTTTCTACAAATAAATATAAACGTCTATAAACGAATTACTTTTCTACAAATAAATATTACGTTTACAAATAATTATGTATTAAAATGTAGATAGTAAATTTTAAAAATTAGTTTGAGTACCACAACTCTATTTCACAATTCTAAAATATCAGTTTCAATATTATAGTGAAACGTTATACAAATTTTCTTAAATCAAATGCAATTCCCTTTTCCGGCTATAATGTACAAGGACTTTAATTTTACTGTATGTCTTAAAATCTTCCATATTTCATCATAATTAAAATAGGTATTATTTAAATTGTAGAGAGTCTTCTCTACTAACCAAAATGTTCTTATTGCCACCTTTAAGTTTTCGTGTGAATGGTGTGTTTTATAACGTGCATTTTTGTAAGGTTTTATCTTACAGTTTTAAAAAAAAATAGTAATAAAAGTAATATCTAGCGTGTAATCTTATGTGCAAAAAAAAAGTGAAATCTCAATATACTATTCTGCACGTTAAATTACTTTAACAATAAACAGTGATATGAGTTCTCAAAATTAAGATAAGGCTTAACTATTCTTTCATATTGTATCACTTATTGTAGGGAACGAAGTCAAGTGGCATGCCACTTTGATAAAATAGATTGGCTTTCTGTCGAAAGTAGTAGTTTACTTAGTGGTGTTTCAATTAGATTTTTAGAAAAGCCCGTGTTTTACAGTAAATGTATGTATTTCATAGTTTTCATGATTTTATATTAATACGATTTAATGATACAATTTGTTCTTCAAATTTTATATGTACATATATTATTATGCTACATACAAAGAAACATTTAAGCAACACAAAAATACTAATTAGTCTCATGGAATTGTAAATAATAAGTTTATAAACTTTTCTTTTGGTAAAAAGGTAGATCAAATAATTTATTTGCCCATTCTGTGTTATCAAATGTATTTTTTTATAATACGTCAGTAATGGTTCTTTGTGGTGTGGAAATTGAGATTAATGTCGCGGTGCGTATTATATTGAACGACCTTTCTGTCGCGCAATAAGTTGCGTATTTTATTGATACCACAGTTTATAAACATATTCCTGATCAGTTCGCATTATATTAAACATGTTTTACGACACAACTGCAATTTTGTATTTTTGGATGGTCTTGCGCTGCGTATTATAATGAACATTCTTTTAGTTACGTCTGGTACATAAATGATTTATAGTCAAAAACTTATTTTTTACGGGTTTTAAAAAAAATTAAATCCTTTATATTATCTCGTGGTGTCCGTTTGAATCCTTGCTTGCTTGCTTGCTTGTCGCACACATTTTTGATTGATTTTTAACCCACTTCCTCGTCAGCTAGCGATCTGAAATTTTGGAGGCGGACTCGTTCCGATTATAAAAACGAGGTATCAAAATTTCAGATCGATCGCATGTACTGTAATACAATTATTGAATTTTGAGATTATTTTATTTATTTCTATGTATCATGTTAAATTTTTGTAATAGAGTGTCGCAGTGCGTGTTATAGTGAACGACCTTGCTCGTCGCGCAATAAGGTGCGTATTTTATTGACAACACTTTTTATAAACATATTCCTGATCGGTGCGCATTATATTAAACACATTTTATGAGACATAACTACAATTTTGTATTTTTGGATGGTCTTGCGCCGCGTATTATAATGAACATTATTTTAGTTACGTTCCGTACATAAAGGATTTATAGTAAAAAACGTGTTTTTTTACGGGATTTTTATTATTGATTAATTGTTTATTTTTTATTTCTACTCCGTATAATGATAATACGTTTCCCATTTTTAAATGGTTATTTTTGTCATTTCATTATTAGAGTTGTTTAAGTTTAAGCAGATGTCATTTCTTTATTAGAGTTGTTTAAGTTTAAGCAGATGTCATGTCATTATTAGAGTTTATTAAGTTTAAGCAGATGTCATTTCCAGTTAAAAATAGAAAGTAAAGATCTCATGTTTTCTCACTGATATAAATATTACTGATATATTCTGTCATTTTTTCATATAAAGAGCTAAAATATTATATATAATTAAAAAAACGTAAAAACCAAGTTTTTCACTATAAATCCTTTATGTTTGAGACGTAACTAAAGGAATATTCATTATAATACGCATCGCCAGACCATCCAGAAATAGAAATTTGCAGTTGTGTCGTAAAACATGTTTAATATAATGCGCACCGATCAGGAATATGTTTATAAAAAGAGTTGTCAATAAATACGCACCTTATTGCGCGACAAAAAGGTTGTTCAATATAATACGCACCGCAACGCTCTATCTCAAAATATAGCATGATTCATAGGTATAAATAAAATAATATAAAAAATCAATAATTTAATTACGGTACATGCGATCGATCTGAAATTTTAATACATTGTTTGTATGATTACTACAAAACTGCCTGCAAAATTTCAGCTAGCTAGCTTACGAGGAAGTGGGTTAAAATCAATCAAAAGTTTTGACGACAAGCAATCAAGCAATCAAGCATTCAAGCAATCAAACGTGCAGACACCACGAGTTAATATAAAGTTTTTAAAAAAGAAATCATACGCTAACATAAAAAATGGTATATATTATAAAAAGTCAAAGCAATACATTGATCAGAGGAGTCACTAGGGATGGTGTCACCCGAGTTGTAGATCATGGTGTCACCATAGCGGTAGATCATGGTGTCACCCAAGCGGTAGATCATGGTGTCACCCAAGCGGTAGCTCATGGTGTCACCCGAGTGGTAGCTCATAGTGTCACCCGAGCGGTAGGTCATGGCGTCACACGAGCGGTAGCTCATGGCGTCACCCAAGCGGTAGCTCATGATGTCACCCGAGCGGTAGCTCATGGCGTCACACGAGTGGTAGCTCATGGCGTCACCCAAGCGGTAGCTCATGATGTCACCCAAGCGGTGACTCATGATGTCACCCAAGCGGTAGCTCATGGTGTCACCCAAGCGGTAGCTCATGATGTCACCCAAGCGGTTGGTCATGATGTCATCCAAGCGGTAGCTCATGGTGTCACCCGAGGGGCAGCTCATGGT
>CALYLW010000898.1:273335-358723 GCA_944989445.1 Ampullaceana balthica | reverse complement strand
CAAGTTAGGATGCAGCACTAACAAACAATAACATTACTAATAAATTACTCGCGAATGTATAACTCACCAGTTAGGCCTACTATTAAAAGAAGCAAATTTGAATTAATACTTTTGATATAAGGCCAAGACGTTACTACACAGCTATACATGGCTCATTCCTTTAAATAGAGCTGATTAGCTGATATCGCCGATACCATCGCTTAGTTGTTGTTCAGTCCGCTTTAATAACAAATACTATACAGATTCAGGGGCGTGGCTGTAAATAAATTCGAAACACTCATTTGATGTGTTTTTGTTCTTTTGTTTTCAATGCAACGAAATGATGATCCCTGCAATTTTTTTTTCAAGATGAAACAGATGGTTTCCCAGGTAAGGAGGGTTGTAGGTACATAAGCTTTTTTGGATTACAGCAGGGGATGTCCAAAGGTTAGGTGTTGACACAAAAGCCGGTGACAAGAAATGCAAGCTGCTTCAAAAATTGGATTAGAAAGGCTTTCATATTTGTGATTAATGTTTGGCCTACAATAACAAGGTGGCATTATCAAGTCTAATTCATGCGGTAGAAAATGGTAGAGTGGGGGTAAGGGTGGAATGATGACTCATCAAGGAGGAGTAGGATGCTATACTTTCCTTGGGTTTTAAGCAGGGATATATAAAATGATGAAGACTTTCATATTTAGAAACCCCGGGTCAAGGCCATCCCACCCCACCCCCTTAATCACTAACGATTTTTTAAAATAAGAAAGCCATAAGATTGTTTTACAAAAGCTGCTGTAAATATTTCACTAAATGTAAACAAGAAACAATTTTGAAATCATACCAGTAAATGTATTATTGTATAAATCTAAGAAAAGCTAACATCTTTGCAGCAATTTCCTTGTATTTTTATTATGTGGGTGGGTGGGGGCACATAGATGGACAACAAAGTGACAACGGTGTAGACTGTAGACTAGGCTTGGTAAAGAAACTCAAAGGAACTTCATATGTGAATGATGCAATTTGAAACCACTAGCACTGTTATAAGCTTGTTATAACCACCAACAGAACTAAGTCACTGGGTTTGAATTTAGTCTTCCTTCCTTAAGACGTGAGTTGCCATCAATGTTCCCTGTAAGCAGGGTGGCTGCATGGCCGCGCAGATATCTGACCTATGCCGCAAAACAGTTTAGAATAACCGTGCATCAAATTTTAAAAAATATATTTTTAAATAGGATGCTTTGCAACTTTGCACACAAGGTTTTATACTTGGCACACAGACCATCAAACCTTAAAGGGAACATGAGTTGCCATCCAGGGTTAACAAGCCCCACCAACCCAGATGATTGCATTTGAAGGTCAAGGCAAGTCCTTGAACTTGAACAAGTTTGAAAATGTTACAAAATTAGACTCCATCATTATAGAGTTAGTTATGTCACAGTGAGAACTCAAGACAGTGAGAAAGTGTAAAATCATCACTAATGTTACCTAAGAAATTTAATGAGTCATTTCTTTTAAAATAATTATAGATTAAACATAAACCATTGACATTGCAATATCAGAAAGCAGTATACAAATTACATAGCCTTTAATTTACAAGTTTCCTTTGAGGAAAAAAATATTTTAAATAAAATAAACTGAAGCCAGTTTCATCAAAATTTTCAGTCAGTGTATAAAATTGCCATTGAAAATTAAATTTCCAATAAAACAAGACATATGATGTGGATATAATTAATCTCATTAAA
The DNA here is from genome assembly GCA_944989445.1 of Ampullaceana balthica. Lineage (NCBI taxonomy): Eukaryota > Metazoa > Mollusca > Gastropoda > Lymnaeidae > Ampullaceana > Ampullaceana balthica. Next base: position 357,002 of record CALYLW010000898.1, on the reverse strand, counting down.
AAATATTAAAATTTCCTTAATGATCAGCATTTTTTATCAGTCATACACCTGGTATCCAAAGATCTGTTCAGACATAAAATTATTTCATTTCACATGTAAACCTAAAATATTCCATTCACTACTTTCACATCCAAAAATAAACAGCCAAAATCTTTTTCCCCTATGAGACATTATGGTCTCACTCTCAGAGGAAACATGAACTTTCTAAAATATCCTTTATATGAAATTATAGGCTAACATTTGTTTGTTTGTTCCCTAAGGGTGCAACACTGACTGAAATTCGTAAGGAAGTGCTTCATTATCTAGATGGTAACTCAAACGCATTTTCAAGTTAAATAAAAGCGTGTAAAATATAAAAACTTGGGGTGACAACATTTTTTTTTAGCTGTATAAATTACAGTACAAAATGAAGCTTGCTTATTTCAGGAAAGGATAAAAAACAAAAAATAAAATGATAAATAAAGACGTAAATAGAAAAATTGAAATATCGGATGGTTATGGACTGGTAAACTCAGTTATGGCTCATTCTTACAGGCTGTGAGACCCATTATTTTATTTTTCTATGCATGCTTTAGAAATTAATAGGCTTAGACACAATAACGACATTTTGCGTATCTTGAATCAAGTTTTGAAGCCATAATATTTCAGTATGGATTACAAAAATGATTTATTTCAAAGTTAAATCCATGCCATTTTTTTGGAAAGTCTTCAATTTTCAATAGAGATTAATAATTTAAAATACATTTTTTATTCAATGGCTTAATCACTATAAATAATTCTATTATTTTATATGAAGAAGTTTTTTTTTAGCCCCTTATACATTGCATAAATAGTTCTGCATATTAACTTAGTGTTAAAGAATTTTGTTGCAAACTGTATGTACCGCTACAATGTACTTGAAAATTGTTTAATGTCTCAGGTAGGGGGAATATGGTAGGAGGGAGTGAAGAAAGGATGGAAGATATTCAATTCAGAAGAAATAAAATGTGCTGGTAAAAACTGTTTACAAAAGTAATTATTTAAAATTTCATTTCTTTTCAGTGGCAGTTTTATTTTAGCTGGACTTTAGTCAGGTAAATAGGCTAATAAAAAATTAGACAAATTTGATTTCTCAAAACACTTAAAAATCCTTACCTAAAGTTGAAATAACTAGCAATTAAAATAAAATCAATTTATAAAATGACACTGAGGTCTTTAAATTATTTTATGAGACCCAAGAAAGACAAATTATGTCTAGTGTCACATAGTGGTTCTTATTTTTCATTTAATACTGTTTACCTGAATACACAGTAACAAGAGCCATTATTTTTTTTTAAAAACAAGAAGAAAAAAAATAATTATAAGAGAATGTCCTGAAACAAAACTACTGTTGACTTTTGAAACCTAAAAACCAGCTCTCCTAATAATACATCATGCATTTAATATTATTATATTCATTGACCCCACATACAGAAGATCATCACTGTACATTGAACAAGCTGCCTTTGAGTGAATCAACAATAACAGCATTAATATAAACACATTCTTCATACAAGAAAAATACATGAACATTAACACAGTCCAAACCAATGAACCTTTAGCTCCTTTAAAAAATGGTACATTGCTGTCGCTGTTCAGATTACTTTCACTCTTAATTAAAAATCAACTACACTAAATAGGACACCATGTCTACAGCTGTGCATCCCTTTTATTTGATTGTCAAGCACACCATACTCTTGTAAAATATAAATAAACATTATAAAAAAACTTTGCACATATAATGTACACATTGTGTCCAAAGGCATTTCAATACCATAAGCTTCTCAAGTTACTCTCAAACTGACCTGATTATCAATACTGGAGATTTGTAATTATTTGACCAGATCATGAACACAGTCATGTCTAGTCCGGGTTCAGGTCAGATTAAGTTATGGACCAGGTGATATCACATAGACCAAGTCACTTCTCATTACGGACCAGGTAAAATAAAGTTTTGGACCAGAACCATTCCACCAGCTTAGTTCATCACAGATGAGAATATTTACTGTGGTGACTCCAACCAAACATTTCTGTGTGTCTGTTGACGAATGTATTATTTCCTAAGTTAACCCCGCTATCACAAGTACTCATTGATATCAAAACCTTCAGTGGCTTGGTTCTCAGTTGGTATTATGGGATACGGCTCCTCATCTTCCTCTGGCTCTTGCTGCTTGGCCCCACCCACCTCGCCACGCCTCTCGTCGTCACTGTCATCAGAGATCTGCAGGTCATCATTGATGTCAACGCCCCCCTCCGCTTGAGCCTGAGCTTGAGCAGACGCCAGGGCGCTGTTCTTGAAGAACTCACTGGGGTCAAAACTGTCCCCTTCCTCTTCAAACTGACCGGCACCATAGGCTTCACCTTCAAGGAATAAACAGATGAAGTTAACTGAAGTGGCAGCAATTTACAAGACAGAAAAAATTTTTTTTGACAAATAAATAAATTGGTTACAAGAAAATAAATAAGACAAGTATTGCTCCAAAATATTAATGTTAAAATTTGAATGTTTTATTGTTAAAAATAAATCGAAATTTGCTTAGTAATTTAATTCTTGAGCACCTAATAAAAACATATTTTAAACAAGACATAATTTTACAACTAGAACAATTTAAACACAACCTTTTACTTATATAAAATTTTATCAAGGGTACACACCAACCATCATGTATCTCAAATAAATGCTAAACAATATTGAATGAATTTTCGACTATTTAGATTTTGTAACTGTTTGGGGAGCACACTGATAATTTATTAGACTTAAATTAAAAAAAGATTTTTAAAAGCTTTAGATGCTATTTTATGGGAGATAATTTGCTATGCTTAAGCATTGATATTTTAGGGATCTGTAATAAAAAAGTGTAGAGTATAGCATCAACTACTTTGATTCGTTTAACAACAGCTTTTTCCTCAAATAGGTCTTCAAATGAAAGATATTTCATTAGTTTGATGTTGCTGGCTTTATTGATAAATCTTTTAAATCAGTGTTTGATGTCAGAATTAAAATGATAAATGAAACTGAACACAAAAATGAACAGACAGCCATAAAGATCCTGTCAGTAAATACTGAAATCTTATCTGTGGCTCAAGAAAATAAATAAAGTGTTTTAAAATATAAAGTAATTGTTGAATGACTATGATAAAACAAAAAAATTACCTTCTATGACCTCCTCTCCCTGGCTGTCAAAGTAAGAGCGAGCATTTTCATCATAACCTCCGAGCTCTTCCTCCTCTTCTACTTCCATCGATTGCTCCCCTTGCTGTGGCTCTCCTGACTCATTCAGTTCTCCTAAATGGGAGAGAAATTTTTCAACATTGATATTAACCATATTTTCAGAAACTTAAAAGAAAATAAATTAAAAAAAGATAAGGAAACAAAATAATGAATATCAATCAATTTGATTCTCTACCTATAAAAACAAGGACTGTTAAAAATAAAAACAGGTGCATAGCCTTTGTAATATTTTCTAATTTTCTAGGAAATAGTTTAAATTTAAATATGAGGCATTAGATATGAGATGAAGACCACAAGGGAAAAACGGCTAAGTGACATTTAAAAAAATGTTTAGTTACACCCTGTGTCTGATAGACAATCAAAAATAGAATGTTCTGAATGAGGTTTTATGAAAAAATTATATCTCTTACCCAATTAAAAATTCAAATCTATTTAGTTAATTTATAAGAAATATGTATAATTTTGAACTTTAAAACTTGAATATCTCAAAACTTCAAAAACGTGACATAGCCGTTTCTTCCCTTGAGCTCTTCAGATGTGAAAGGAAGTGGAATTTCAATAATAATATAGTTCATGGGCAGGAAACTAAACAAATTTTTAATCACATACATAACAGGGGAGTGGTGGGCAGGGGAGGGGGAAGGATGGGGCAAGAGTCTTCTTGAGAGCATGTTTGTAGAAGGGAAGTTCAGGCATTGCCGTTGTTTGTTGGCACTATAACTAGATATTCCCAGCAATAACTGACAGTAAAATGTATAAAGTAGATCACTGTAATCACTGTAACACAGGTGAAATCAAGTTCACATAGGATGTATCCATCATCACAGCCCTAACTTCTTAAAAAGAGTACACCAGTGAGGGTGGAGAATGACCACAAATTATTACAGATATTCTGCACCATTATCACTGTCTGTAACCAATCAAATGCTCTCCTAATGGTGATCCTTTATTTACCTCCATGTATATTCTTAGTTTTTAGCTGTTTAAAATGTCTCATAAATTATATTATGATGCTTTCACCATGATTTTATCAGTTGTTTATTGTATTTTCTGTTTTAGTTTCAAGCCTGAACTCTTCTTGTTCCAAAATTTTAACTACAGTCGAAACCGCTTAAGTCGACGGCGTTGGGGTATGAAAAATGGCGTCGACATAACCGATGATCGAGTTAAAACGAAAACCAATATGGCGGCAAAATATTAACATGCGCTTGAAATTTCTTTATATACATGTTGTGCGTTAATTAGTGATGGGACTATTAATCAGAATCGTATCGGAATATAAGAAATATAATGTTAAATTATGTGATATATTATATTATGCGAAATGGAACGTCCTTGCGAGTATGATTTATCTAAATGAATTAGTGACTCGGCTCTGACTGAGACTCTAGTGCGTTCATTTGCTCGTTCGTCCTTGAACTTTATTATTTCATGCTATTTACTACTAATACTAATGATGTAATTATAATTAAAGTCATAATCTTAGTGTAAGTTTATTACTAATAAATACCAAGGCATTTATTTGTATAAGGACCAAGGAAAACAATCAATATTCAAATAAATATATTTTAAATATATTTGTAGGTACTTTACGTCATAGTCGTTCGCGCATCGTTCTGCGCATGTGGAAAATAGTCGCAAATATTGCTTCAATTTGTTAATAATTGACTACCATTACGCTAGGACTAGTGTTTACCGTAGTTACAACTATCGAACGACCGCTTACACTCATCTTTAAAAATGTTTAGGCTTATTTATTTTAGTTTTAAGTCTTCGGAATTTAAATAATTTATTCAGCTGCAACTTCAATAAGCCCGTAATAGCTTTTTACTCCGGAGTTCATTTTTGTTGTGTTAGCGACGGTGACTTCAAATTGCTTTCTCCCTATTCCGGTATCTAATTAATATACAAGTCATCACTTTTAGTTTACTTCGTCTACGGCTAATGAATGCTTTTTTTTTAAAATTTTAATTTTGCTTAGTTGTCGAGGCACTGTACGGTCAAAGGTCACGGCTATTACTACAGCGCTCTAAGTGAATTCAAAGGGACCGGGGGGGGGGACAAGTTACGGAGTTTTCTAGTTAGGGATAATGAGGGTGGGGGAGAGAAGGCTAGACAGGTCTTTGATGTTTATATAAAAGGAAGCCTCTTGCTTTGACAAGACCGCGAGAATAGACACCTCCCCTCCCCCACTGTTATACATCTACAGTGGGTTGGGGGGGAAGGAACATTTTTCTTTTTAAATTGAGTCAGAGCGTGCCTTGGTAAATGGCCAGTGTAGCTCAACCCCACCTAAACCCCACCCTATTGGGGGGGGGGTCGTCGTGTGCGCGGCGAATTCAATAATTCTGGCAAGTTGACGAGTGAAACATAATATGGTATTTAAATAAATTCCATCTTATTATGACTGTTTACTCCGTTTTATCAGGTCTTAGTCGGTATATTAGCTTATTACCCGGAGTTAAGTTTTTTGTTGTGTTACGGCAGAATACCAGAGCCAACACGCGAGCGAACGTGACATCAAAATCAAAGCGTTTTCTTAAAATAATAATATTCTGGTCTATAAATATAGACTGTTTGTGGAGTTCGCTAGTGACTGATTTTTTAAAAAAAAATGTATTCGCTTAGTTACCGAAGCATAGTACCAGAAGTAACAGCGCTGAGCAAGCGGGCTGTGACGTCACCAGCAGACCCTGGTGAGGCAGAAAATTGGTCCCTTCCCTTGGTTATAAAAAAATCATAGCTAACATTTTCAAAAGCTGGCAATTGGTCATGGGGATCGAGATAACCAACATTAAGTGGCAAATTTGGCCCTCTTTTGTGCTCGAGGTACTAGGTTTCGGCGACTTACAAAAATCGAATTAGCCGATGAAAAAATGCTAAGACAAAGAGAGAATTTGGCGGTTCCAATAAAAAACGTCGAGTTAGTGGGGTGGTCGAGCTAAACGAGCTCGAGGTAAGTGGGTTCGACTGTACTTATATTTTTGTTTACATAAGTGCGTAAATATGAGTTGTTAAAAATTCTTACCTAAGCTGGTGTCATCGTCCTCATCCTCCTCCTCTTCTTCCTCACCATCTGAAAGGTGAAGGTCCTTGGCAAGGTCATCATCTTCACCTTCTTCAGCATACCTTCCTCTCTGCAAATAAATCAGTAAGCATGAAAGAAACAATGGCACCCAGAATGCCAGCAAAATTTATGCAAGTTTAATTTTAGTGTAGCTGTGTGAACCATCCATCCATCATAGGCAATATCCCGAATACACAACATTCAATCAGTCTCCCCAATACATATAATCAAACGAGTCTCCCCAATGCACACAGTCTCCACAATACATATAATCAAACGAGTCTCCCCAATGCACACAGTCTCCACAATACATATAATCAAACGAGTCTCCCCAATGCACAGTCTCCACAATACATATAATCAAACGAGTCTCCCCAATGCACAGTCTCCCACAATACATATAATCAAACGAGTCTCCCCAATGCACCATCAGTCTCCCCAAATACAAATAATCCAACCAGCCTCCCAGAATCCAAATAGACTTCCTAATGTACATACCTGGTTCCTTTGTCCAGATTCCTCGTCCCCTTCAATGTCAACAAACTCAGAATCTGACACGTGATGGGCAGCCTGAGATTTGATACAGATACAAAGCAAACTTAGAACTGAGAATTTGATGCGGATACAAAGTAAACTTTACAGATCCATAAAAACTAACACGCACCCAAGCATTTGTTCACTTTTATGGTTTGAAGGAGATACAATTTAAAAAAGAAATTTCTTGACTATCTTTTTGAGTTAAAATTTTTTTTAAACAAAAAACAAAAATAAACCACAGCTATCAGAAGCTGCCTGGAAAAGTTACTGAACATTTCCCCACCAGCCCACTGGCCAGCTGAGTGCAAACTTACCTTTAGAATATTCCCCTTGCTCACTGAATGTCCTCATGGCAGAGTTGGTGTCGTCCTCGGCTATGGTCATGTGCTCCTTGGTGCCAACACTGAACCCGTCAAGACTCTCAGTATCTGAAGATGATGTAACAGTATTAGTGGCTGTGAACACTTTGCAGCATGGCAGCACGCTTGAGTTAGTTACATTAAATTTATTGTGCATTCTTCAATCAGAACACCACCTCAGTATTGAATTTATATCTATATATATAATTCTCTTCGTGGTTGGACCCTGCGAGGCAACAAGAAGCTGTATGTGCAACAGATACTAATTTTAGAAAGCAGCGCACCAAATTACTGCCCCAATGCATCAAAAGGTGTGCAAATTAAATATGCGCTGTAAAAACAAAATTATATGACGTCATTGTTTTCGCTGATATTTTAATTTTGTAAAAAGGGAACAATGTAAAAAAGAGGATTTGATGATGGTTAATTATAACATCAAAAAACAAAGGGGGCGCCATAGGCGCCCTACAACCCCTATTATAAAATACTTTGTGTGCATTTCAGAAAGTTTAATATTTCGTATTGATCAAACAAGGACAAGTTAGTTGGGCTTTTGAAAAAGGTTGGCGCCATAGGCGCCCTAAAAAAGTGCATTAAAGGGGTAAAAGAACTCTCCATGAGCAAGTCTGCTGCGTATGCTACGCCGTGGGGCGTCTAGTTTGATATAATCATCACACATGCCGGCCATGAGCATGAGAAACAAAGACAGTAGAGTGCAACAAAAGTTATAAAGAACAAAAACAGAAATTCTCACATGAAAAAATTACAAGACTTTACATTTTAAAATTCAAATAAAAGAAAAATACTTAAAAAGTACAATTAAATTGTACAGTAAAAAAGAGTTTGATTTCACGCTTGACAAGTAAAAAAAACATTTTTTTAAATAAAAAAATTGCTTACTTTGTGTAATTACATGGGGTTATACTAAATTAAGTCATTTTATTGAAATGTTTCAAGATTGCATAAAAATTAGCTAGACTTGAACAGGATAAAACGTTTCTTTGATTTGTACATAAAATGTCTTATTTTATTTAACAAGTCATTTCCACCCCCAAATCCAAGACAAATTTTAAACAAAAGGGTTTATGATAAAAAATCCCCCCAAGACTTATTCCAGTTTTTAACTTACCCAACATGCTGTTGTCATCCCTGTTGATTGATGTTCCTGTCATGCTGTCCGTGTCTGCTGCGTCAAGCGCAGCTTCCTGTGCAGCTCTGATGTCAGCTTCCAGCTGCTGGATGTGTTCATCTTTCTGGTAAAAAGAAATCAGAAACGGACTTAATCATCCAATTGAAACAACTAGATAAATGGTTGGTTATCAGACACGGACTTAATCATTCCATTGAAAAGAATAGATAAATGGTTGAATATCAGACACAGACTTAATCATTCCATTGAAAATACTAGATAAATGGTTGAATATCAGACACAAACTTAATCATTCCATTGAAAATACTGATAAATGGTTTATTCTTTAGAGAAATACTTAACAGGGGGATTTTAATAGAAAAAAATATGGCACTTTTATCATATTTCTAATCTTTAACATCAGCATCAATAACGTGGATTATTTTATTTAGATAGTTATTACATGTACATTAAAAACTACTTTAATGAAATAAAGATGTACCAAGTAACACATCAACAAGCACTCTGTATGCCAGGCAACACACCCTGAGTGCTAATTTACACATCTTGTATGCCCTATAACACCCCGTGTGATTGGCAACACACCCGATGTGCCAAGTGACGCATTTTGCGTGTAAAGAAGTGCTACTGCCTTACCTCATTGAGTTCATCTTTCATGATCTCCATGAGTTTCCTGGCTGTGCTGGTGTAGGCGTGCTCTGGCCCATTGTACTGGAGACTGTTGGTGTACAGCAGCTCAGCATCCTCCACAAACTGATCTTTGCTGTGGTACTTGTGGGACTGGACATTCTGAAGATAAACAGATAAAACATAAGTTATTAGGCGGCTGACTGTGAGACAGAGTATCATTCCTATGTCAAACTCTCACTGCAGGGATTTTAGACAGACTTCTGACTAAATACATAAAATTGCATCCCATCCATGGACAACATTCTTCAGTGAAGCATAATAGCTAAGCTTAAAATAATAATAATTTTTTTCTTATCATTAATTTCCCATTAAAAAAAAAGTTAGTTGTTTGCAAAGGGATGATAAATTTGTCAATGTATCCTGCCAATAAAAATATGCAGCTGCCCAGGTTTAACTTGTCTCATTTACGTTAATGAAATTATGTGAAGTGATTATGCAAATAACCTTTAGCAAAATATTTTTTGGCTCAATAAGAAAACAAGTTTCAAGTCAAATATTTGTATGTAATTAAATGGGCAGAAATTAAAATTGGTGTAGCACAATTCTTGCTAGGTATATGTTTTAAGAAAGGCCAATTAAAAATTATATTGATGTTTTTTTTCTCTAATGTCTAGTATGACTACTGATGGTAAAGCAGTATAAATAAAAGTCTAATAAAAAAACAAACACATGCATGACCTCAACGGCTTCGTTTATGTTATTAGGATTTACAGTCTTATGTGTACCATACCTTGAGTAAACTTGCAAGGTCCATGGGACGTTTGACAACATTATAATAATCTTTGACAGTCTTCCTGTTGACTGGCTGGTGAAAGGGCCACGACTAGGGAGAAGATAGGTTAATTCATTTAAAAAATTGCATTACAAAATAAATTTTTATCCAAATTTAAGGTATAGTCCCCTTAAGATTTTTATGCATAATTTAATTTTAAAAACGCTATAGAATTTTATAAGCATCATTAGGATAAGTCTTCAATTAAATCCCTGCATAATTTTTTTTACTTTCCTATCAAAGAATCTATATCTTTAATGCTTTGGATGAACATACAATTGTGATGCATAAGGGTCAGATAATTGTAAAATATTAAAGAAATATGAACAATTACAATACTTTCAATGAAAATAAGAAATATGTTATGCATAGTTCGACAAGTTGTACAAGTCTTGTGTAAGTGCTTAGTGCAAAAAGTTGAGATTTCTGAACCACTCACAGTCTCCAAAGCCTTCATGGAGTGGATGATTTTCTCAAAGATGTAAGACAGCGCCACCTGGTCGTTGTCATCCAGCAATGGATTAATGGCCTTCTCCAGCCTCATCAACTTCTGCTCTTTCTGAAACAGCAGAAAATAAACAAGTAGAGAGATGTCGTGCAAACAGGGTATGTATGAGCCAAACAGGATGTCACAAAACAAGGAATGTTTCGGCAAAGAGCTTTCTTCAACAAACAAATAGACAAAGCAAATAAAACTAATAAAATGAAATTAAAAGTTAGCTGCGGTGAAATCCAGTGCCAGAAAGAAAATAAAAACAAAATAAAATAGATAAACCAGCTTAAAATTTAACAAAATTTTTAACACACTATTTAGAAATTTGGTATCAGACAAAGAAATTCCATAAAGTTAAAAATATACAGAATAAGATGTTTTATCACCAGCCACACATAAGAAGATACTAGGAGCAGAAATTTTTTTTATAATAGATATTTGATGTTTTTAAACCAAAAACAAACATTGTGAAAACTAGCATGTGTTTTGATAGTTACCATAAATCATGACAATTAATTTTTTTCCAGGTAGTAATTTATGATCTCATTACAATTATGCAAGTCTAATTTGAAAAAGCTCAATTTGTTTATGAGTTCACACGTAATTTATTCCTAACTGTTATCACTGACGTTAGCTTAGAGTGAAGGTAACATAACATGATGCAGCCGGGAAGGCCATGTATCTCACCTCAGCAAACCTCTGGAAACAAACGGTCAGCATGGACTGGGCATTTAAAGTCAACAAATGCTGGCCACCTGGAAATGAATAAAACAAAGTGTTAAATTTGTGAAACTTTTATCTCATACTTGGTATACATGATGAGATGACATGTGCTTTATAAAAAGTGTCGCCAAGGCATAAATTCCATTCATTTACTTATACACCTCATTTTTTAAAAAATTTCTTCACTTATCACATTAGTCTACCATATCAAATGAAAGAAATACCATTGGTTCAACAGATAATAAGAAATCAAGTCTAAATTTGACCGTATGCAATTAATTATAAAACACACAAAAATAATATAAACATTGGATAAAGCAATGTAAAATTAAGATAATAAATTAATTTTTAAAAAACTATACAAATTTAATATGAATGTGATGATACAATTGTTCAAACGCCAATGACTAATGCGATCTACTAAACTAGCTCACCATTATATAACTTGCTATTCTCTATGATTTGACTTAGGTCAGTCAGAAAATCTTCTCGTGATCTGTATTTTTTCTGACGCACATTCTGCAGAGAGAAAATAAAATTGTAAATCTAACCACAAATTCAGGTATTTTTACAAACTGTAACGTAAAGATATCACTTAATTTTCAAAGTATTCTCAAAGTATTCATTTAGCTGTGTTAAAAATAAAACTTGGAGAAACGCTTACCTCACGCATGGTTTGCATGTCCATTGGACGTTTGATGATACGATAGTAGTCAGGGACTTCCTTCTGGTTAACAGGGAACAGAAACAGCTGAATCTGAAAATGAACAATTTCAAAAAAACATCACAAAAGGGCCACAGACATGTGAAATCAATGGCCACAAAAATATTAGAGCCAATATTTAAAGAATTAATTTCAGCAATTGTTTTCAAATATTTAACTTTCATCGCCCTTAAAATGATTGTAACCCATTTTCAGTGTGAAAAATTTAGCTATTGAGTGAAATTAATACAAATATCTTAATTACTAACAATGCAATATTTTAAAATTTATTTCTTTAAAAAAAACACACACAAAAAACCTACCTTTTTATGACAGATGTTTGAGAATTGTTGAATTAGCTTAATTTTTAACAATTTTAAAGCTATAAATTAAACTAAAATTAATAATAATAAATAGGACTGCACAGCCACTCAAGGAAATGCAACCCAATTCAACAGTGATGCACCATCGTCTCGCGAGACGGAAGGATGCCGAAAAATAATAGATATTTCCATGAACACTTACATCTGGCATACTTCTTAATTCATTCAGTATAGTCTCGAATATAGATGAGAGAGTGACAAGAGGGTCTGTACGTCTCCTGTTAGAAGACTGTTTCGGTTTCTAAAGAAACATAAAAAAAGATAAGTATCAACAACCTAATAAATTAAGATGGACACTTGAACATAATATACTCAACACTGGCAAACTTTAGCAACATTTTTATTTAAATAATAATTATTTAAAGATAAGAAACTGAGAAGAGTTAAATTGCATTTCAATATTTGTTCATACAGAAAGTGTGGCGGGAATTACTTTTTAAAAAATTAGTACTCTAACAAAAATATACATGGCAGAAGTATTGTAAATGTAAATTCATCAATTGAAATTCATCTTTTTGGCAAAATGTTCTGCATGTCCAGGTTTATACCCAACAATTTTTCATTTAAGCTTTCAGGTTGTCCATAAAACAATTCTTCTGCAAACAAACAAACAACATTCCATACTTGAGGTTGCCTTAAAACAACCTTTTGGGTAAGTGGTTGTTCCCACTACATTAAAACAGACAGGTTGCTTGCACAGGATTGTCTCCCCTGCTAACTGATGCCAAGGATTTTCTGAGGAACAGTCTTGGGCAATGTTCCCTCTCAGGTTTGTTGGTCGGCGTGTAAAGTAATAAAACTCTTGTGCAGAGTTGCACAGCATCCACTTTTTGTGCAATATTTTACAAATTTGCTGCGCAGTAATTCGAAACTGCTGCGCAGCGTCGGTAAGATATATGCGCGGCCGAGCAGCTTAAATGGAATATTGGTCTTGGGTACATAGTACAACTATTTTGCATGGTGCTCTATTGTGCATGGTGCTAACAGTCACATCTCACAGTGTGTAGAGTAGTGCTGAGAGTACAGACGCTTTTTATTTTTCTTGAATCATATTTTTCTTAGTGGTTTTGAGAGCTTTTTATTTTGTATTTATTCATACCATCAGGAAGTAAAATGTTATCTCCCTTGAGTTAATGAGTTACTTACCTTGAGGTAGTCACAATGCACTATGTTGCTGACCCTTCTTTTCTTCTTGGTTTCCACTGCCTGCTTTGGAACTTTCAACACCAAAGATTTACGTCGGATACTCTCAGCACTGAAATTGGCGAATATATTTTAGTCAAGAATTTGAAGAATGAAAAACAACAACTGGATAATCAAACTCTTTTTTTTCACAGACTACATCATTTTGGCATAATTATTTTAAAAAATGTGTTAGTGACTATACAGTTTTGTCATTAAAAAATCAAACACACAAAAAATCTTTAACCAGGCAAATAATTTGATAAATTAAAATAAGAAAGTTGGTATTTAGCTTACTAAACACAACAGCTATAGTATTAGTAAAAGAAAGGTAACTATGCATAAATTAATAATGTAAGAAAAAAACAGACTTCAAGTTCAAGGACAGAAGAATGACCACCAGACTTACTGCTCTGAGACAGAAGAATGACCACAAGAATTACTGCCCTAAGACAGAGGAATGACCACCAGACTTACTGCCCTAAGACAGAAGAATGACCACCAGACTTACTGCTCTAAGACAGAAGAATGACCACCAGACTTACTGCCCTAAGACAGAAGAATGACCACCAGACTTACTGCCCTAAGACAGAAGAATGACCACCAGACTTACTGCTCTAAGAGTGTCTTGGACATGATGATCTTGGTGCCCTCCACGTTGATCAGATCCTGGTCGACTGGGACGTTCTTCTCCTCCTCTTCCTCCTGCTCCTCCGTCATGGCCACCTGGAGTGAGCCGGCACCCCCTGACCTGCTGTTGTACATGGGGCATTCCTTGTTGGTCCTCATGTGGCCTATCTGCCCACAGGCTCCACACTTCATCTGAAGATTTTGTTAACAAAAGTTTAGAAGCAGTCCTCCATAGCGAACATATACAATGTTCTGAATAGAAAATCAACCTACTGCTATTGAGCCCTATGATAGCATCACTGTTCACATTTTGCCACATTTAGAAATTTATTCCAATAGATCCCTACCCCACAAATGTAAATGAACTCCACTAACAACTACAATTATAGCTAAATATGTCTTAAGATGATTATCCAATATTTGAAGACAATATGTCAAGCCAAGAATGAAATACAATCACATATTCCATTTCAACAAAAAACAAGAGCTATAATCCCCTCAGATTGATGCTGGCTAACAGAGTTGTGGTTCCTCACCTTGGATGCCTTTATCAGCTGCTCCTTCTCCTTTTTGGGCTTCTTCTTGGGAGGCGGGGTGGACGTCGGCTTCTCCTGGTTCCTCTTGATCCTCCTCAGCTGCTCCTGGAGTCTCCTTCTCTCTTTCCTCATCTCTTCCTTCTGTTGGTCATCCATGGCAGCAAACTGTTTACTGCAATAGTTACAATCATAGAGGTGAACAAACAAACAAACAAACAAACAAACAAACACTGTATCAATACATGTGAGTACACAGTTACACAGAAGGCAGATTTAATTAGAATCACACATTTGAGAGAAAGGGACACTAGCAATTGATTTCAGATGTGGTTATATTTTTTAACGCAACAAGAAAACTGAATTGTCTTACATGAAGTTAGGGTCCCTGGTTTGTCTTATTCTCAGGTAGGCATCGATGACCACAGGGTTGGTGACCATTTCTGACCGCTGGTACTGCCGACCAGTGTCATCATGGAAGGTTCTCACGATCTTCAGCTTTCTGCCTCGGTGGTGCTGAATTAGAGAAATATGAGGATAAAACAATGTCTCAAATACATTTTAAAAAACCTTTGCATTCCTAATGTCAGAATTCTATAGTTTTTTTGAAAATATCTAAAAAAATTAATTTTCATTTTATTCTACATAATATCTACCGGCTGTGTGTTACACACCAATTTCTATTTGATTGATAGTCCTACACACATTTCTACTAGCTAATAGTAATTTATAAATTTATATTGACAATAGTTCTTAGAGCATTTCCACTGGATGGCTGACCTCTGTTGATATCAACAGACATTAAGAAAGGAAGGGGGAGGCAACTAGACCAGCCTTTAGTAACCCTCCCTCCCTCCCCTCAACACACACTACACTCCCTTGTTAAAACATTTCCAAATATTAGTCTATATAGAAAATCTAGGGGTGGGTTTTCCCTGGATTGTTGACTTTTCAAGTTTTTGTAACTCACCATGAGCTCCTCCTCTTTACTCATGTTGGCCCCGGACTTCTTCTTGTCTTTGTTATCAAGCTCTCCCTTCAGCATCCTCTGCAGCTCCCTTCTCTCGGCCTCTTCCTTCTCTCTGGACAGCTGCGAGGATAAGTAAAACATGGTTTAAAATAAAAATCATTGCCATGGCAAGCAGGCAAATTGAGGCCAATTCCATTAGGACTTGGCATTTCTACTCTTATCAATTCTCATTTAAAAGTAAAACATTTGACAACAAATAGATGCCATCCCATCCCCACCCACCCCTCCTCTACAACTGTTCAGTGATTAAGGCAACAACTGATTCCCGTGTGTTTCTATGGGCCATCTCAAGGCTGATGTCCTGTTTTTAAAGATCATTAGAAAAGAAGTCTTCTGGGTCCTCTTGAGTCGCAAATCCAGTGTCTAGGGATTTAGAGTCACATCCAACAAAACAGCATTTGTCGCCTGGCTCTGAATCCCTTTGCATTCCTAATAAGAGGTGGATTGGCCATGCGCTAAGAAAACCTGCCTCCAATACAACAAGGCAAGCCCTGAAATGGAAGACCCAGGGAAAGCGAAAAAGAGGCCGTCCAAGAAACACTTGGCGCCGAGAATTGGAGGCAGATATAAAGAGAATTGGCCATGACTGGAAGATCCTGGGGAGCCTGGCCCAGGATAGGGATGCCTGGAGGTCTCTCGTAGGTGGCCTTGCCCTTGGAGGAATCGCAGTCATGGACGATGATCGGCACATGCCCCTTGTGGACGAGAAGGCTCAACAATAAGATCCCAGAAACTGATCTACTTTTTTTCCTTAACCCCACTTTAATTTATTTCTAATGGTCTGACCATTCTTTTTTGGGTGATATGGCCTTGGGGAACACACGGCTTGCATAAAAGTGATGTTTTACTATATGAAACCTATCAACTATAAATGTGTGACCTTTTGCACAGAACATTGTGCATCTATTTCATTGTCTATTGGTAGAACTTGTACAGACTGAACTAAAGGATAATAATCTAGGGATCTAGCCAAAAATTTATTAACAGCTTGATTCATTAAAAAGTTTCAGTCACCAAATGTCCAAGTGCCATCCATGAAGAACAATGAATAAACGATTTCCAGACCATTTCAAAACATTGACACTCAGGAGAGATGGTTTTCAAAATTAAGATTTGGCTTTCCCCGTTTCTAATCACCAACAACACATGACACTCAAGTACCTGGGTGCTGGTTTTCTTGTTAGACAACATGCTCTCGATGTTCTTCCCCATTTCTTCAAAGTCTGAGTCTTCACCTGACGTCGACTCCTCATCTGTGGATAAAGTTTCCGTGGAAGCCAAAACCCTGTGTGGATTTGAAGGTCAAATGGATTGGTTAATGGGTCATGACTGGAACATGTCACATGGTTATTTAATACAGAGAGCAAGACATTGAACAATCACTGGGTATTTGTAATGGTGTGATATCAATTACTGGTGGTTATTTAATAATAATAATAATAATAAATTGATTATTTATATAGCGCTGTATCCCAGTAAGGAACTGGGCTCACAGCGCTTTACATGAAAGAAATAACATACTTATAAGTATTAAATTAACTTTCATATCACAACAAACACACAAAATTACAATACATTATACATAAGCTACGTTAATCATTTACAAGAAATGTTGTTTCATCAATTTTAAAAATAAATTTTGAAAAGATGTGTCTTAAGTGCAGTCTTGAAGGACTTGGTTGTTTGAATACTACGTATGTGTAATGGTAGAGAATTCCATTGTTTGGCTGCACAAAAAGAGAACGACCTTTCACCAAACGTTTTGGTGCGTGTCGTAGGAACAGAGAGAACGCGTGTGTCTGCAGAAGATCTAGCTTGCGAGTGGGTGAGTAGACCGACAAAAGTTCAGTAAGATACGATGGGCATGAGTCCGAAAAGAAATTGTGACAGAGAACGGCCAGTTTGTAATCAATACGGGCTTGTATAGGCAGCCAATGAAGTGAGCGAAGAAGTGGAGTAACATGGTCATGTTTTTTTGCCTTGAGCACCAGTCTGGCAGCTGAATTTTGAACTTTCTGTAGTTTTTCAATGCATTGTTTTGGCACACCTGACAGAAGAGAATTGCAGTAATCCATACGAGCCAGTACAAGAGCACAGACAAGTGTTTTTGTGGCACTAACTGTTAAGTAATGACGGATTGAGCTGATCTGACGAATGGCAGTGTAGGCAGAGCGACAGATGTGATTGATGAAGTTGTTAATAGACATGTTGTCAGAAATAATGTAGCCAAGATTCCTAGTCGATGTTGTGAACAGAATATCCGAACTGGCTACGTGAATTGACTTCGGAAGAGACAAAGTACTGCGTGATTTATTGTTGCAAAATAGAAGTGCTTCAGTCTTGTCATCATTCAGCTTGAGTTTGCTTAACGTCATCCAAGACTTCACTTCACCAATGCACTCCTGCAACAATTGGACACCGGAGTCCATATTAGAGGGATCAGTGTGAGTATATAGTTGAATATCATCTGCAAATGATTGGCTTTTAACTGAATGCTTTTCAAGCAGTAGAAGTAGCGGTCTTGTATACAGTACAAAAAGTACCGGACCCAAAACAGAACCCTGAGGCACACCATAAAGCAAGTCAGCTTTGTGAGAGATACAGCCATCTACTGATACTACCTGTGATCTGTTAGATAAGTATGATTGAAACCAAGCCAGAACTGAGCCAGAAATTCCAAAATAATTTTGCAGGGTTTTCAGCAGTATTTGATGGTCGACAGTGTCAAAGGCTGCACTAAGATCTAAGAGGACCAATATAGAAATTTTCCCACTGTCCAGTGCGAGCAGGAGGTCATTTGTTACCTTCAACAGTGTGGTCTCTGTGCTGTGAGAAGGTCTGTAGGCCGACTGATTAGGACTTAGAAGAGTGTGGTCATTTAGATAAGAAAAAAGTTGTTTTAAGACTAGTTTTTCAATGACTTAATTTAATACAGTAAAGGTTAGCAGAGACCAAGACATAAAATAATGACTGGGTATTTATAATGGTGTGATATGAATTGCTGGTGAGATAAACTTGTAAAGATCATAGTCAGTGTTTCAAAACTCCTGAAAATTGAACAATAATTCTTTGTTGTAGAAACTGATCAAGTGATGCTTAATTAAATGGTGATTAGTCTCATCTCAGGGAGTAGGTTTCAACCCACGACTTCCAGCATCAACTGAAGAAGTCAAGAGAAGAAATAAAAGAAACACTTGCCTATTCTGCAGATCAAATATTCTCTGGCACTCCTCCTTGTATCTCTCCATGTGCTCGGCAGCAGAGTAGCGGTTTCCACGGGCAAACTTTACCCAACCTGAACACAAAGATTGTCACATTACATGTGTTTATCATTTAGTTCATTTAGGTTTGTTGGTTATTTCTGCGTCACAAATAGTCTTCATTAGTAAGCAGAAAAAACGTTTTATGTGACATACTCATTGTTTCATAAACAGTAACATACATAGTACATAATCTTAAATGACCTACTTAATGTTTTCTTTAACAGCACTACCATAATGTCAAATGACCTACTCAATGTTTCATAAACAGAACAATACATAATACATAATCTTAAATGACCTCAATACTTCATAAACAGTATTACACATTACATCAAATGACCTACTCAATGTTTTCACAAAGCTGTATACATAATGTAATACTATTCACAGCATTATCAGAACAAGGTTTTTACCATCAACACATTCAGAAACCAGGTGCTTATTGTCCTAGTTCAAGGAAGGACCTACCAGTGGTATCTTGACCTTGCTTGGCCTGCTCAGTGGACATAGTCCTGACAACATCGATGACCTCCCATCTGGAAAGTTTCTTGATCTGACAAATAAAACAATTTTTTTGTTTTTCTTCTAACTGAACAAATAATGATTTATTTAAAGGACACATCTGAACAAACATGTTTAACTTATGCCAAGAGACAGCAATACGCAATCAGTTCAAAGGCAACTTCTACATTTACACATTGATTAGAACATTTTATTACTACTGTGCTAATTTATTTATCACATAACCCATTCCATTAGGTCCTACCTACCTCATACCTATTCCTTCAAGTCCTACCCTACCTCAGACCCATTCCATCAAGTCCTACCCTAACTCAGACCCCTTCCATCAAGTCCTACCATATCTCAGACCCATTCCATCAAGTCCTACCCTACCTCAGACCCATTCCATCAAGTCCTACCCTACCTCAGACCCATTCCATCAAGTCCTACCCTACCTCAGACCCATTCCATCAAGTCCTACCCTACCTCAGACCCATTCCATCAAGTCCTACCCTACCTCAGACCCATTCCATCAAGTCCTACCCTACCTCAGACTCATGCACACCAAATTTGCGCAGCAGCTGTTTGGCGTCCTGCAGGTTGAGCCTCCTGAGATCAGCATCTGTTCCTGTCACAGTCTTCTTGACCGGAGTCTCCTTGGCCTCCTCCTTGGTGGTGGGCTTGTTGGGGATCTGTAGCAATGGGAGAGACAGTTTTAAAACTATGGGAGAGACAGTTTTAAACTATGGGAGAGACAGTTTTAAAACTATGGGAGAGACAGTTTTAAACTATGGGAGAGACAGTTTTAAACTATGGGAGAGACAGTTTTAAACTATGGGAGAGACAGTTTTAAACTATGGGAGAGACAGTTTTAAAATATGGGAGAGACAGTTTTAAAATATGGGAGAGACAGTTTTAAAATATGGGAGAGACAGTTTTAAAATATGGGAGAGACAGTTTTAAAATATGGGAGAGACAGTTTTAAAATATGGGAGAGACAGTTTTAAAATATGGGAGAGACAGTTTTAAAATATGGGAGAGACAGTTTTTAAATATGGGAGAGAC
Source organism: Ampullaceana balthica (assembly GCA_944989445.1). Taxonomy (NCBI): domain Eukaryota; kingdom Metazoa; phylum Mollusca; class Gastropoda; family Lymnaeidae; genus Ampullaceana; species Ampullaceana balthica. Next base: position 336,671 of record CALYLW010000898.1, on the reverse strand, counting down.
AGTTTTAAAATATGGGAGAGACAGTTTTAAAATATGGGAGAGACAGTTTTAAAACTATGGGAGAGACAGTTTTAAAATATGGGAGAGACAGTTTTAAAATATGGGAGAGACAGTTTTAAAATATGGGAGAGACAGTTTTAAAATATGGGAGAGACAGTTTTAAAATATGGGAGAGACAGTTTTAAAATATGGGAGAGACAGTTTTAAAATATGGGAGAGACAGTTTTAAAATATGGGAGAGACAGTTTTAAAATATGGGAGAGACAGTTTTAAAATATGGGAGAGACGGTTTTTAACTATGGGAGAGACAGTTTTTTAACTATGGGAGAGACAGTTTTAAAATATGGGAGAGACAGTTTTAAAATATGGGAGAGACAGTTTTAAAATATGGGAGAGACGGTTTTTAACTATGAGAGAGACAGTTTTACACTATGGGAGAGACAGTTTTTAACTATGAGAGAGACAATTTTAAAACATGGGAGAGACAGTTTTACACTATGAGAGCAGGGGAGAGTTCAAACATGGTGTGGTACAAGGGAAGTATTCTACTACTTTGGGCACAGGAACAGTACTCTATAGCTCTTTAGGTTAAGAAAAAGACAGTATACTGCTTTGAAAGGAAGAAATACATTATATCCTATATAAGACAATATACTGTCACTATGTGGGTAACAAAGACATTCTATCACTATGTGGGTAACAAAGACAGTATTGTATGACCATGTGGGTGACGCATTCTTACTTTGTTTGTAACAAAGACAGTATTCTATCGCTATGTGGGTAACAAAGATAGTATTCTATCACTATCTAAATAATAAACATAGTATTTGTAAAGGACGGTTGAGCACCCTTAGCTGGAATATGTTATTATCATCAGTAGGTAATGAATCTTAGAGTGTTGAACTACCTATTTCTCAAAAGGTAAATAAACCAGGCAAATGTCTATAGATAAACTCAAGAGGTAGGCCAACAATGCTCCAGCACTAGAAGTAGTCAGCAGTGGACACTAACATGCAGGGTCAACAGGTAGATAGGCAAAGTGTGGGAAGATAAGCCAAATGTGAGAAGCTACACCAAGGCTGGAAATCTAGGTTAGGTGTGAGAAGGTAATGCAAGTGTCAGAAGGTATTCTAGGTGTGAAAAGGTAATGCAAGTGTGAGAAGGTATTCTAGGTGTGAGAAGGTAATCTAAGTGTGTTTAGGTAATGCAGATGTGAGAAGGTAATCTAAGTGTGTTTAGGTAATGCAGATGTGAGAAGGTAATCTAAGTGTGTTTAGGTAATGCAGATGTGAGAAGGTAATCTAAGTGTGATTAGGTAATGCAGATGTGAGAAGTTAATCTAAGTATGATTAGGTAATGCAGGTGTGAGAAGGTAATCTAAGTGTGATTAGGTAATGCAGGTGTGAGAAGTTAATCTAAGTATGATTAGGTAATGCAGGAGTGAGAAGGTAATCTAAGTGTGATTAGGTAATGCAGATGTGAGAAGTTAATCTAAGTGTGATTAGGTAATCTAAGTATGATTAGGTAATGCAGGTGTGAGAAGGTAATCTAAGTGTGATTAGGTTATGCAGGTGTGAGAAGGTAATCTAAGTGTGATTAGGTAATGCAGATGTGAGAAGGTAATCTAATTGTGATTAGGTAATGCAGGTGTGAGAAGGTAATCTAAGTGTGATTAGGTAATGCAGATGTGAGAAGGTAATCTAAGTGTGATTAGGTAATGCAGGTGTGAGAAGGTAATCTAATTGTGATTAGGTAATGCAGGTGTGAGAAGGTAATCTAAGTGTGATTAGGTAATGCAGATGTGAGAAGGTAATCTAAGTGTGATTAGGTAATGCAGGTGTGAGAAGGTAATCTAAGTGTGATTAGGTAATGCAGATGTGAGAAGGTAATCTAAGTGTGATTAGGTAATGCAGGTGTGAGAAGGTAATCTAAGTGTGATTAGGTAATGCAGGTGTGAGAAGGTAATCTAAGTGAGATTAGGTAATGCAGATGTGAGAAGGTAATCTAAGTGTGATTAGGTAATGCAGGTGTGAGAAGGTAATCTAAGTGTGATTAGGTAATGCAGATGTGAGAAGGTAATCTAAGTGTGATTAGGTAATGCAGGTGTGAGAAGGTAATCTAAGTGTGATTAGGTAATGCAGATGTGAGAAGGTAATCTAAGTGTGATTAGGTAATGCAGATGTGAGAAGGTAATCTAAGTGTGATTAGGTAATGCAGGTGTGAGAAGGTAATCTAAGTGTGATTAGGTAATGCAGATGTGAGAAGGTAATCTAAGTGTGATTAGGTAATGCAGATGTGAGAAGGTAATCTAAGAGTAAGAAGGTAATCCAAACGGAAGACTACAATGGGATTCATGGACAAATAATCTTTTCAATTCAACATGTTCAGTTAGTGGAGTTTATGGACCAACAGTTAGTGGAGTTTGTCATGTCCATTTGTGCAAGAGTTTATCCAATATTTCTAGCAAACCATTACAATAGTATTACACTTGGCCTGTGAAATCAATTATACTTTATTACGACTGGCCTGTGAAATCATTGATACTCTGATAGTATTACACATGGCCTGTGAGATCATTAATGCTGTGGTTTCAAGTTTTTAAAATTTTTATTTTTTAAAACAACAACAAAACTATCTTCCTTGCTGACTGTCATGAAGTAGTAAATATTTGTATTTAAATCTACACTACTCTGGCAGGGAGGTCAGATGACGCCACCTGTTTACCCTTTAACAATACAGGTTGTCACAACATTTTCAGATTGGTGGATTCCGTAAGCACAGAGTTTAAAGGGCACTTCCTGATCTCACGGCTCATTGCCTCTTACTTAATAATGGGGTTAGCTGGCATAAAGGAATTCACTGAATCTATCGGGGCATAACCGATGAACCAGCGACAAGGTGAACTATTTAATTTTAGATAAAGGCACCTTAGAAATCAATATACATATATATATATACCTGCTGGGTTCAAGTTCGGGGTGGAAAAGAAAGAGGTTGACTAAGTGATTTGATTTATTAAAGGAGACAGTTAGAGAAGGTGATCCACCACCCAGCCCCCCATCCACTTCCTCAGAGAACTATCCACCAACCCCCACCACCCCCTTTTTCCTTAGAACTGTGGGTAACACAAGTACTGAACAATAGATAAGACTGGCCCGATTTCTAAGGCAGGGTGTCTATATATACATTTATTAATACAGCTGACCTGACTACTTTGCTACTGCCTTTCCAGGAAAATATCGGTTTTGGGGGGGGGGTGGTTATAACAAAACTATATATTAAACGTCATGGCTTACTTAACTGTAATGGTTACAGTGCCGGGATGATAAAGACTTTGATTACAGACAATAATTTCTTAGTAAATTATGTAGCAGGTCTTTTTTTTTAACAATACGACCATCAAGTATAGTTCAAACATAAGCAAAGATAAACATAAAATGTAAGCTTATCACGGACACTGACCATCTCAGGCTTGCTTATCAAAGATAATTATCATTAGTGGTGAGTAGAAAGATTAAATCACACAAAAGATTATAAATTATAATAAATGTTTACTTGTAAAAAATGAAATAGAAAAAACAGTTTTCTGTTTCTTTTGTTAATTATATTTTTTCTACATTTAATATACAATGACAATGTCAACTTATTTTAGATCTATGTTAGCTGTTGTGCTGTTGTGCTAATTTAGGATAGGACTACGCTAACTTAATTAAAGTCAGCCTTTAACTTTTTGTTAACACGAATTTTTTTGTTATTAATCTAGTTTTGAGATTTATCACCTTACAATTTGTTAAATAGCTTTTATCAAGGGTGCTAACAATTTGAAGTTATCTTATCAAAGACAGTATCATTTAGAAATAATTTGTTTAAGTTTAATGACATGGTTTTTAAGTACGGTAAGTTTATCTAGGGGATTGACTATTACAGGTAAGTTAATCTAGGGGACTGACCATTACGGTACATTTATCTAGGGGGCTGACCATTACAGGTAAATTTATCTAGGGGATTGACCATTACAGGTAAGTTAATCTAGGGGACTGACCATTACGGTACGTTTATCTAGGGGGCTGAGCATTACAGGTAAGTTTATCTAGGGGATTGACCATTACAGGTAAGTTAATCTAGGGGACTGACCATTATGGATAAGTTAATCTAGGGGACTGACCATTACAGTACGTTTATCTAGGGGGCTGACCATTACAGGTAAGTTTATCTAGGGGACTGACCATTACAGGTAAGTTAATCTAGGGGACTGACCATTACAGGTAAGTTTATCTGCTTCGGATAATTTTTATGACACACTTCATGTGTTTGTCAGATCCCTGCATGTCTCAGTTACTGCCAATGGTGGTGTGCTGCCAGCTGATGGGTTCAGTGGGGTCAAGTATCCCCTTTGATGCACCTCAGCACAAATCTAACAGCCCTAAAAAGTTTTCATATCTGGATCAACTAAATTAAGAATTTCAGATGACATTTAACTCTGTTCCATGTCAACATTGCTGAGGGCATGAGACATTGGCATGTACTCTATCTTTTCAGATGACTATCCCTCTATATCTTGTTACAGACGCACAACACAGGTCCAAGTGGCAGACGAATGGCTGAAATGCCCCCTAAAATTTCTGAGCAACTAAAGATCAAACAGGCAGCACCTAAAGATTGCAGATCACCACCAAATGACTGGAGGGCACCACCAAATGACTGGAGGGCATCATCAAATGACTGGAGGGCACCACCCGATGACTGGAGGGCACCACCAAATGATTGGAAGTCACCACCACCAGACGTTTGCAGATCACCACCAAAAAAGAGATACAAATGCCTAGACAGAGACATAACTGATGAGCAGACTAGTCTGAACACAAGTCTAATCGACAGACTACTGCTTACAGAGTGCGAAAGTGGCCACAAGTTTGAAGTTCAAAAGCTTCTACATAACGGGGCCTCCCTGGAGCCGAGGGACAAAGATGGGAACACACCTTTGATGATCTGCGTCACCTACAACCTCTTCGACATTGCCCAATGGCTAATCACAAGAGGTGCCCTGGTGAATGCTAGGAATTCTGTCGAGGACACTCCTTTGATAGTTTGTGCTAGAAATGGACACACACAAATAGCCAAACTTCTCATAAAGCACAGAGCTGACATCAATGCAATGAATTCTGCGGGATACACGTCTCTGCTAGCCAGCGTAGAAAACGGTCATACATCCATTGCAAAAGAAATTCTCAAGAGGCGGGTAGATTTCAATGCTGAAAACCGCAATACTGGAGACACACCTTTAACACTATCAATCAGCCGGTCGGGGTCATTTAACATGACCCAACTTCTACTTGAGTGCAACAGTATCAACATTGAACACCGAAATAAGAAAGGCGAAACAGCATTGATGAAAGCCATTATGGCACACGACCTAGACACGATTTACCTTCTCTTGGCTGCCGGTGCCTGTTACGATGAGCTCGGCTCCCAACATACACAGACTGCTGCTCAACTGGCTAAGACTTCTGGTCTAGAGGACGTTATTTCATACCTACGATATGACAGGTCAAACAGCAAGACTCCACTGGTTAAGGCGTTTGAGGCCAGAGACCTTGAGTCATTCAAACTATTGCTGGACTGCCGTTGCACCGACCTCCAAAAACGAGACGGGCAAGACAGCTGCGTTTTGATAGATATCCTCAGCGCAATGAAACGGAAGGGTGAACGTGTAGGCCGGACAGAAATGATTATGTTTGCAGAGCTTGTCAAAGCAGGGGCCACCGTGGAAACGCCTACCAAAGAATAAGGATTCCCCTGTGGTTGTAGCAGTAGAGTTACAGAGCAAAGAACTGCTGGAGCTTCTGTTGGTGAACAAAGCCCCGCCGGATGGGTGTCACATACACGCAGCCCATGCCAGCCCTGATGGTAGCAGCCGGGAAAGGATACTGTGATATGATGGAGGTGCTCCTATCGCCACAGCGCTGATGTCAACAGAAGGCTTGATGCCCGAGGGGAAGCAAGGAATGGATATTCAGCTTTTGACATGGCCATTGAGAATGGAAAAATACACTGCATCCGACTGCTTCTGAGGCACAATTGTGAGATAGACATTTACAAAAGCGGTGCATATATCAGTGAGACACAACGTCTTGTGTTCCTTTCACTTTCTGTGCCAACAATTTCCTGGGGCTACCTCTCAGGTAGCAAGAGATGGAGGTAAAACTGGCTTGTTGCATTTAGCAGTAGCCAGGGGCAGCACAGAAAATGATCAAAATGTTGCTAGACCGGGAGGCAGATATTGAAAGTGTGTATCATGGCAAGACTCCACTGATGATGGCGTTGAAGCCGGAAATTGTAGAGCTCTTATTGGAACGAGGAGCAGACGTCAATACAAAAGTGGAGATGCATCCTTACGAGCAAACAGCGCTGCTGAATGCAGTGGGTAGAAGATACATTTCGGAACTCGAGAAAAGCAACAAGGACATTGGTGGTGGTGATCTCAATGCACAAACATTCGGAGACCTTAGCAAAATTGTAGATCTCTTCTTAAGCCGCGATGCAGATTTCCGTGTCCAGAATCCAGACGGTGCTACTGTGTTCTTGGTCACTGCGTCAGTTAATGGTGCTCAGGAGGTTCTACAGAAAATAATTGACAAGGGGGCGTACAATAAGGATCATGTCAACATTGACACTGAATCTGCCCTACATCTGGCTGCTAGGAATGACGCATTTGAAAATGTGAAACTGCTGGTCACTTCCTGTATTGCAGACATTAATTTGAAAAGTAAAACAGGAATGACACCATTGATGGAAGCTGTCAAACATCCTAACTGTTGCATGACAGAATTTCTGGTGGCCAAGGACGCTGATGTCAACTTGCAGGATGTTGATGGTAATACAGCCTTGGGCCACGCACTGAACTACGGCAAACACAATGCTGACACACTGAGGATTCTGCTTCAAGCTGGAACTAATGTGAGCCTCCTCAATAAGGATGGATGCAGTGCGGTGGTGTTGGCAGCTAAAAACCACGATGAAGATGCACTCAAGATCCTGCTACAGCACGGTGCTGCTATAGCTGAGTCTCAAAAGGCGAAAGCACTATCACTGACATTGGGGGGGAACATAATCACATCCAGGGCAATCTCTTGTGCTAAAATATTACTGGAGAACAAGGCAAGCTCTTCTCAGCTCCACCCAAGCATCATCCACAAGGTAATCACACTCAACAGTGTCGACCTTCTCAAGAAACTCATCGCCAGTGGAGTAGGACCTGCCCACGTCGACTCCTGCGAACGTCGATTCAGGCAGCTGTACTGGCCCTGCCAGTACATCAGTTTCTCCATTCCAGGCAGCGCTGTTAGAGAACCGACCCCAAATCGCCCGCTACCTTAAAGACCTTTGTTACTTCACAGAGTCTGATACGTTATTAGCCTATAAAATACCACTGCGAGATCATTTAAAGAGATACAGCTACCAGGAATGCTTGCAGATCCTGGATAAGATGGCAACCCAACCAATGTCGCTAGAAGTTCTGAGCTTCATTAGAATATCTACAGTGTTGGGGCCGGGACCCCATCGTAATTATAGAGCTGACAAGACACCGCTGCCCACTGCCTTGAAAAATATGCTCAAGTTTACAGACAGATTCTATACACAGCAGATATGAAATTATTTTCATCCAAATAAGAGACAGCTGCAGTACACCGCAGATATGAAATTATTTTCATCCAACCAAGGGACAGCTGCATTACACGGCAGATATGAAATTACTTTCATCCAATTAAGAGACGGCTGCAGTACATGGCAGATATGAAATTACTTTCATCCAACTAAGAGACAGCTGCAGTACACGACAGATATGAAACTACTTTCATCCAACTAAGAGACAGCTGCAGTATGAGGCAGATATGAAATTACTTTCACCCATCTACTGCTGCCTACTGCCATGAAAAATAAACCCAAGTTCAGAGACAGCAGCAGTAAATGTCATGTTCATCTAGCCACCATTGTCCAACTCTCAAGGCTGGCAATCAGTGAATCATGTTAAAGTTAAATAACCTGTATCATGAAAGCTGCCAGTTAAGATCTCATTGAGGACCTTGTCAAAACCATGTGATATTACTTTTGATATTTCTATGACATACTAAATTATTTTAGTTTTAGTTTTATTGCACAGTATTGTGATCTGTTTCTTTAACAGAAAATTTCATGCACAGCTTTTAGTATCCACGATATTAAATACCAGAGATAACTTTTAGAAAATGCCAATGGAAATGACTGAAAATGATTGAAAAATCGTGCAATTAAATAATGCACCAATAAGTGCTAAGCTTCTTATTTATCCCAGCATACACTTGTTTCCCCGTTCCGTAACTATGTAAATATTCCAATGTCCCGGTCCTCTTCAACACAAAGAATTAATACATCATATTTATATTGAGATTATTTCCGTCAAACAAATGTACTTGCTGTATTTCTTTAAGAATCTCATTTAGTGCAGTTGTAGGGAATTGTATTGTGCTTGCTTATGAACTCTCCATTACAAAAGGCAGAGAATTATTTGTTGTGATGTGACTTGAGGATATTTTAAACAGCTCAATGAGGTAACAAAGAAATACAATATACAGAACAGAAACACTGATACAATAGCAAATAAATATTATCATTCTGAACCATTATCTATGAGGCCATGTTCACTTTGACCTGGGCAGTTGGTGAAACAAATGTGCAGGTCAAACTATTAATAATCTACTGACCTTTATGTATGAGAATCCTTCACCACATCCGGTTGGGTCGGCCAGGCCCATCAGCTGAAGCAGACATTTTCCTTTCATGGCTGAAATGTAAGCTCTGGTCGTGTTCCAAGGGGCAGCCCGGATCTGTTCATTGAGAGAGTCAATTGACATTTCTTTGATAAGGTGGCAACACAAAATGTTTTCATTTAGAAAATTAAGTCAGCAGAGTTGAAGTCTCACATTTTAGAGGTAATAACCATAAAGCCCTGCCTGACTGCTATGATTGAATTAAAAGGATATAAGTAGGGTGGGAGTGCAATGAGGCTGGGTAGAAAAATAATGGTTATTGAATAGGGTTTGCGTGGGCCTGAAATAGTGCCACTACGCGTTGTTTTGTGGCATCTTGTCAGGCTCACGCGTACCTTATTCAATAACTATTTTTTTAATGTTTAAATTATAAGGATTTTCTGACTGTATTAATTAGTAAATTAACTCTTACTAACAGTTTACTTATTAAAAAATGTGTAATGAAACAAAAATATAATAAAACAAATTACCTCATCATCAATTTTAGTCTGTGTGTCTTCTTCATTTTCTTCTTCCACTGAAAACAAAGACTTTTCTCCATAGCCAGCATCCTATAAATGAAACCACAACACAAATCATAAGCATAGAAATGAATAAAAGTTAAAAAATTCATTCCACAATACTAAGCTTATTAAACATAGAGCTTATAATAAAACGTGAAGTGTGCTTGTTATCATCGTGCCTCCAACACACCTTGAGCCTCTGTTCCGCTGTGATAAGACTGTACCAGCCGCAGCACTGTTCAGGGGAGACCATGGCCCTTATCTCCTCCTCAGTAGGAAGTCTAAAGTCTGGTTTGAGGACCCACCAGTTGGAGTCCATGCCTGACAACAAACAAATATTCTTATAGGATTGAACTCTTACTTAAGAATTAATTGATCTGCTATTGTACCAATTTAAACAAAATTAACACTCAGTAGGATGTTATATTTATATTAAGACACTATATCAAGAAAAACCGTTACGTAAAGATACAAAGAAAGGAAAACCAACAACAACCAAACATATCCTGTGTTATTGTTTGGCTGTTTTTTTTCCTTTCTTTTTTTTCCTGTCTTAATAATTTAAATATAATTTTAATACTTGTGTAAGTACTGTACGTTATTTGTACTGACGAAAGCATTAGCCGAAACGTTTACTTTTGTATTATTCCGTCGAAAGGGAGTGGCCTCTACGGGGATCGGCGGATGAGTAAGGTCGTGGGGCACGGACCTGACCGCGACTCGGCGACCTGAAACCAACAACTCCCGGCAGGCAATGCCAAAGTCCGATATGTTAGGTGTTAGGTGCTAGTTACATATGATTACAGTCGCTGTACGGATCTTAGACAAAGCATCTTAAATGCATTGTCGATGATGAAAACCAAAGTACCCGTTGAGGGTCGGGTAAATCCGAAGCGACCGTTTCGTCCCCCTCAATTTTACTAGCAACGCCATTGAGCGGTGTCGGTTTAGGGCCAGGAGCGCCAGCACGGATTAGCAAAAGGTACCGCGAAGAACGCAGCGGACGCCAGCTCTGAGGAAACCTTCCAGTGGGGGTTGCACCCTAGGTAGGTCATTGATGATCCCCCGCATTGCGGCGATCCTAACCATTGAGACTCGTATGCTTTGCCGGGGTGGCGCCGAAGTGGTAGCGGGTCGTAGTAAGGCAATTCCACCCCTCCTTGTGAGGTCAACTTAGTGGGAGGCATCCTCGACTTTCTGTCTTAGATGCCCAGGTGGCCGCTTCAGAAGCGACCGCTCCGGGGGGGATTTTCCCAGCTGTCAACGTCCTTTTCTGGGGGAGGGGGCCAGATAGCTGGGAGGGTCTTCCAGGAAGACCCATGAAGAGCACTAGGCTCGGGGCTTCTGATTTTCTTCCACATGTAGGATCAACTTTTGTATTAGTTAAATAATAAAGCTTAAATTTATTGTTTTTATTACACAATTTGTTTGTGTATTTTGTATTTTATTTAACAGCTTTATCGCAGTCCTATTCTATATGATATAGTAGGACGTTGCAGTAGTTATAGCCAAAACTTTTCATATAAAAAAAAATAATTAACTCCTTATTTTTATCACTGCATTTAAATTATAATAAAATCGAATTTTAAATGGAATTTATTCAAGCATATTCTAGTGCATTATAATAAGGGGTGAGGTGGTGGGAGACTGAAGTCAGGTTAGGTAGATGGAAAATATATCAAACATGGTACAGGACAACCTGAAAAATGACAACAATTTCAGCAAGCATTTCTTCTTCAGAGAATACTACCAACGAAAATAAAAAAAATATTTTTTTTAAAATCTGGCTGAAATTTTTGTGTGTGCAAAATTTACCTGTCCTTTTAAAGTCAGCACACAGTTTCAATCGCTTCCTGATGCTACTCTCAGAATGAGATGAGAAGGCTTTCTTAATGTCTTCCATTTTGATTCTGCGTGGCTCATCTTTGCTTTTCCAGAACAGCCGATAAATGAAGACCTGACAAGAAAAAAAATATATAATAACTTAATGGAAAACAAGTTTTTAAGATGCATTTTTTGTAACAGTTAGTAAGCCTTGTGATTTTATAAATTAATCATTACCATTTTGGTTGAAGAATTAAAAAAAACTAACTTTCACACATTCTTTTTTCCCACCCAAGAAAATGTGAATTTTGTGGCCTTTCAAATGCGAAATGTCTAACACAATTTTTTAAAAAAAAATTTCTTTCAATAATTTCACAAACAGAATTTTTTTAATAAGATTTAATTATCATATCTGCTGTACAATTTAGAGAACGTTCAGTTATGACACAAGTAAAATTTATTAGCCAAAAATATTTGTGATGAGTAATGTGTTTCAGGGGTTTAAGCTACGGAGCGCTAAAAATATCACAGTACATCAGCCCATGGTCCTGTACAGCACTCCTAAGAATGTTTGCCATGTCAAGAGGAATATCCCTGTGCAGTAAAGCTATTTAAACTCCAACACTCACTTGTAGAAAATCTCGGACAAAATTGTTGGCTCGCTTAGAGTTGGGGCCAGGAACTTCCATAAGTGGTCCTTCTTGGCCCACAGTGTAGATGGTTTCCACATCACGAATGTAGTATCTGTTTTCAAATAATGTCAACATTAAAATATCATTTCTCCACTGAACAACATGTGAGAAACATATCAACCTCTAATTGTGGGACATTAATATAAGATTTATACAAAATTGCTTAAAATTTTTTATAGATACTTTTTTTTCCACCTTGTTGTAATTATAGATTAAGTTAGAACTGCAGGTAGCCCATACCCATGTCTTGTCCGGATAACCAGGAAGTCTGTTGAAGGCAGCTGATGCTCGTATATAGGTGAGCGGAACATGTTGTTCTCCAGAGCCTGCAGGCAATTGCCAGGCTTAAGGGCACCAATGAACGGAGAAGTGTGAGCGTAGGCTAGCTCGCCGTACTTGAAAGACGGTGGGTTTGTATCTTTTCCTGGTTTCTAAAAAAAATGGGAAATAAATAAAACAGATGCACTGCAAGAGAAATGACACTAGAGAGTTTCAATTTATTCTCACTGTTTCAAAGAAAAGTGTGCATTGAAAAATAATATAGCATTTTAATAAATTTTTTAAAAATCACTTATCATCACTATTCTATTTTCTCCCTACTTTGGCTCACCAAGTGTTATTAAATTTTTTATTTTCTCTTATAGTTGTAGTTTCTGATGAGAGTAAGAAAAGATAATGGTCTCTATTTGCTGGGTTAAGCGGTCCTCAAAAAAGAGTGGGTTTAAACAACCATAGAGCCTATACTTAAAACTGATGTATTTCAATTACCCTTTTATAATAGTTCTTGATCTTTGAAGCCATGCCAACTTGCATCATCAAGGGAGGGAATTCCTCCGAGTACTCTGCTAGAATTAGCTCCCCATCCATGCCAGTTAGATCTTGTGGAGTTCTCATGAAGAAAATCTCACCTCCTCCGAATGCCTGCCTCTCTTGGTCTCTAATCTGAAGAGAATAATTTTACGAACATCAGTCAAATTTTTCTTTATTTTAAGGAGCCAGTCAGATATAATAATAAAGTAAAATACTGATGTGCCACATTCTCAGTGTAGTTCATAATAGAATTAATTTATCTTAACCCTTTTAAACCTTTATCTTAACCCTTAAATCCCCATCCTCCTGCGTTCCCAAGGAAAAATTTTCTAAGGAAAGTTCTAAGACCAATATCTTTGTCTGGTATAAAATGGATATTTAACACACAGAACCATAAAGTTGGTTATCCAGTTCAAAGAGTTGAAACTTAGGCTCTGTATTCATAATTGTATGCAATATAAAAATTGATGGTGCATTTGCTTCTAGCAAGTTGAAACCAGAGGATCAACCTGATATTGATGGTGCCTAGCAATATCAACAAAATTTATGAATGTACACTATCAATTTTTAATTTAACTAGTTCAATGAAGTTTATCCCTATTTCCCAAGCATTGAGTTAACAGATGGAAAAATATATTTTTTTTAAAGATTACCTTGGCTTTTCTCTTGATGACCTTGTTCAAGCTCTGGACAGGCTGTGGTCCGAACGAGGCCAGCGCTCCATGAGAGTACTTCTTCAAGGGAGGCCTGTGGTACTGCCTCAGTTTGTTGGGGCCCAGGTGGGTGGGAAAGAAGGGCTGCCTCAGCTCAGCTGCTGGTGTCGAGTGCTTCACAGAGAGAGAGAGGGAGAAACAACAGTTTCACTGCTTTGTTACTGAACAATATTTACAAATAATAGTAATAATAATAATAAATTGATAATTTATATAGTGCTGTACCCCAGTAAGGAACTCGCCTCGCAGCGCTTTACATATACATAATAACACACATATAAGTACTAATGCATTCAATAAAAATTCATATCCTAACAACCACATAAATGACAGTACGATACACATAAGCTACGTTTATCATTAGCAGAAATGTTTAATGTCTCTTTTTTTTTATGGGGGATATCTGTCCTTGTTCATTGGTTGCTCAAAGTGGGTGACAAAATATTACACTCTTATAAAAAAACCCAAGAAAGAGGAAGTAGAACCTATGGAATAACGTAAACTTTAAAAACTACCTGTATAACAGAGCTGCCGATGTTGGGTCGCAGCGCGTTATCCATTTGTTTAGGACTGTAGTACTCATCATTAGATAGGTTAAACAAATCTTTGGCATTCACTGAATTAGGAACCTGGGTGATAGAAATGGGCCATTAACTTTTTTAGCATGACTCGTTGAATGGGTTTCTTGGTTGATTTTTTATCATCATTTTTAAGTAATCATTTTAAATGTTCTAAAATTGTAATTAAAAAAAAGATGGTAGACAAGGGTGTTGTTCTTAACAGAACTGTATAAAAGATTTAAGCTGAAAGCTTGTTCTAAAATGTATAGAAAGCAGTTCTAAAACATTTATAATATAATCATGGAAATGATTACTAAATATTGACAATTCGTAAGGATAAAATATTTTAAAGAATACATGTCTAAGCCTAGCACATCTATTTTCCTCTGTGAAAATAAACTATAATGCAATTCAGACCAACAAGGCATTTTCTACATGTTTATATTATTTCCACAAAAATTTGAATTATAGACTCAAGTTGATTTGTTTATAACAACAATTTAAATCTTTATACATCTCACCTCTTCCTTTTCATCATTTCCGTCTTTCAGGATTCCCGCCTTGCCTAGTAAAATTTTACTCTTCCTCAGGCTTTCCTACATAGACAAATAAAAGATTGAATCCCCTTCCACACAGTTCAAATGTTAAAGATGTGTTAACCATATATGATGGAGATGGATTGGCCACACTCTCAGAAAGCCTACATCCAGCATTGTGAGACAAGCCCTCACATGGAACCCCCAAGGCAAAAGAAAAAGAGGTCGTCCCAAAATGACCTGGAGAAGAGAACTGGAGGCAGACACAAAAATGAGAGGGCACAGCTGGGGGCAGATTGAGAGACTGGCGCAGGACCGGGATGCCTGGAGAGACTTTGTTCGCGGCCTATGCCCCAGATGGGACGAAGGGCGATGATGATGATGATGAACCATATATGAATCACACATTTCATAAAAATGTGTCAAAAGCATTATAAATGCAATATTGTTTTAAGCTTTACACATTTTGTAAAGCACTTTGATATGCCATTAAAAAATGCATGCCTTAAAGTTGAGTAACTATTCAAACTAGAAAGGTGGTATTTTGACAGGAGAGATTCATTTTGAGAGGAAAATTTATATTTACAAGGAAAGGTATATTGTTAGAAATTAATAAAGGTACTTTTAACCGAAACAAAAAGGGGAAAAGTTAATAGAAATGGGTGTGTTGAACCAGCTGGTTACCTTCTCCTTCTTTGTGCCTGTTCCTTGTTCAACCTGTTGATTGGGGTCAACATCATCAGGAATCTCCAAGATGATATTTTCATCATTTGGATCTAGCGTGAGAACCTTCGGACTTGGTATGGAATCCATGTTCTGTATAAGATTATTCAAAGAACCAATTTAGCAATATCAAAAGTTTCACATCATACCAAATAGGTTAACTAGCGAATAAATGCTGTATATTAACAGTACTGAAGCTGTCGTCTAAAAAAAGCTATCTCATTACATAATCCACCACCTACTGATGTTGTAGTCCAATATTGAAAGCAACATAACTTGTCTCCGTACTTTTTAATATTACTTTTTTAAAAGCAATATTCATGTGTAATAAATATCTGGTATTTATTTAAAATTTCCCGAAACCCCATATATAAATATATCCCTTAAATTTACAAACAAATATATAAAAACAGCAAACAATTCAGTAAAACATAAGCAGTTGATAAGTCAGCACTCACCTGAGCATCCCATATGATATCATCCTCCCAATTTCTTTGTAGATGAGAGCCTCATTTTCCACTGGAAATATGGAGAACCACTCAGAGTCCCTGCCTTGATCAGCGTCTAATGATCAAAGTTAATCAACAGAAGGACTTAACAGTGACATTGACAAAAATTATCTCCCATTTCATTTTCATTAATATATACATATATGTGCACTTCACTGGAAATTATGTTTAAATTGATTTACATGTTATTTTTTTGTGTTATTCTGACTACTAGAACAAAATCTGACTGCTTGATCAAAATCTGTCATCTGTCTGCTCGGTCAAAATCTGGCCCCTGATGATCCAAGGTAATTCAACAGATTCCTACAGCACCATTAAAATATCTCCATTATTCATAAAGCCAACCTTCCAACAGTTCCAACACAAGTCTTTGAAAATGTGTCAAATCTTGGAACTCTAATAGATGGGATTACAGCCATGAACACTCACTTCATGATTTCATGGCCATACCAGTCTCTAAGAAAAACAAAGGGGCACTAAGGAAGTCCAACACTCTAGTTATGGGCTTCATAAGTAGTCCAGAGATGAGTACGGAAAGAGGGATTTATATTTTCATAATACACATCTTAAGTGAATGTTTACCTGGTTTAGCTATCATAGATTTGGATCTCTGCAGCAGACCTGACTGAGACCGGGCTGAAACAGGAAACAAGGTTAATGAATAACAATGACAACAATTTATTTATTTACAAACATTCCACCTAACAAATGATAGAAGTACTGTTAATAATCAGTATTAATTTATTTGAACTCTAAGCTAGTAAAATCCCGCAATCAGCAAAGACTTTTTAATGGTATATTGAATTACCCACAGAAGTGGGTTAGTGGATGAGAATCTTTCAAAGACTCATGTAGTATTGAACAATTAAACTCTATACAAACGTGTATTTTAAAATTTTATAATTAAACCCAATCTGAATCACTTTGATATTTATGCTAACATGCATTTGAAAAATAAAGTCATCATACTCCCATATTAATTGACTTTTAATCTGGAAATGTATGTTTTTTTAACATTAAATTGGGTCGAACGTCAGACTGTGCAAATCAACAAACACTTGTCATATCAAATAAAATTAAGCTGACGTTAAAAAAAAATTACATTGCCAAAAGGTTCAAAAAAAAAGAAAACATTCCAAAGGTCCAACTGTCCTAATTACACTATGCAAATGTCCTACCAACTTACACTGTGCAAACGTCCCACCAATTTACACTATGCAAATGTCCTACCAACTTACACTGTGCAAATGTCCTACCTACTTACACTGTGCAAATGTCCTACCAACTTACACTGTGCAAATGTCCTACCAACTTACACTGTGCAAATGTCCTACCAACTTACACTGTGCAAACATCCCACCAACTTACACTGTGCAAATGTCCTACCAATTTACACTGTGCAAATGTCCTACCAACTTACACTGTGCAAATGTCCTACCAACTTACACTGTGCAAATGTCCTACCAACTTACACTGTGCAAACATCCCACCAACTTACACTGTGCAAATGTCCTACCAATTTACACTGTGCAAATGTCCTAACAACTTACACTGTGCAAATGTCCTACCAACTTCACTGTGCAAATGTCCTACCAACTTACGCTGTGCAAATGTCCTACCAACTTACACTGTGCAAATGTCCTACCAACTTACACTGTGCAAACATCCCACCAACTTACACTGTGCAAATGTCCTACCAACTTACACTGTGCAAATGTCCTACCAACTTACACTGTGCAAATGTCCTATTGTTAGTGCTGGGCACCCAGCCGGCAAACTCTGCGTTCTTCTTGTGTTCTTCCAGGACCTTCTGTTTTGACTTTTCTCCGTCCCAAATAATTTTGTCCTCCCACCTTTGCTGTGTGACCATCAGGTAGCGGTCATAGTCCAGGTCTTTGTCCAGCTTGGCTGCCTCTTCCTCCTCAGCTTTCCTGGCCTCTTCCTAAACAAATATTTTAGTAATGGACATAAGGCAAGGTTTTTTTTCTTCGCCAGGTCCAATCAGAAGTCAATTTGAATAGATTAGCATGGACAAAATAACTAATGTCATTAAAGCTGATGGGGGGAGGGGTGGGGAAACAGGTAACTGAACATACTTTATAAAATACATATGTGAATAAATATTTTTAGTTTTAAAAAAAAAGAACAGGTAATCTCAATCAGAAGATTATAAGTGATACAAACAATTTCTGTGATAGAACAATAGATTTTTAGCTTTAAAAGTATGCAGTTTAAAAAGAGGTTTGGCAAATGCCTTCATTAGTAAAAAAAAATAATTTTTTTAAAGCCTTTCAATTAATTATACATTAAATATTATCTACCCCACCACGGAAAAAAGTTTTGAAGTGAAGAAAAGAAAAGGGGTGTGCTCTAGTTACTAGCAAAATCAAAAGACAGAAGAACGGAAAGGAAGTGTCATAATTAAAATATTAAAAAATCAAATCCGGAAAAAGTTACTATAGCTCTGCATAATGATATGTTATGCATAAGAATATGATGATTGAAAATTCATAGACCAAAATATGCACAAATGTTACGGCATGGACTACCAAATGTGATATAAGACACTTACTGATTTGAGCTTAAAATCGTAATGGAAGTTGTGCCCAGTTTCATCCACACCAAGATAGTCGTACCAATACTGTGCCGGTCCATAGCGCCATGGGGCTATATCCATATCCTGGTCACTCTCTTTGTGGCCAGGCTGGCCTCTTGATGTTAATCTGTCCATAGGTCTCTTCAATAGTTCCTGGTCAAGCAGTTGTGTGAATCACTAATATTTGTTTTAATTTGAAACATGTTATATTTCACTACATATTGAAATTTCATGACCGACTTCAGACCTTCAGGGTCATCTTCAATATTTGAGAGACATGCACAAGACAGAATAATTGTCGAGATACTTTGAGAATTCATGAGCTTTTAGAATTTTTTAAAGCTCAATTTTATTGGCTTCCACCCTCTGATGAGTGCTTTATAATTTATTTTAAAACTGGAACAAACCAGTTTTTTTTGTTTTTTTAAAAATTTATTTTAAAATAAAAGTAAAATGTACCTCATCGTCGTCTGCTAGCTCTTCCTTTTTAGGCATCCTCCCAAAGTTCAACTTTATATCCAACTCTTCCTCCTCATCATCCGCTTCATTCCCCTTCTCATTACACTCATCTATCTTCCCATTGAGCCCAAACTTTCTCTCCTCTTCTTCCTTCTCAGCCTTGACTGCTGCTTCGGGTTTGTTGTTCTCCTTCTCTGCCCCCTCTGCTTTACTCTTCTCTGCATCTTCTTTGCCCTCTTTCTTTTTAGGATCAGACTTTGCTCCTGGTTTTTTATTGTCATCTTCATCTTTCTTCTTTCGTTTCTTCCTCCAGACATGCGGGACATGGGCTGGCTTGAAGAGCCTGGAGAATCTCAATACCTTAAAAAAAATGATGTAGGAAAACAAATTGTTGGATAAAGTTGTTTTTTAATTAAAAAATTCAAAGTGTTCTCTCAAAAAAGCTATGTAAATAATGCTAACTAAATCCATAAGAGTCAACAAACTCTGCCTTTTTTCAGGTGCCACAGCCTTAGGCAATAATCAGTATTGTGGTCTTTAAAAAGACTTAACAAAAAAATAATGATTTTATGAAAAACTTAATTTACAACATAAAAACAAAACAAAAAAAACAATACAAATATAAATATTAAAATTAGCTTTTGTTAAAAAACAAAATAAAACAACCCCGTGAAAAACAAAGTTTTTGACTATAAATCCCTTATATGTGAGACAGAACTTAAAGTATTGATTATGTTCCAACGCAACAAACATTTACAGCCTAAATCTGAATGAACTCCTCCTCCACGAGATGTGGTCATCGATGGCTGGCGTGAAGTCAACTGACCCGTAAAATGTAAACAATAGCGACCGCTACATATAGTTTATATAGATAAACTAAAAATGCATTAATTTAATAACTGTACGTTCGATCGATCTGAAATTTTGATACGATGCATTGTTAGGTGACACAAGTCCATGTGCCCAAATTTCAGCTCGATGGCATCACAGGAAGTGGGTCATTTTTTACTTTTGTTTTTCCGCCCGCCCGACGACGAACGACAGAGAGACGGCGGTGAAGTTAATATAAGGGATTTAAAAATAAAAAAACTACAAACAAAAAAAAACCTGACTGGTTGGTTTTAAGGCTGTCACTGACCTGTCCATGCCTGAATTCGGGAAAGAGTGAGGTCACATCAACATTGGCCAGCTCTGGCGGCATCATGTCAGCTAGTGGGGTGTTCAACTTTTTGCTGGGGCTGAGCGATGAGGGGGACATTTGATCATCTGTGTAAAGGTGGGAGGAATATTGAAAATGACATTTTACTTTCATATATTTATAAGATGAGGATAAACATTTTTTTTACAAGCAATGGCCAAAAGATGCTTAGAATAATTTTACTTGTAATAGCTCTTTATAAAATAAAATCTATGAGATTAATTAAAATGCAGGTGAGAACAGTAAATGCTGCACAGAATATGATTTTATTGTGAATCAAAGCCACAGCTTGTGCAGCACAAAGAAATGCAACAAAAAATACAATTTGACGAGTATAAAACATATTCTTTGTCTGAGTAAAAAAAATAATGTTTTCATAATAATTATTTTGTTTTTTCATGGCAAGATTTTAAATATTTATTGTTTTTATTACTTTTTAAAACTTACTTTACTGGAATTCAAAACTGATGACTGTTTATTTTTAAGCGATAAACATTTATTAGGTGTAAAATTATTATGAAAAAACATATTTTGCTGTATCAATATTACAAAAATATTGACTGGTAAGAGAATTCAATGAGTGTTAAATTATACAAATAAATTTCAAACTTAAGTTACATTTAAGTTTTTTAAAGTGATTCTTTATCTATATATATCCTTTGATCCTTTCTTGTAAAAATGTATATTGGTTTGAATAAAAAAATTTTTTAAATAACAATACATTACACAAAAATTGATTAACTGTGATGCAAAGAAATATGAATAATGTGTTTATGACAATAAATTTTTAAAAATTAAACAAAATTTTATCAAACCAGAAGAAAATAATTTTAAAAAATGTTTATATTAAGATTTTTATTTTATATGAGACACTAAATTATTTTAAAAATGATTGGAGTTAATTTTGCATTCTTTTTTGTTATTGTTTTAATTATCACGTTTGATTTTGACAAATCCTTTAATCTAACAGACTCAATTTGATCAATAAGTATATTTTATTAAAGGCAATATTTCCTTTTAGTTCAGCGTAACACATATTATTTTCTTTAAAAATAAAAAGTGATTTTGTGATTTAATTATAAATAATTATTAATTCTAAAAGTAAATTTTAACAAATTTGTATCTCAAATAGAAATCAGGGATTAAAATGGAATGAATATTTAAATTGCATTGCTTTATATTTTAATCTGCAAACAAACAAATGAAATTATGAAGTTTTAGAGAAGATTGAAGTTTTTTTAAAAATGGAGTTAAGCAGTAAAAATATTTTGTTAGTTATTATACAAAGAAAAATATATAATTTAGAACATGTAAGCACACAAAAATGTTAATACAAGCTGATCAAAGGACAGCCCTTATGAACCAAATAAGAAAAATAAATTATGTAAAAGTATTTTAGCCCCAAAAAACTCATTACGAAAACTATGCCTAAGTTATCCATGACTGATTTCAAAATAAAAATCTATGATGAAAATCTGTGACATATTAGCTTTAGGACAGATTTCTACTGAATTTCATTTGAAATTAATGCTTTAATAACGAACACTAAACACAATCCTAGTTGAATTAAAGGAATTAGGATCAGTATTATTAGCAAAACTACTATTGCTATTGCTTAACAATGTCTAGGTATTTTTAAAACTTTTTTTAAAAACACATAATTTTTATGTGCCTTACCAGTAGACATTTTAGCTACTGATGTGAGTGGACCTGAAGCTGAAATAAAATAAAAAAAAGAGATGAACGTATCTTTTTCCATGCACAAGATTTTGTTAATTACACAGCTGCAAACAGTGGTGGATTCAATACGCCTTGGCCCTTGCTATCCTGCCATTTTTATCTTACAAAAAATGTATATGTTGAAGGAATAAATAATTTAAAGTGATAGCTTACACAGAACTAGACATTTTCAAAGTTCTTCTCTGGTATTCTGGATCCACTACAGTCTGCAAATATTAATTCCTCTATTCCAATGATATTCAAGCTTTTAAAAAAATCCTGTTATTAGTAAAACATGTTGAAGTAAGGAGCACTTCACAAAAACAGTCTACAGTATTATTTTAGACATACAGTATTATAATTACACAAATCGTAAATCAAATAAATGTTTACATCTTCAAACAAGCTCTACAACATATTTTAATTTTTAATAAATTTATTGAACACATTTCTTTGCTCAGAATAGATAAAACATTCAAAGCAACAATTTAAAAAATCAGAGACAATAATGAAGAAAAGACATAAGAATTTAGATCTGATGCTATAAGAACATGAAAGTACAATGAATATCCAAAATAAGTTGACACTATCTGCTACTTATCCCTCCCGAACTGTATATGATAGTTGAAATGATGTCAAATTTTTATTTTTGTTGAAACAGGATGAACAGAATTGATGACTTCTTTTTTTATAAGTTTTGTGCTGGTCTCCTATTATGTAGCATACTTCATATTTAAATATTTTTAAAACATGCTCAAGGATAGGAGGAGAAAAATAGTTCTTGTAAAACTAGTTATAGAAAAATGTAATCCCATTGGGATCCTAATTATTCAAAATATTTGTATGTTAATCTAATTTGAGTCTTCCTTCAAACACAACAGGTGAATCAAAATGTTCAAATAAAAACTATTGATAAATTGTCTTCAATTTAATATCACAACTTAAAGAAAAAAAAATTATGATGAGCTTTCTAACATTAGTGGGCTTAGTTAGTTAGTTCCTCTCGGGCCGAAGACGGCACATAGGGCAGAAGTCATTGATTTCCAATTTACGACGATCCGTCGCCAATTGTATTAGGTCTTGATTATTTCTTAGACCCATGGTTGAGCATTCTCTTTTGATTGTTCTACGTAGGGTTTCCTTTGGTCTTCCTTGTTTTCTTTTGCCTTTTGGTGTCCATATGAAGGCCTGCCGTGGTAGTCTTCTCTCGTCCATTCGAAGAACATGACCGATATAATTCCAACGCCTTCTCCTTATAAAGGTTGACACATATTCTTGGTTGGTTTCTTCTCTTATTGTTTCATTTGATTTAAAATCACTCCATTTTATGTTCAAAATTTTTCAGAGGCATTTGTTCTCGAAGGCAAGTAATTTCTTTTCTATAGCTTGAGTAGATTTCAAGCTTTCACATCCATATGTTAGTACAGGGATTACACAAGAGTTGAATAGCCTAAGTTTTATATGTTTGCTAAGTGGCTTTGATCTCCAAATATTTGTAAGTTTGTTAAAAAAGCACTTGACGCCAACGCAGGCCTGCCAACCTGCCAAGAAAAAAAATCTGTAGAGGGGTCCACGCGCGGCGTTGCAGCCCCCCACGGCGCTGGTTTAAGAACTTCATACTAAATAAATATAAATATATAATAAAGTAATAAGTTAAATTCATTATCTTTTAATTTAAGTGTCTGCAGAACACCACAGAATACTGGAAATGTTTACATTGCATTCAGATACACGAGAGAATAACCATGTTTTTCACATATGAACAGAGGCTGCATAGAGTTCAGCTTTCCAGCATTTCCCTAGTGGCCTTTTTGAACTTGAACAGTTCTTTCGTCAATTGAAGTTAGCTTTGCTTTTAGATAAATAATAAATATTAGTTTTTAGTTAGAAACTTTAGAAAGTTAAGAAAGAGTATCATTCATCTGAATTAACCGAATTAATGATTGCTCTTGTTTCATTGTATTTTTTCTGGAAACATTTCTTTGAATCTGGCATTAAAAAGATAGGTATTAGAAAAATCTTTATTTCTTCCAAAAAGTAGGATGGTAAATAAAACTTCCCATCTCATATCTGAATTTCCTATTCCTTCAACAATAATAACAAAGTAATTGTTAACAGATGTCCTGAGATGTAGATTCACTACTTTTACTTTACTAATCAGCAGTTGTAATTTTTGCATTAAACTATTTTTTATTGTTATTGAACCCACCACTTTCAAAAGATAATTAGGTCTGGCACAGATTGCAAATGTTTCACCACGGCCACAGGCGAGTGTTTTTCCAAATACTGATACTGTTTCGAAAACGAATGACGAATGTCCCAATGACGTCTTTTCTTTATTTGTTTAGTTAGACTAGTCTTAGTACTAGTACAAACACTCTGAAGCTCAGTCACTGGAAAACCGTTTTTAGCAGTGTTCCTTACAAATGTATCCATTTTTATTTTTAAGTCACAGAACAGATGAATTTTTTTTTATTAGGCTGGTAAAAGGAATAATGTACGATCGGATGGCCAACGAAGAAATAGTTAGATATCGCGATTCGCTTGGATAACGGAAGTACAGGAAAAAACCTAGGAAGTGGCATTTTCATTTTCGAAATACATCACCGCCATTATTAGTATTAGCGTTTTCTTTTTATAATTTTTTCGCATTCGGATTTTTCATAATGAATTTTTTTTTCTTCGGAAAATCGGGAGATTAAGGGTCTTATCGGGATTTGGTAAGCATGGGTAAAAAATCCGTATAATCCCGAAAAAATCGGGAGGGTTGGCAGGCCTGCAACGCAATTCGAGTCGTTATCTCTGTTGTTGCATCTCCATCATATGATATTTTGCTTCCTAAGTAAGTGAAGTTGGTTACTTTCTTTATGGTTTGGTCATTAAGTATAATATCATTGGGTTGGTTGGTGAGGTCCATGACTTTTGTTTTGGTTGTTTTTGGCCTTAAGAGCAATGTAATTTAAGTACTTTGAAATAAATATATATGGAATAAGAAATGGTGAAATACTTAGATTTGCTGGATTGTTTATCTACAATCAAATATAATAGCAACGTCTAAATGTGTAAGTGTTTAAATGTAAATAATAAATGGAACTTTTTAGTCCTTAAAATTATCTTAAAATTATTTAGTAAATCAATTTGTTGAAACATATATAGGATGACTAAATAATACATTTCTATCAGATCAAGACACCAAACACCATTCACAATGTAGAAAAAGATAAATCTGGAATAATTAGACAACATGCTAAAAGTGTCCAAAGAAGAATGCATAATTAAAAAGATCCAAATGTGGCACAGTTCAATAAACACATTATATTGAAGCAAACAATGAGGTAGAGGTGTTAAAATTGACCCAAAAATGACTATTTATGAACAACAAATATAAAAGCATATAAATATTCATTAAGGAAAACTGAAAAAAAAACAGTAATGTTTGGAGGTTAAAAACAGAACAAACTTTAATAACATTTGAAGGCAGTAATTTCTATCAAAATGTATTTATAGGTCATTTCAATTTTAAGTCAGTCAATTGTTTTACTGTCAATAAATAGGAAGCATCAACAATTGGGCTACATTTTTTACTTCTTCAACACAACGCCTATTTCGTAAAGCAAAGTTAAGTGTTTGCAGTTAACAGATTTATACGTACCAGAACTATTCCCACTATCTGAGGTGACAACACTGATTTGTTGAGTAGGGCAAGGCAGCCATGAGGGAGGAGGCATCAGTTTTCTGTCATCATCTTGGCTTTCTTGAGAGTCTGACACAAGTCAAGCATTACACCATGATATTAGAGGTACATATGATTCACATATTATTTATATCAACCATATAAACTAGCTAAAAATAAGTATATGACATAAAAAGCTAAAATATTTTGAATGCTTCATTTCATTCATAGTAACAGATATGAATAGAAATATATTCAGACCACACAGAAATATTTGTACTTCTTTAAAAAAAACAAAGCAAAAAAAAATCAACTCCATATTAATTTATGAAAATTCTGAATTCCTAAATGAATTTAAATTTAAAAAATTGTAATTTATTACTTCCCTTTCCAGAAGGTAAAATTTAATTTATGATTCACCTTTTGACTCATGTTCTAATTTGGCAAACTGTCTTTCATTGTCATCTTCATCTGCAGCTTCTGTGATGTCAGAAAAGTCTACAGCAGTCGGAGATTTATTGCCATAATCTGCAATTGGATTTTTAAACATTACAATAATTAACTATGAGAGATGTGTCTTCAGTATTCTCTATGTCTAAAGATATGGTTTTCATTTTCTGTGAGAATCATAAACATTTAAATTACCGTATATACTCGTTCTATAGCCCGTTTTGTTCATAAGCCGACCCCCCTCCCCTCTTTTGGAAGAGAAAAGTATTAAAAGCGTGTAACCCGCTCGCAGGCTGACCCCAAAAAATAATAGGACAGCATAAACAAAATGGTACACATTTTTTTTTAAAGTACAAGCGAAATCGGTCATTATGATTGTTTACTTTTTACCACTTATCATTGTCTTTGTGCTCATTCTTAGGCAAGAGTTATCTGTATTTTTTAATTTCTTTGGTAAACAGTGGCGAAAGCGCGTGCATTAAAGTTTCTTGTTGAAAACAAAATTTGTAAAACAATTTATTAAAACATTCACAAAAATAAATAAAATTATTAAATAAGTTAAGTGAAGATGTTTAATAACATTTTATAGCTTCTTGTAGAGCATTCGAATCTTGTAGAATGTAGACAAGGGCCTTGATGACCTACAATAACAACACCGATATTCAATGTACATGCAGAAATCACCTATGACCCGCTCGTAAGCCGACCCCCCAACTTTTCCCCCTAGGTTTTGTCCAAAAAAGGTCAGCTTTAGAACGAGTATATACAGCAGTAACAATCAATTTGTAACCAAAACTTATGAGGAAAAAAAACACAACCTTCATCAAGAGTGTTATGCCCTACTTCTCCATTGGCATCACAAGCAATCTCTTGTACCATAGCTCCGATGCCCAACTGAGAGAGAGAGCCAAGTTGCCGTTTTGAATCCTAAATGTGAAATAAAACAATACATATCTCTTATTGAAGCAGTTTTAAATAGTGAAGATGCTATAGTTTTAAAAAAAATTATATCTGAGATTGTATTGTAGGGAAAAAAATGACATCAATATAATATTTTTTAAAATGCAAGCATTAAACTAGTTTAACTTGATTGATAGAAACATGAAATATATCAAGCAAAATGATAAATTATGATGGATTAAATATTTAGAAAGAAAATTATAGCATGGAAAACATAACAATTGTGAACTAATGAATAATTAAATAAAAAAAGAAAATCAGTGTTGAATAATTAGGCAGATACGGATTCATGAGGATGATAAAAAAAATTTATCTCAGCAGTTTCAAAAATCTTTTACTATCATCATTCATTAGAATTATTCCTTTTTTGTCAATTATAAATGTATATACTATTAGTGCTATAAAAAAGTGTAGGCTGAAAGTTCCTAAAATGTTATGTTAATTTAAGTGAAAATAGATTAATCATGATCATTATTCAAAAGATCATTATGTTTAAAGACTTCAATAATATACTGATGCTTTGATCTTTACGCCTAATTGATAATACATGAAATTCAAAGTCTCACCTCATCAAGAAAGTCTTCTTCGAGTTTGCCCTTTTCATCAATATTTCCAAATAGAAATCCTGTGAGTGATGACATTGTTGACATGGAGGAATTTCGATCCATCTCGCTATATTCATCATGTGTGTTATGTCCTCCCCTGACAATGCACTCTTCATTTCTGTCATGATCCATCTCATGGTCCATTTCCCTTTCATCATCACTATCCATTGAGGACTTTGAAGGCCAATAAATATTATCTAATATGTTGAATGTTGGGTTTTTATAAGTAAAGGACCATCTTTAACTGCACCAGCCTAATACTTTTACTTGTCCAAAATATTAGAAAAACTAAACCAAAGTAAGCCAGGTTTTTTCAAGTGTATTCGATTTGGAGTCATTTGTAATCATTTAATTGACATTAAAGAAGTTGCCACTTTTAGCTAGATTTAAAAAAAAGAATTAAACTTTACTAGTTAACACAGTTATTAACACACAGTTCACATAGACTATAACTATAGACTACAGGCAATAGATATAGGCCTAGCACTAAACATTCCATTAGGTCTACTTATAATTATAACAAATTCATTAGACTTAGTAAAAGAGTAGACCTAATGGTTTGAAAAAAATAAAAACAGCCAAGACTAAGTTAAGAAAGTTAAGAACAAAGATTTTATTTAAATGAAATTCACACAAGACATGGATCACTGAGTTAACGAGTCAGACTAGTGATTTTATCTCGCTTCTCAAACTAAACAGTCAAGACTTTCATTGCCATTTTCATTAGTATTGGCCATAGATTAGAAACCCAACCATGGTTGTAAACTATTCTCTTTGCCTTATCAATAATGATTAGCTTCTTTCCATCATGTAGAGCTAAATGTCCCTCTTTCTACACACAAAAGCATTATATTCAAGGACTTAGGCAAGTGGGGCTTAACACCCTATGAAGCCTATTCTCTAATTGAATAATAGGCCTAGATAAGGAGACTTTCGATTTAGTAATGTAGTATTAGTTAGGTACATTACTTTGACCAACAACAAAAATATCGCCAGATCTTAATTAAAATTGTATCTTTCTAATTTAAAAAGAGCTTGCAAATCACAATTTGATTATAACAGTTTGTGTTTCTAAGTCAAGTAGTAAAATCTTATTGCATTTTTTGTGTCTGAGCTTTTCTGTAGGCCTATGACTATGCCTAATACTATAATAGGCCTACAGCCTATATTATATATTAAAAAAAAATATGTGATTGCTAATCCATGTTCCCTCTAAGGTCCATTGGTTTGTGTGCAAAGTTGCACAGCATCCATTTTTTGTGCAATATTTTACAAAATTTAGTGCGCGGCATCAGTCAGATATCTGCGTGGCCGCGCAGCTTAAAGGGAAACATTGCTGTTAATGAAGGTTGTTAAGACCGCTTGGTTTTGAGGACCGGTTAACAGTTAAAAAAAAGACCGGTTAACCATCCGTCCATATTTTTACTATGTTTTGTGAACCAACAAGAGAATGGATCAAATTTTTGCCTCGTGTCGTCTGATTTGACATCAAAGCTCCTTTCCCAACGCACACAAAATAAATTTTTAGAAGACAACAAATTGTATATCAATGTGGTAATTTAAAGTCTAATGCCTTTGACTTGTAGGGACTTAGCTGTAAAACTGTCGATATAAGACCAAAATCAAATTTGGGGACAGATAAACCGTCTATTAGTTGTATTAGACGGCATCCGGGCAGAATAGCGACTGTCAAAACAGCGACCGTCATAATAGCGACTTCAAAATAGCGACTGTATCAAAACAGCGACTGTCAAAACAGCGACCGTCATAATAGCGACTGCATCATAACAGCGACTGTATCAAAATAGCGACTTTCTTCTTTTGCTTGTATTAATGTTTGTAAAACTTACTGTGCCTAGCCTACAATGGAGTTTATAAAATAAAGAAAAGTAAGACACGATAAGCCATGTAGGTTTTTTGTACAGAAGGGACAATACAAAATTAAATACAATCAACTGGAGGTGTGTATAAATAAATGTTCGTGTTGTAAAGGGTGTAAGTAAACACATTTTCGGGATACATTTTGCTTTCAAAAAAAATTATGTGAAAAAAATAAAATTATAACTGCTATTACTTCAGTCAAATATATTTTGCAGAAAGCTCGATAGTGATTAACAAACATAGATGCAGTCGATTAATTTAGGGGGATTGCGGTGGTAGGGGCAGAGGTGGCGTGTGGCTGCTTTTTCTAAGCTAGAGAAAGTTCGACTACAGGACTTTTTGATCCCCGGATGTTTCGACCCTTTTCGTTTTTGCCTCGTAAAATTTTTTTTTCTAATTTAAAAAAAATTAATAAACAATAATATAGTTTGATATTATTATCTATTGAAAATTAAAAACGGCATGAAATAGTTATTTTCAACGATTAATTTACCACTAAAAAGTATATGCACTGAAAACCAAATCAACATTAAGGGCGAATTCATGATTGTGTTAAATGCACCACTCCTCTGAGGTCTCTGAGGTAGCAACTCCTTTCAAACCTATCCAACTCCACCCCCACCCCCAGTCAATGTGGTCAGATAGTCCTTTATAAAGGTACTTACATTCTCTCAGCCCCAAATCCCTTTATTTACCTTCTCCATAACACGGGGTCCGTGGTCGTCACTTAGTCTAGCCTTCGTAACATGTCATTATGTAATCCCCGGACAGTTCGACCACAGGACGTTTTGACAAGGGGGCTGGCAATATTGTTAAAAAAGCTGCCCGGGTAACCATGATTCAAATGTTATTTTTACTGAGCAGTTGTTTGTATTTGAATGAATGCGTGTATATATAGCATAAGTTAATTAAGTTTTAAATTTTATTTTAAACACAATTTTTAATTTCAATAAATACTTCATAAAAATGTTGCTATTTTTTGGAGTTTTTATTTGTTACTATGCATTTATGTAGTTTTTCACTAGAGGTCCTTGGGTAAGTTTAGACAATGAAAAGGGGTCTATGTGTCAAAAAAGATTGGAACCACTGTGTTAGGTGAACGGTTGGACAAGAATAGCTATGTGGTGAAGTCGCTGTTATGACGGTCGCTGTTTTGATACAGTCGCTATTTTGAAGTCGCTATTATGACGGTCGCTGTTTTGATACAGTCGCTATTTTGAAGTCGCTATTATGACGGTCGCTGTTTTGACAGTCGCTATTTTGAACCCGTGCCGTATTAGACCTATCTTTTCTTTTGTAATATAAATAAAGTAATATTCGATTCGCAGCCTTGACCGCTATTCACATTTTGACCTTACAGCTACACAATGTGTTATTTCTGGTACTATGCTTCAGCAACTAAGCGAACTTTAAAAAAAATATAAAAAATTGTTCACTCACCGAACTCCACTAACAGCGATGACATGTATTTGTATATTATTTATAGACGGGATTATTAAGAAAAGACTTTGATGTCGCTCGCGTATTGGCTCTGGTATTCTGCGGTAACACAACAAAAAATTAAGGCCGATGCTGCTCGTCTCGCGTTCGAGTCATCCAGCATGAATACTAGTCGTCTCGAAGTTCGTTTTAATTTAAAAAATAGACAACTAAACCTAACCCAGACCCTAAAACTACAATCTTAATTACGTTAATGGATAAAAATAATTGCACTTATTCCCTATTTACTTATTCCCTATTTTAAAGTGTAAAAATACAACATTTCATTACCGGAAGTACGGTTTCGAACTTCGAGACGAGCAGCCACTTCGAAAAATTAACTCCAGGTAATAAATAAGCTAATACCAACCAATTTAAGTTACGGTAAACCGATCCTTATTAAACGGGACCGGTCCTGATCTGAGGACCGGATAACAGTATTTAACAGGTCAACCGTTAACAACCTTACTGCTAATACTAATGACTAATGGCACACTTGTCACGAAAAGAGACACTAAAAGTTTGATTACTTTATATTATAACTTACTTATACTTATAACACTTGAGATAAAGACCTTCAATTTTCAGGATAGTTTCATTCATAAAGTTAAAGTATTTTGCCGCTATAAGTTCTATAAGTATAAGAAAAAATAGTTGAAAGTTGATCAGAAATTTTGCACAAACTGTTGTCTTCGTACTTAGTCCACATTGTGTAACAGGTGTCAGTAGTACTGTTGTAGGTAACAGTAACAAATAAAAATTTATAAATTCATAATTATTGAATTTTCCAATTGGCATTGTTATTAATAATAACCAATTAGTAATTAGCAGGCATTGATGATTGGCATTTTTGATCGGTCATGTAATAGTAATGTATTGTAAGTTATGGGCCCATATTTATAATAATTTGTTATGTGACATAATCCAATAGTTTTAAAACTTTAAGGAAATAACATTAATGGATCATAAACTTGTTTTGAAGTGTTTTAAAACATGTCGGGTAGTCAGTTTTTCACCGAACACTGTTTTATCACCCGGCAATTATATTATATTATAGACATCTTGTAACATTTTCATTTCAGTAAACAACTATGAGGATGACTCCGTACATTTCCGGGTGAGCAAATTTAGAGACCTGTCAAATAATTTAGCTGAAAACGTGTAATTTTAAATTTATTTGCTTGTTTTAACAATGATTTTATTTAAAATATAATTTAAATTAGAACTAATTATACACTAATTATTTCTAAAAGTCAAATTAACTTGCATTTAGACAAAAGTTTTACTAGTCATAATAACAGGAATTTAAAGACAAATTTATATTTAAGTTAAAGAATCGTAATCATAGACTTTCTTTACCAAGTCTATAACGTTTTATGGTATCACACCAATTTCCGATATTACACTTGCCTTGAGTAATTTTAGGCCCATAAATATTTGTATCAAAATATACTAGGCCGACTCACGGACAATTTAAGGAAATTTTAATTTTTGTCCACATCTTTAAAAAAAAATGTTATTTAAAATAACACAGGCAAAAACAACAAATGTAGTTTGAGGAGGGACACCTATTTGTGCTTTTAACCTACAATTTGAAAGCCATAACCAACTATAACCACTTTGAGTCTATAAATCTATATAATATATTATAATAATTATATAACTGGAGGCCAGACCCATGCCATAGTTAGTAATTTAGTAACAGAGCAATTTTAAAAATAAATAAAAATGTCGAGGGGGCGTATTGAAGCACTCTGGGTCACGACCTGACTCACAATGAAAAATTCCTTTTATGATTATTTTTTTAAAAATTCTAGATTGAAATGTAATGTTTTAAACTTCTCAATTGTTTTAACTTTAACACTAACCGTCTATGTATGTTGGATTTTTTTTTAAAAAGGGGGGGGGCTGAACGGGCTAAAGCCAAGGGCCCCCAATGATTTCAGGCCCCCAAACATATTATATTGTAAAATAAAGGCGGGAAAATGTTTTCATGAATCCCTGAAAATATACATACTTTTTTTAAAATCTCATCTATTTATCACTATAAAATGTCGAAGAGTGTGAAATACCAGAAATTGTCATCGTTTGTAATAATATCTAAAAACTAGTATGCAAGAAGTAGGAAACCTAGCTGAGGAAAACATAAGAATGACGGCTGTAAAGAATAATGTATACAGTAGGCAGTAGGAATAGGAGACACAACGCCTTTATTTTACTTTCTCATTGTTTACACGTGTTCATGCGCTAACAGTAGAGCGTTTTAACAGAAATTGGTTATGCTATTCAAAAATTAGGGGCTGTGTTTATTGTTTTGTATGCAAATTAATGTCACAGACAGTGAGCAAGTTTATACAATGCTGAACTTACCTATTTGCTAAACAAGCTTTAGCTTAGGGCCCCCGCCTTCTTGGGGGGGCCCCCGAATTTTTTTAAAATATTTCCCACTGACATAGAATATCTGGATTTCAAAATTGCCCCCACATCTCAAATAACTTAGGGCCCCATCAAGTCTAAAACCGGCCCTGAGCTTACTACTGGCTTCAATGATTGGAAGCATGCTCATGAAATGCTTTCGAGTCATGAAAACTCTAAGCAGCATCTTGATGAAATGTCAGCATTACGTGGTCGTAAATCATCCATTAAAATCGAATCTAATAATTCTAAGCAATTTGGAAGTGAAATACAATATTGGGAAAAGTTCCTACAAGGATAGTAAGCGTTATATAATTTTGTTTTATTCGTGGCCTTCGTAGGCTCACCGGGCAATGTTAAATACCTTGGAATACTGGAACTACTGAGTCAATTTGACACATTTTTTGCCGAGCATATCTGCCAACATGGAAATAAAGGACTTGGAAACACGTCTTATATTTCCTCAACAATCTGTGAAGAGTTGATTGAACAAATGGGTCAAAATTTATTGTCTATTATCATTGTTGCTGAAATAAAATCTGCAAAGTACTTCTCGAGATCTGTAGACTCCACGGTATAGATGTTATGCATGTGGATCAGCTAATATTGGTCATCCGATATGTTGCACAATCTGGAACTGTTGAGCGAATCATTAAGTTCATACCAATTTATTCCCTTACTGGATCTGAAATTGACAAAATTATTCTTAACTAGACGCCCCGCGGCGTAGCATACGCCGCAGACTTGCTCATGGAGAGTTCTTTTACCCCTTTAATGCACTTTTTTAGGGCGCCTATGGCACCGACCTTTTTCAAAAGCCCAAATAACTTGTCCTTGTTTGATCAATACGAAATATTAAACTTTCTGAAATGCACACAAAGTATTTTATAATAGGGGTTCCCTTTTCCAAAATTAAAATATCAGCGAAAACAATGACGTCATATAATTTTTTTTTACAGCACATGTTTAATTTGCACACCTTTTGATGCATTGGTGCAGTAATTTGGTGCGCTGCTTTCTAAAATTAGTATATGTTGCACATGCAGACTCTTGTTGCCTCGCAGGGTCCGACCACGAAGAGAATTATATATGGAGATTTTTTGGGAAGAAAATGACATTCACATTCAAGATTGCCGTGGACATGCAGTCATACGACAATGCTCCAAATATGAGTGGGACGTAAAACGGATTCCCAGGCTATCCTTCGTGTGAAGTGCAGTGTTGCTCATTATGTGCCATGCACAGCTCATTCCTTTAATTTGGTTGGGAAAATTGCAGCAGAAGATTGTCTCGCTGCAGCTCGATTTTTTTTCCTTCTGCAAAATCTTCATACCTGGCTTGTTGCATCTACTCATCGTTGGCAGGTACTTCAAAAACACATGAAAGGGTTACCTGTTAACAAAGCCTTGTCTGACACAAGATGGTAAGCCTGACATGATGCTGTAAGGTCTGTTAATAAATCATACCATGAGAATATTACAGCGCTGGAAGAATTGGCAACTGACGAAAATCAGCCGCGTGACAGTCGACTTGAAGCAGAAGGATTTCAGAGGGAACATGAATAACTGGACGTTGCTATTTTATTTGAAATCTGGGACACAAGTTTAGAAAGATTTCAAGAAAAGAATGTATCCCTTCAAGAGCGGGTACTATCTTTGAATTCAGCCATGCATTTGTTGAAATTTCTCCTTGAGTTTAAAAAAACAACAGCTTTATGAATTTGATTTCTATGAAGAAAAAACAAACCCGTAAAAACAAAGTTTTTGACTATAAATCCCTTATATATGAGACATAACTAACAGTATTGATTATTTTCAAACGCTACAAACATTTACGGACTGAATCTGTCTAACTCAACTTTGCTTCATAACCCTGGGGGGGGGTGAAAGGGGTGGATGGGAGGGGGGAGGGGAAAAGTCTGGTCACCGATTCGCTTGACTGAGCTCAGCGCCACACGTAAAATGTAAACAAAAGCACGCGGTACTTCGATGGGTCGCGTCAACTCAAACATTCACGTGGAAAAAAAAACAATAACAAACAGTGAATTTGAATTACATACCTCATATAAGGATAAACTAAAAATGCATTAATTTAATTACGGTACGTTCGATCGATCTGAAATTTTAATACGATGCATTGTTAGGTGAGACGGGTCCGTGTGCCAAATTTCAGCTTGATCGGATCACGGTAAGTGGGTCATTTTTTACTTTTGTTTTTCCGCCCGCCCAAGACAGACAGAGAGAGATGATGACAGAGACGCCGGGTGAAGTTAATATAAGGGATTTAAAAAGGAAAGGACGTGTCCGCGGAGAAAGGGTATATACAATCTTCAATACCATCAAAAAAGAGAAAGTGTCAGTTTGATGAAGGGCTATCACCCGAAACCGTATTTTCCCCTAGACAAAAATTCAAGGTTGGGGTCTTTCTGATACACATTCACAAATTCTCTTCAGCTCTCCAACATCGGTTACACGCATATAAAGACATCCAAGAGAACTTTGGCTTTCTTGCAAACCTAACTGAGCTCAGCAATGACGGCATCAGCCACGTGAATGGAAGTATATTCAAATGATTGCGAAGACTGCTTTCTTTCAGAATTAGTCTAATTTACAGAACTCTTCAAAAAAGACATTATCCAGGCTCAGGATCAGGAACAGGAAGTAGCACAATGTAAAGCTCAAAACACATGGACGTAGCTAACAATTTTGCTGTTTTTGAATGAGCAAAACTTTACACATTCCTTTCCAAATGTACACATCGCACTTCGCATCTGTCTCTCAATGATGATATCAAACTGCAGCGGAGAGCGATCGTTTTCAAGTTGAAAAGAATAAAAAATAAATGAAGTTAGAAGTTGCATGGGACAACAAAGACTGAGTATGCTCTACTGAGCATTGGACATTGAAAAGGAACTTTTAAGCTCACTTAGCTTTACTAACTTGATTGATAACTTTGCCATGAGAAAAGTTCGCAAACAAAGGTTGTAGGTTGAAATAAATAATAATAAATAGTTTAATGAATTTTGGATTCATGTAACTTTTATATTAATTTAATTGACTTCTATTTATTTTTTTGTCTTATTACACGCTGCCTTACAAGTTACAGTTACAGTCTTATATTAGCTGCTAGCAATCATTTTATATAAACGGACGCTTGCTGGACCGGACCCCAGTTTGAAATACAGCCAGTTTCCCCGTGCAGT
The DNA here is from genome assembly GCA_944989445.1 of Ampullaceana balthica. NCBI lineage: Eukaryota > Metazoa > Mollusca > Gastropoda > Lymnaeidae > Ampullaceana > Ampullaceana balthica. The sequence goes on along the minus strand of CALYLW010000898.1, from coordinate 300,357 downwards.
CTTAATCCGCCCCCTGCTAACCGTATGTTGAAGAAATGTAGGCGTTACAGCTTAACAATTGACAAATATTTAAGCATAAAAAATGTATGAATAGAAACACAAGGCAAAGGGACTCATAATTATTTAAAGTCATCGATTATTGTTATGATTTGGCCGAGAAACATTTGGAGTAGCAAGTTTCTTTAAATCTGGTAGTAACCAGTGGTTATGAGAAATTCTGTCAGCGTAAGATCGTTTAGCACAAAAAAAATATTCCAAGCGATGGCATAACTTGCCTCAGTTGAAATTACACATTCTTTGCCGCATGCATTAAGTATGAAAATACACGATATTCAAGCGATTTGCACGATTAAAGGCAAATACATATGCAAACATTTTCTGCATGTGATTTCAGCCGTACAACTAAATAAACACTCTGGCCCCGAGACCGTGCTGTCCGTATTAATTACACACGCTAGCCTACTATCCATTCTTCATAACCATTAACAAATAAATATTAATTTAAATAAAATAATGTAAAAAAATCCTTTTTTTAAAAAGGGCACGCTTTTATTTACATACTAGTGGAAAAGCCTACTAAGGCTAAGGCTCACACACACGCATAGTTCGTGCGTTGTTTCGATAATTGACGTTCTGTGCTAAAATAATGACGTCATGTTACGGCGAATAAATTTAATTTATTTATAACAATTTTGCGCGCCTTTCGAGCGCCTGTTTGCGCGCCTTTCGATGGGGAGACACACGCATAGGAAGGGCGATTATGTATTAGATAGAAAGTGCACTAAAAAGAAGAAAATAGAAATTTTCTATGAAAACAGGTGTATGAGCCCATAATATTATATAGCGATCCTTACACTTACACTAGTTACAAAGGCAAAGAGTTCTAAGACAACTTACTCTTTTTTCAGCTTCATTCTCAGTGAAACAACTCTAAATTTTTGGAAGAACACTGCACACGACCAGAATATTTGTAGTCTCGCTAGGATGAGATTTTAAAAAATGAAGCTATAAAGAGCTATTTAAAGCAGTAGGCTACAGTCTTTCTTGTCTAAATATTTTGTGAGTTGAGTGGGGTCTCGGTAAAAAATGCTTAGTTTGAACAAGTGATTCGCTTATTGGTCTCCGATGACGTCAAACGTATTATTAAACAATATAATTTGCAATGTCACGTCTGTAGTGTCTGTCCGTGACCCTACTAATTTTAGAAAGCAGCGCACCAAATTACTGCACCAATGCATCAAAAGGTGTGCAAATTAAAGATGCGCTGTAAAAAAATATTACATGACGTCATTGTTTTAGCTCGTATTTTAATTTTAGAAAAGGGAACAATGTAAAAAGAGGATTTAATGATGGTTAATTATAAAATAAAAATAAACAAAGAGGGCGCCGTAGGCGCCCTACAACCCCTATTATAAAATACTTTGTGTACATTTCAGAAAGTTTAATTTTTCGTATTTATCAAACAAGGACAAGTTAGTTGGGCTTTTGAAAAAGGTCAGCGCCGTAGGCACCCTAAAAAAAGTGCATTTTAAAAAAAAATAGATTTCAGCAGAAAACTTCCGTCATTTTTAACGGGTGATACGCTAGTTTTTAAATGATTAAGAAAAATATTGCTTTACTTTAAAGCGTATACAATTAAAAAAAGAAATCCTTTTGATTTGTATGCAGTTTTACAAACTCTTTGGTCCTAAGATAAGGTTAAGCCTTATGAATAGAAAACTTTTTAGAAATCTTAACATTAGTATTAGGAAATTCCACTGAAGAACCACAATCCAATCACGGAACATGCATCGGTAAAAATTTTGAAGGGAAAGGAACTTCACAAGTATTCATAAACTGTAACTGAGAGGGAGGGAGAAAGAGATTGGGGTGGAGAGTGGGAAGGAGGTGAAGAGGATGGAGGAGAGAGTGGGGAAGGAATAAGATAAATATGGAAGGAGCAGAGAGAGAGAGAGAGAGAGAGAGAGAGAGAGAGAGAGATGGAGGGACAATACGCAAATAAAATTAAATGAGAACTCGACAATCACTCCGTTTTATGCCAGGGCCCATAGCATTCAACTTCAAAAATCAAACCAATTATTATTGCTTGTATGTTGTTAGAGGAAACAATATACATACATATATGTATAGTATGTGCGGTTACTTCTATTTTAGGTGATAAGAGGCGTGGGCATTACTTGCCTTTAGCAATCTCATAAAGATGGCCATCTGCATTTTAAGTTTAGGGGCCGTCCATAAATGACGTCACGCACCTAGGGGGGGGTAGGGGGTCACACTTTTGTGACGATGCGTGACGAGGGGGAGGGAGGGGGGTTGAAGAAATGTGACGTCACATCAAAAGGGTAACTTTAAATAAAACTTCCACTGAAATATTTGGTGGCTTACAAATTATTTAATGACTTTATAAAAAAAAATCAGTGCTTCTCAATGTGCCGGTCGGTATGCCATCAGAAGCTGGTTGGCGTAAGCTATCAAGACATGAAAATTAAATCTAATTATAATCCTTAAGTTTGAGAATCCACAAGATAACATATGAAATTGGTACACTGCGTCGTTTGATGTTGACATCAAAGCATTTGTGATGTAACCGCAGCTCCGTTTGGTTCTCTCATGGACTTTTTTGCCCGTTACCCCAAAATAGACAAGTTTATGTGTGCGTTACAGACTTTAGGTTCTGCTCACATGACTTGGGGATTTGGGGGAGCATCGTAAGCCGAAAATGCTAGTGGTGAGTTTTACAAGCATGACAAGTGTCTAAAAATGATCTGAATAGGATTATGTGTAGATATTTTAAGTCAAAACGACATGGAATATCCTTTCTCTTTAAACGGTGAGGGGGGATCTATTTGATAGAATTAAAAACGTTTTAAGTTTGATATAATTGTTCGATTGGTTTTTGGTCAAACGCCCCTGGCCATTCTAGTCTTCTAGATCAGTGCTTCTCAAAGTGGTGGTCCGCGGACCGTCGTCAGTCCGTGGGCCATACGATGCAGGTCCGCAGATGTTCTAAAAAAAGGACAACAAAATTGTCAGTGCAGGGAAAATAGTGCACCGGTCTTTGGTGCAATGGCAAAAATTCCTGCCGGTTCGTCATACTAAAAAGTTTGAGAAGCACTGTTCTAGATATAATGGTAAATGAGCCCATTTAAAATTAGTCAAGTATTCATTAACTTTATTGAATGCATCAAATTCTTGACATCGCAATTCGAGAGGAGCAATTCTTCTTAGCTCAGTTTTTAAGGCATTCATTTTAAATATCACAGAAAGGATACGTGACACAGACAAGTCATGTGGATTAAGATTATTGACACTCGTGTCAATATAAATGAAAGTAGGGTAGATTTGGGTGTCTTCGTATAGTACGTAGGTAAGAAATCTACATAGTTGTCAATTTTTTTTAAAAAAATGCATTTTCTGGAAGGAACCAGTTCAATAATGGGCACATGTTCCAAGCGTACACGTACACATGGCGTATTTTAATTTATCTAGTGGATTGTAGTGGATGTTATATGTCCCAAATGAGTCTGCATTGCCCCCTAGAATTCCCTTTTTGACCCCAGATGAGGTTATTTACCTCTGTTCGCCGACCTCTTTCTTACGGGATGTCCTTCAGTCAATTGAGGGATTTTTTTTTACAAATACATTTTAAAAATTAAATTATTTTTTTTTCTGAACAAAGACGTTAACCGTGATGATTAATATTCAATGTTTAATTTGTATGCATTAAAATAAAATATAATCTAAGGATGTTAACGCAGTTCGTTTTCTGAAGGTCGGTAAAACGTTTTTAAAAAATGCTTCACGCGGGTTACGATATTACAATGTAGATCTTCAATAAATAAATAATACATACTTAAATGACAATAAAATTGATTTGAAACATACTTATTTTCAAATAGAAAACAAAGTGTGTTTTTGTTGTGTTTTTGTTGTTGTTGTTTTTTTTTAAATTTAGGGGGGGGGGTCAAAGATTTGTGACGTATTTTTAGAGGGGGGGGGTCTAAGTTTTTGTGACGACGCGTGACGAGGGGGGAGGGGAGGGGGTCAAAAATCGGCAAAAATCGCGTGACGTCATTTATGGACGGCCCCTTATATCTATTTAAACATAAATATGGTTCGTATGTTGAGAGTCCGCCCTCGGTACTAATTCTGACAGGACACTCCTATGACTCATTATGACCCCACTACTAACATTTTTTAAAATTACTTTGCTTGTTATAGATTTTTTAAAATATCTTTTAAAAAAATTAACAAAATAATAATAATTTTAATTTAAAAAAATAACAAAAATGTGTTTTTTTTTAAATAAGAAAGGGAATTCCCGATTTTATTTTATGTCATAAAAAAATTGTTAACACACCTCGTATGATGGACGTGTTAGGCAGAAGTATTATATATTAAATATAAGTCAGGTCTATTTATTCACAAAAAAGAACATGTTGTGAGAAGGAAAAGGCGTAAGTACATTTTAGTTTGTAACTGAAAATTTATGTTTACTATGTTGGTAAATTATTGCATTTTTTCGGGAAATGTCTTTACAACTACGGATACCTTAAATACTAAATATGAATATCGATTCTGATTTGACTATTTAAAACAAATCCGTAACGTAATAGCTAAAAGTAGAATGTGTTAAAAATCATTATTGACAGGCCTTATGATCTTTAATCCATGACACTAAAAGTTTTTTTTGACTATATGAATATTTGCATTTTCCGTAAGTATAGGCTGTACGACTGGTGAAGATAGAGAATCTGGAGTTGGAGTCTTTGGGAATAGCTGAACAAAATAAGATTAAAAATAATATGTTGGTAACAAAATCTCAGCGACACTTTGACTTGTGCTTAGACTTAGAGTTACTTTGGGTAATTCATTTTAATAATATTTTTTTAGTAGCTCTTTGGCAGTCTTTGGTGTGTTCTTTATTTGAAAATAATTTCAAGAAGAATTTTCAATCTTTTAAAAAATTATTCATAATTAACTTCAGTAACTGTTACAGCCCACCTAGGGTCCTGGCCAGCTCTGTCTCGTTCTTGCTTTCAAAACAGTCCGTGACTTCCCACCTCATTGCGTTGGTCCCTCAAATAATGTTAAACTTTCTGTTAATTGATATTACGTCTGGGCATCGGCCAATCGGGGAAGGGTTGGGGGGGGGGAATAGGCTCCTTAATACTCTTATCCTGCGCATTGTGGCCTTAAAAACGTTTTATTTTTTGAGCGAATCTTTGAACACTTGATTTATTATTTTGTACAAATTCGTAGTCATTCGTGATCTTCACCGAATGGTGACGTTATCCACATTATGTCTTATGTCTACCAGATCTACTGAATCTTGTGGCCCAATGATATTATGTCTCCCAGATCTACTGATCTCGTGGCCCAATGATCTTATGTCCCAGATCTACTGATCTCGTGACCCAATGATCTGCTTGCCCACTGACCTTGTATTCTTATAGCACTTTTATCGTATGGCATGCTGTTCATTTGCCAATATAATACAATAGCTATGGTAATGCTATGTTTCACTCTGCCCTAAAATGGACTCCGCTTAACAAAAAAATAACATTGGGCTTTACAAAACGTCATTAAATGTGAGGGTTTCCATGGTGAGTGTCAGCTAAATGTGAAGGTGTTACTGATGGGTGTCGCGTCAACGTGTTGGCATCACTGGTTGGTGTGAGCACCACCAGTCCTTCCGTAGCTTTATTTGCCACAACTCATGATTGGCCGAATGAAAGTTCTAAACACCAGAGCTCTCAAATGGTAATACAATTTTAAGAATTTATCAACTTATTTAAAAATTCCCAATCAGGTTACTTAAAATATTAAACTAATAAGTCAAAGTATGGTTTGATATAGGATGGTGTATATTGATTCAGGCTAAAGAAATTGCTGGATAATCAAGTTTATCTGCTAATCATTTGGCTGTTATTATTTAACTGACAATAGCAATAATATTTTAAAATATATTTTAAAGCACAGATTCTTTTTTCAGATGCTGCAGTAGTCCGGTTGTCTAAATTAGGTCGCATAAACAACTCTAACGTAAGCCATTCATAACCAAAAAACTCTACAAGTGTCAGCAACATCAACCTAAAATGAACAGATTTGGAGAAACTTTTGTCTAAAGACAACTGGTATTAGTTCTCTGAATTTGATTAGTATGCTTATGAATGTGAAAAACATTCATGAGGTAGTTTGCACTTTAAAAAATCAATTTTATTTTGTTTTAAAAAAATGAATACGAATGCAACATTTTGAAACGAAACCAATCTGATTTTAAAAGAAATAATTGACTATCTACCATGACGACACAGATTGTCCAGTCCGTACAGCGTACCTCAACTAACAGCAATGACCAACTTCTCCTTTGGACGCTAAATCATCCTAATTCACTAGCCATTGTTCAATTACTGAATGCTCTTTCCCAGTCCCGGCCTGGATTGTTCTCTCAAAAAGCTCTGGATATTGGTCTGATTGCAGCTTGTAAATTAAAAAATACCTCGATCGTCCTTGGCCTTCTTCGTCATGGTGCCAACCTGGAAACCAGAGATGACAGGGGAATGACTCCGCTGTTGTTAAGTGCTGAGTGCTCCATGACCGAATTGGCGAAGATTCTGCTACAGCGAGGTGCTGATGTGAATGCTACAAATTTTTATGGGGAGACTGCTTTAATTTTCTCCACTTATCCATCTGGTTCTGCAGAGATGACAAAACTCCTCCTAGAACATCCACTAGTAGATTTAAGACACAAAAATAGCAATGGCTACACAGCATTAATGAGCGCTATAGAGGCCCTAAATTTCAATGTCGTGAAGCTGTTGATAAATGCCGAAGACAGTGATGCAACTGATGATCATCAAGTAAGTATGGTGAACAATGACGGGGAAAGTGCGGAGGACATAGCTCAAAGGCTCGGGGTGGCAGAGCTTATAAAACTCATGAGGGGTGAAAAACGTACAGGTGTGACGGCACTAAACCAAGCCGTGTTGAACAGAGATGTAAAGTCTTTGCACTTCTTAACAAGTTACAATTTTGGTGAGCAAGACAACGGGCTTTGCCGTACGCTTACTGGCTTCATCAACTCGATCAACGGCAACGTTCAAGATTTTGAGTATGAAGTTGTACGAATTCTGTGTGAAAAGGTGGATGGAAAACACGAAAAAGTAAATGATAAAGAAGCGGTTATCGAACTTGCTTTGGGTTTAGCGGACTTGAAATTGATTGAAATTCTTTGTAGCAACGGGTTTGTTGGCTCACACAAATCGCTAACGACTGCTGCCACTATCGGGCGATATGATATTCTGTGTTTGCTGCTCAGCACAGGCGCTGTAGTTAACACATATGATAATCAAAGACACATTCAGTACAGGGGCTCACCTTTATATCATGCTTTACAGAACTGTCAATTTCATTGTGCCAGGGAACTTCTTCAACGTGGTGCGAAAATTGATGTTAAGATTGCCGTCTCGGAAGCTGTGGGTAGCAAGAACATCGGAGCTCTCCGGTATTTATTCCAACAGTTCCCATCGAGTAGCAAATCAGCGATAACTCAGACTAGCGTTTTGCATGAGGCTGTAGAGCAGAGTGACTCACAGAGTGTGAGACTCCTGCTGGAGCATGGGGCTAATATCAATCAGGCAGTCAGTGGTAAAACACCAATAATGCACGCCATGGACGTCGAAATGATCGAATTGTTGATTCAATGTGGAGCCGATGTTAACCTGGCGACAAGCGAAAAGGGCACCCCTCTCATTTACGCACTGTCTCTGGATTTCCAATGGAACATAGAAAAAAGAGCGGGAACGAAACATTCAGAAGAAATTGAAATTGTTGATATTAATGAAAAGATTATGGAAATCATTTTAAAGCTCTTAGAACACAGTGCGAAGTTAAATGGTGTTAATCATTTTGGTAGGTCACCCCTCTCTTGTGCGATAGGAGCAGATCACCCGTTAAGTCTTATAAAGGTATTAGTTCATGCCGGAGCTGACGTCAATGATTCGTCTCCGCTTCATAGGGCATCGTCGAACAACAGCATTGAAAACGTTCTTTTTCTAATTGAGTCTGGGGCTAATGTTAATGAAAGGGACCAATGTGGTCAAACCCCTTTATTAACAACCACTAATCATGAAGTTATTGAATGTCTAATACAGAATTGTGCTGATGTAAATGTGGAGAATGTAGATGGCGACACTCCACTCATTCTCACAATGGACCAATGGGATGGAGAAGAAGAAATAGAACAGATTATGGATATCTTAATAAAAGCTGGGTGTGACGTGAATCACCGAAATAAAAAGGGGTTATCGGCATTAATGGTTGCTTCAAAATATTGTAGCGGCGATATAATGGAACCTTTACTCAAAGCTGGAGCAGATGTGAACTTTTGTACCAAAGATAGCAAGCCAAAAACCGCGCTGGACATTTTACTGAAGAAAATTGGGAAGGGGATATCGCAAGCAGGGCAATGTATCCAACTACTGATATCACACGGTGTCAGTGTGCAAACACTAAATCCTTGCATTATCCACGTCCTGATATCAGCTGGATGTCTATCCCTGGCCACAAGACTTATTGCTTCAGGTATAGGACCACTAGAGGTCCCGCTACATAAAAGCATCAGAGGCTGGTACAAATCAGAGGCCTACATATCACCTTTAGGCGTCGCGTTGCTTCTGAACAACGTTAGGCTGGCTCGATACTTCTTTGAAATAAGATATCTTACAAAATCTGATCTCACGATGCTTAGAAGAAACAAAATAATGGCCAAGCACCTTTCAGGTGAGTGCTTACATTTTACACAGGATGCTTCAAGACAGACACTATCCTTAGAAACTTTGAGTTTCATTGCTGTGTCTTCGGCGATTGGTTCATCACCAGGAAGACACGCCCGTGTTGAAAAAACCAATCTTCCTGCCATCCTCCAGGCAGCATTACTGTACACAGACATTCCTCTCATATTCGAAGACAAACATGAACCTAAGAATATCTCTCTCAATCGATCGTTCTTGAAAAAATATGAAGTTAAAGACACTGATTCTAGTGACGAGAGTGTGTACAACTCGTACGATGATTTCAGCAGCGAAAGTGACTTTTAAATCTGGTTCTAGTGACGAGAGTGTGTACAATTCATATGATGATTTCAGCAGCGAAAGTGACTTTTAAATCTGGTTCTAGTGACGAAAGTGTTTACATTTTAAAGTGTGATTTAACCAGCGAAAGTGACCTTCTATATCTTAATCTCTAATTTTTAATAATTTCCTTAGGGAAATAAAGGCGGCTGGGTAATGCGTGGAACCCTTATAGCCGTGGCCTGTGAACGCTGCATCGCTTTCCAACAGATCGGTATGGTCTGTGGACGCATTACTCTTCTGTATATAATGAGCGTCTGTATAGAAAAGACAAGACAATATTTAGGGCCTATAATGAACTTTAGCCAATTACGAGTTATTTCATTATACTTTTTTAAAGGATAAATTAAAATTAAAAAAAACAGATATGATTACACTCAAAGTTAACATGGCTTACAACATTAAAATAATGATGTGTCCCTATTTTTTTTCCAAAAAGCTTTAATATTCGTCTCTTTTAATACCAAGAGTGCAATTTATATTTCTTTGATAAAACCAATAAAGAAAGGTAAAAAAGGATTTTAAAAAACCACGTGTTATAAGTGGACTAAAAAGAAGAAAATAATTTAAAATTTACAAGTTCAAGTATTTTGATTTAATCATTAATATGACTAAAAAACGTGGGGCGGGTGTTTGGTATAAAAATTAAAGATTTATAATTTAGAAGGCAAAAGAGAGATCTATAAGTGAGAGGATGAGTAAACTGCATATGTTAAACCTCATAAGCGGTGGTCGAGTGGCAGTGCGCTCGACTGGCGTACAGATGGTCACGGGTTCGAATCCATGTCAAGGCAAGGATTTGTTCCCGGGGCCTAGGGCGTCCTGAGTCACCCAGCTCCGAATGGGTACCTAACACTAGTTAGGCGGATGGGTAATGCGTGGAATCCACAAAGCCGTGGCCTGTGAACGCTGCATCACTTGCCAACAGATCATCTCTCATGGTCTGTGGACGCAATTATCTTCTGCATAGAAGGAGCGTCTGTATTGATAAGATAGAGCGCCCGCCCCTCGTTTTTTAAAAAAAATCCTTTTTTTTACCTTTATTTATTTTATTCTTTTTAGTCCACTAATAAAAACGTGGTTTTTAAAAATCTTTTTTTTACCTCTATTTATTTTAACAAACACCTCATCAGCACCCGCCCAACGTTTTAATACCACGGCGATTAGGTCACGGGGTGAACTCGGCACGTGAAATATAACAACGGCAGTCGGATACAGATGGTTATATAGAGATGAACTAAAAATACATTAATTTAATTACGGTACATTCGATCGATCTGAAATTTTGATTCAATGTATTGTCATCCAAGATATAGATCTATCTGTGTTAAAATTTTGAGCTCTCTAGGACCATCAGAAGTGGTTTAATTTAACGTTGGCTAATTTGAAAAATTGCGGACAGAGAGACACTAAAGCAAGTTAAAACGTGGTAATAAACGTGGTAAAAATGGAATATTAATTTACATTTTCATTCTCTTCAGGTGCAAAATCCTGTATTTCAAATACTTTTGGCACCAATTTTATTGAAATAACTGCTCTAAAAATATTCTTAATGATGCGAAGGAACCCCCATCATAATTGGAGAAGCATATTTTAAGTAAAATGTGTAACATAAATGGCTCTATTTTTAAAAAAAGTCGATTTCAATGTTTTACACATTTTAAGCTAGAAGCAACGGTAGTAATGTTGAATAGAAAGCCATTATAGTATGGTCGTTTTATATCAACATTTCCTATGTTGTTTACCATGTTTCCATATGTATAAATTGATAATCTATTTATGCTGCATCCAAATATCACCGAGAAACGTCGGAGATGTTGGAGTTAAATTGATATAGATTGATGCTAGGTTAAAGATTGGTATTTGACATGCGACTTCAATACCGTTGTACTTATCAAACTTAGCCTAATTTACATTTAGAGGCTGATTAACACAGCATGGCTAATTTATGGCTAGGGATCATATAGCAGGGCATTCCTACAGGCTTCCATTAGTCTTATTAGCAGTACAGAACCTCTTACACAATAACATGCTATTTATTTAAGTGATTGTAATGAGTATCCAATGACATGCTCGAAATACTTAATCACCCGGCCTTAATCTGAAAAATTCTCAGTAACAGCTGTAATATGCATTAAAATCTCGCACAATTTTAAGTACTCAGACTTTTTTGGCTAATTGAAATCTTCTATATGTTAAAAAAAATACTTTCAATTTTGAGAAAGGTATTTTATAACTGACTATTGATTAAGTAGTAGTTAAAAAGATTCTTATCGTCAGGAACAAATTAAATAAAAAATCTTGCAACTTTTGCTTGCAAATACAAAGCTGTCCAGTTTGTCCTACTCATCTGCATCGATTTCCTACTATTGTTAGGTGAACTGACGCCGAAGACGTTTCACTTTAGCGCTCATATAAACATAACATAAACTGTTGTACTTGCATATCATATGATGATTTATCTCAATTAAAAATTAATTTGATTAATTGTCTATGATCTGTGATTAAATTTATTTTTCTATTTACATAATTTGTTTGTAATTACTTTAATCTATTTATAAGAATTACGATCTTACAATTTGTTTAATGATGTTAAAGATATCAAAAACGTATACTAAAATAATATATTACGTACAAATTCTTCTTTGTGACTTCGTATGCACAAAAAAACATCTTACAAATTTCACTTATAAGGGAAATCACCCCCAATTGATGTCATCTCATCACGCCCGTTCGTTGAACTATTACTTCCTCCTTGTCCATCGTCGTAAAAGTTCAAACTATTACCTTTCAGTCTGTATCATTTAAAATATACATTTTGAGTTTTCACCGCTCGCATTTTGGAACAGAACCACGTGGTCGAAGCCTTTGATAAACTTGCCAATTCAACTAGAAATTTAAGACCAGGGGTGTCCAAAGTCCGGCCCGCGGGCCAAATGCGTTCCGCGTTTAACGTTTAACTGGCCCGGAGCCTCATCTTAAATAATTATTTGATCCTTAGATTTTTTCTGTAACGACGACATGGTATTTATAAGAAAAGCCTAAATTGTGTTCTTTTGTGAGAGCAAAATGCGATGATGTCACCTGATAGCAAAAATCGATGACGTTTTATTATCAATTTTATATTGATTAAACAAGGCCGATGAAGTTATTTGATGATACCTGTATGAATTACTAGGACATCTGATGGCAAAATTCAACGACGTAATTTTAGAAAAATTTGCAACTTCAAAAGGAAACAATGTGATATCTGTGTACTTAAAATTTAAGGACGCTTTACATCATTTCTTGTTATTTGTTGTAATGTGCGTAATATAAAATAAACATTAGTGATTTTATAACTTTTATAACTTTCAAATGATGGAATAAGATATTTATAAATTCTCAAAATCACGATAGTATTTTCCCATTCCCCCCCTCTCCCCCTCCCCCCACAAAATACCCCCTTACATATCAGAATATACATACATACATATAAATATACACACACAAACACAAACATATATATAATATATATATATATATATGTATATATATATATATATGTGTGTGTGTGTGTGTTATCTTTATTCGGCCCCGAATTATTGTTATTTCATGAAATATGGCCCTCTTTGCAACATATTTTGATACCCCTTTTAAGACTTTCTCCAGCCACAGTCAATATAAAGCCCGTTTTCTGTGTATAGTATCAGCTCAAAAGTAGTCTATAGCAATTTTGACTCTCATTTATTGTAAATTGGTGGGAAGGGATGTCTGCCGCCGACAGTTGGTCGTGACAATGAGGAAATAGGGATGAATCCATAAAGAACCATTGAGTAAGGAATTTTTAAAGCTATTAATATTATTTACCAATCTTTGGTTTGGACTATCTTCATATAGGCTGCATTCAGGCGTTTCATATTTAAATTGAAAATTTGCTTTAAAATAACCCTGTTTGGGCGTCGTCCTATTCTGGTGGAAACAAGATCTGATGTATCGTCCTGGAGGCGCCATGCTCTAGTTATAGTAGGACCAAGCTCTTTCAGATCCCACTTCTGATGGCACCCTGCACTCGTACAAGCTACTACTTAATAGTGCTACCCGGCTCTTGCAGTACCCGTTATGTACACATATCATTCGTGTAGCAATAGCAGCGTACTACTCTAGTGACACATTGCTTTTATTAGACCTCCTCCGAGTTTGTCAGTGCCAAATAACCGAAACATACAGAATTTTCACTTTGGTGTCACCCTGTGCGGTCCGCACCTCCCGCACCCCTCTTGTGACGCCTCTAATCATGTGACAGCGTATTCCAGTGGCACATTAAAAAACAATTCTCTTGAAATAACTCCTGTAATAAAACCCATTTGATCAAATAACACCAAATTTCCAAGTGCCAATGGGTCACACCCTCCGGTAAGGGTGTCACGTTATGCAGTGCGTAGCCCAGAACCCCCCGTATAGTTACGTTACTGCTGTCAAGATCAATAACACAACATTATAAAAAAAAGTTCGCAATAAAAACAATTTTATAAAACAATAGAGAAATAACGTATTAAAATATTGATTTATCATTAAAATTAGTGTGATTCATAATATTTAAGGGACTTACGTTATCGTATCGTGGACGACATCTCCCCGTCCGGAAATCGGGCTTGGAATGGTTTGCCTGAACTCGGGAAACCAACACGATATCAACATTTAAAACTAATGATAATTATTGCAAGACCAGACGAATTTAGCGGTAAGGTAGATTCAAAACTAGTTGGGATTTCCCAAAGAAAATCATTTTCACACCTAAAAGCACTTTATTCCCCAGTGCGTAATGTATTGGATTTTTTAAATACCAAGTTATGGAGGCCATCTTAAGGTAAACAGAAAGAATGGTTAAAAATTAAAAATACGAAATAAAGTATATAATTTTTGATTGTCAAGATCCAACTAAATATTTGGTGAGTACTCACTGGTATTCGTATGTAAATGAAGGCAGATAATAAAGTCTACAAGTTACTTAATTAGAATATTACTGGGTCATTCAAATTCAAATCAAGATTATCTACGCAGTTATTTCAGATTAGTAAACCCATAGTGGTGCATCTTTCAGTTTTATATTTTAGTGACTATCAGCATGCCTATATACAGGCTTATATGTTCGTTGCGTAGAATGGTTTATCTTAAAAACTGTGTGGAGTGTTCTGATGTGTGTTGTGCTATGTATGTGTTTAAGTCCAGAGCTGTGTAATTTCGATGGCTTAGTGTGTAGCGGTGTGATTAGATCTTAGTGTCATGCGATTAAGTCTGGCGCTTCGTGGTTTAGTCTTGGGCGGTGTGAGTCAGTCTGGCAATGTGAGATTAGTCTGGTTAGTCAGTGATGTTATGTGTCTGATGGGGTGTGAATTAGTATGGTGTGTTGTGATTTCAGCCTAATGTCATGTGATCTATAGCCTGGTGTCATGTGATAAAGTCTGATGGGGTGTGAATTAGTCAGGTGGGGCTGGATTTAATTTGGTGGCCTGCAGTGACGCAGCCAGGGGAGAGGAGGGGGGTGCAAATTTGAAAGTTCTCCCTGGGCCCTCAGTTTGAGGGGTGGGCCCTCAAAGACGTGTCCGATTTTTTTTTACATTAAATATTACGCCACCGCCATGTATGCAGGTCCCCCCGAAGAGGCCAAGCCCCACGGGCACCCCAAATCCCTAGCTATGCTAATGGTGGCCTGTGGTGTGATTTAGTCCGTTGTGGTGTAATCTCATTTAGTTCATGCAATGTAATTTAGTCTTTTGTCTAGTGCTTTAACCTGATGCCGCGTGATTTAGTCTGGTGTGGTATGGTTAATTCTGTTGGGATTATGTGTCTCGATTTAATTTGGTGTCCCTTGGCGCGGTTTAAGTCTGTAGTGACGTGATGTACGCTGGGGCCGTCCATTAAATGACTTCACACGATTTTGGTCAATTTTTCACCCATCCTCCCCCCCTCGTCACAAAATTGGACCCCTCCAATATGACGTCACAAAGCTTCTCTCCCCCCTCCATACAAACCGTATTTCCGATTTGATAATGAGCATGTTTCAAATCACTTTTTTAAAGTCATTTAAGTATGTATTTAGAGGCCAGACAAGGCCCGGGCTTAAATCTTAAAAGGCCCGCGGCCTCATCATAAATAACTAACTGACGGACGTATTATTTCTGTAACGACATTATATTTATTTTAAAAAGGCGAAATTTAGTACTGTTTTGAGTAGCTCAAAGGATGGCACATATCGACAACTTTTTTTATTGTTTACCAATTACAAGACTTTCAGTCTTAAAGACTAAACAAGGGGAACAAAGCTAGTTGCCTCGGTTTGTTCTGTTGTAAATGATCTTAAATTATCAAGAAAACAATCTCTGTATTTATTACTGATGATGGTGCCCCTGCCATGATCTTGTGAGCACAGTTGGTGAGCAAAACTTGTCTGTAAAAAAGTCAGCGAAGAGGTTGGCAAAGTGTTTAAACTTCACTGTATCATTCCCCAACAAGTTCTTTGTACCTAACACCTTAGATGTTATCGTGTACTTAAACCGGTAATAAAAGCTATCAACTCTATTCGCTTTAAAGCCCTGTTTCACCACCTGTTTTATTACGAAAATGTTGTGTATCACAATGGTATAAGATGACTCAGACGGGGGACAACACTTCAGTGCCTCTACACTTAATTAAGAAACAGGGCTATTCATCGTGGAAATAAAAAACAACCAATTCTAGAAGTATCTGATCTTGCTTGGCTGGCAGATTATGAATTTTTAGTTGATGTGACAAAACATTTAAAACTCTCTTAACACAAATCCTCAAGGGAGAACAGCAGTCGTAATCAAATTATATTCACAGATCAAGGCCTTTGGAAACAAGCTGCAAAATTTTCAAAGGCAACTGTCTCAAATGCAGCCTAATACCACACATTTCGCCCCACTAAAGGAAATCATGACACGTTTTCAAGAAAGAAACTGCAATGAGCAAAGGCAGAGGTAAGTTGCAGATGTCATATCCATGGCTGATGAATTTCAAACACGCTTTCAGGACTTAGCAACTATCGAAGAGGAAATAATGTTTTTTTTGTCATCACCTTTCTCTGTGGACCCCGATAATGCTCATGACCATCTGAAATTATAACTCATGGAGTTTCAAAGTGAGGCTGAATGTCGTAGCAGACAACAACAGATTTTTCTCATTGGCTTTTTACCATCAGCTGGATAATGACAGATTCCAAGAAATCCGAACATTTGCTAAAAAAATGCTCAGCTTGTTGGCTTAACATGTGTGAGAAGACATTCTCAGGTGTGAATTTCAACAAGAATCGTGTGAGGACGAGACTAAGTAACTCTCACCTGTGTTATATCATACGCATCAAACTCTTTACATTGAGCCTGAACTCGCATATTTACTACAGTCAAGATCTCAGTTTCACCATTCACATTTAAATTTTGCAATGAAAACTTCTCAACGTATCTCATTTTTTGTTAATTATCTTAATGCGGCCGCCAAATATCTTTACTCGGAATGGCGCAAAAAAAATTTGGACACCCATTTTAGTGTAAGGCTGCACGCTAATAACGTAACACGCGTGAAGCAATGTAAAACGGCATTAATTAAACTGTAAGCAATCAAATATTTAAGTGGAACTTTTTTTTTAAAGTTAAGAATTTTGATGTAACTTCACATTTCTTAAACACACCCCTCCACCTCGTAACACATCGTCACAAAAGTGTGACCCCCCCCCTTTTCTCTACGTGAGTGACGTCATTTGTGGACGATCCCTTTAGTGAATTGCAGTGTGAATGATAATATGTATGTATATATAGTCTGGTGGGTTGTTGATTGATTTATTCCACTGTGATTTAATGCGATGTTATGTAATAATATCCCAAGTTGACATTTACAATTCCTTTCAGATGATAGATGATTCTGTCAAAAGTCTGGATACATTCAAGATGGTGGCCTTTAATTTTTTTCCTGGCACTGCACTTGCCTAGTTGATGGCATGAATTGTTTTTAATTAAAGTGCATTCAAACAAAAGACAGCATACTATGTCAAATCTTTCACTTCCTCTATTTGCGACACAACCCACGAATGATGTTGTTTTGGAACTTTTTGAAACTTTACCCGAATCAGTCACGTGTGACAAGTGGTCAGGGAAAAGTGACGCGTCACTACTGGCCGCATGCCGCGCTGGGAATGTCTTGATCATCCAGGGCTTGATCGAGCTCGGCGCCAACGTGGACGCGAGAGACGAAGGTGGAAATACGCCGCTGATGATCTGCACAGAGCTCTCTCTGACGAGCATTGCTCGTGCTCTGATAAGGCACGGGGCTGATAAAAATGCTGTTAATTCCAACGGAGATACTGCTCTTATTTTGTCGGTTTACAACGACACAACAGATATGATGAAACTACTGCTAGAGCATCCACGCACAGAGAAGGAACACCAAAACAACGATGGTTACACGGCACTCATGTGTGCCATAAAATGTCGTAACTGGGCCGCAGTATTTCTTCTGTTTGGCGCAAACGCAATCTTTGGTGGAGATGCGCTCGCTTTACCGCGGATTCTTTGCTGGATCCCGTTTCGAGTAGCAACACAGGGGCATTAGCGGAACAAATCGCAAAATCCAATGGTTCACTAGAAGTTCTACAAATGCTCAAACATTGTAAGGCGAGAGGCATTCATCCCTTGGAACAAGCTGTGTTGAACAGAGACCTGCCATCAACAATGTTTTTCCTGAAACACTTGGTTCCTCTACCTAACATTCCATCCATTTGTGCAGTGTTTCATAAAATTACTAAAATGCATACAGGAGAAAGATTCAGTATTAAACAACGTTGATGTGGAGATCATCAATATTCTCTTAGATAAACTCGGCAACGATGGAGGGGATGAAGGGAAGAAACAAAAGGTCCTCGAACTTGCTGTGGTGATGGGAAACTTTGACCTGGTGCAGCTTTTATGCCAAAGAGGTTTAATAGGATCTAGTGAAGCCTTGGGCCTAGCAGTGATCAATGGAAGATGTGATATTCTTCAGCTTCTGATAGACTCCATTCCAGGCACCGAACTCCTTGACACAAGCAGTCGACGGGAGTGTCTTAGATCTGCTCTGAAGCTTGCCATTTTAAACGAAGAATTTAATTGTGCGAAAACGTTAATATCAGGTGGTGCTGAAATCGACTTACACGAGGGACTCACCGCCGCTTTGAATCACGATTCTGAAGAAGTTCTGCAGTTTCTTACTGACCAGTATCCACTTGAGACGAAAGAGTGTTTCAAAAGCACCGATGTTTTTCAAGTTGCTGTGAAAATGGGCGACCGCAGAATGATTAACGCAATGCTAGATAACGGAGCCGATGTCAATCAGAGCATTCACGGAAAAACTGCGCTCATGCATGCAATCGACCCCATCGTTGTTGATTTATTAATTGAGAGAGGAGCTGATGTTAATCTGCAAGTTTCTTCCGCTGTGTGTGGATCGGCTCTGCACTACTCATTGTCCGATGAATACACGTCACAGCTCAGTGATTGGACCTTGGAAGACATTGTCAGAAATTTGTTGGAGAACGGGGCGAATGTTAACCTTAAAAACACGTTGGGACAGACGCCGTTAAATCTGGCGGCACAAATGTCAAGGTCATCACGTATCATCAGACTGCTAGTGAATTCTGGAGCTGATGTGAACGAGCGCTGCCACATGGGAAAAACGATGCTACATATTGCAGCTGAAAGTGACGACGTCGCAAATGTGAAGGCACTCATAGACGCCGGCGTGGACGTAAACCTCGCAGATGACCTGGGCCGGGGTGCGCTTTTCGTGGCTGAAAGGAGGAGAACTATTCGTGCCTTGTTGGACAAGGGAGCTAATGCAAACTCACGAGATGGAGACGGTAACACAATTTTGATGCACGTTTTAAAAAATCATGGTGGCCATTGCTGGGGTATCGGATCGCTCATCGAGGCTGGATGCGACGTTAATTTAAAAAATCACAAGTCAAGGACAGCGCTAATGATGGCGGCAAAATTCAGCAACGAAGAAGCGCTAACACTTCTGTTGGAGGCCGGGGCAGATGTCAATGCTGTCACGGAAGGACCTAAAAAGAAAACAGCGCTCAAATTGTGTTTGGAGAATTTGTTGGAGGACGACGAGGAAGCTGAGGCAGCCAACACATGCTGTCAACTTCTTCTAGAACACAAAGCCAGCATTGAGGATATTTACCCGTCGGCAGTACATCTACTCATCGCGAAGGGTCATAACAACCTTGTCAAGCTATTCATTCATGCTGGACTGGGACCCACTGATGTGAAAATTACACGCAAAATTCAAGGCTGGTTTAAGGGCAGAGCTTACATGTCACCGCTGTGCGTTGCTCTGCTAACATATAATGCGAAACTCGCTCATCATCTGTTCCGCAACACATTTTTAACCAAGTCAGACCTCATAACACTGTCGAGAAAACTGAGTGTCCTCAAATATCTAAAATCCAATTTTAGTTCGGACTGTGCGAAATTTCTAGAGGAAGCGTCCCAGAAGCCATTATCCCTCGAAAGTTTATGCTTCATTGTTGTCTCGTCAGCCACAGGTTCGGGGCGTCGAAGAGAGGAACGAATTCGCAAGACAGGATTACCAACTCCCTATTCAAGATGCACTCCTGTTCAGACACGAGCCTGTATTTGGTGAGACAACTGACATCCCTTGCGGTAGTGGTAACTTGTTTAGCCAACATACGGACTTGCACCTGAAGTACTTGAGAATGTCTTTGCTTCTCTCTTTTAAAAAAGCTGAGAGGATTCGAGAGCTCCAATCACCAAGTGAGAGCTCCGAAGATGAATTGAGTGATTGAGATTGTTCTATAGATCTAAAGCTGTTTACCCCCCCCCCACACACACACTTCCGCCCAGCTATTTTATTGCAACAGATTCAAGAGTTTGTTCTCTCACAAAGAGACAGAAACATAATAACGTGTTTATGGATAGTTATGCACGAAAACAAACAGTTGATAAAATTAGATCCCAAATTAAATATAAATGTGTGTGGCGAGAATAGCTGATGCTACTAATTGTTATTACTGCCCGTCATCAACAGCTTTTCAGTAGCGAATATTTCAAGTTGAAGCTTGAGATTGGGGATTTCTAGAATTTCTACATAGAGGCTGATATCGACTGATCGTGTGCCAATTTTCGAGAGACATCATACGAAGGTCTTCTCACGATATGTTTGAAACATTATTTATTTAACACAAACAAAAACTAGTACGAATATCAGGTGCTGCAAATTAATTATGTTATGTTGGAAAAGCGTGAAAAGAGATTTTTTTAAAAAATTAAAAAATTAGTATTATTCTTTTTTTTTAAATTCAATATTTAAAAACAAACAAACAAATTGTACATTAGTACTTAAAAACTAAAAGTTTTATCATTTAAAATTTTAATTATTAAAATATAATCAATTAGCCCAACATGAATCTTACATTTTTATGAGGAACTATAATTAATGATTATTATTATGTAAACAGCCTGCACTAAAGAATGAAGAGTTAGCAAAATGTGCGCAGAGGAAACAAGTGCTAGATATGACGCATCGTTCTAAATTTAGATTGAATAATACTAATAATAGGCCTATTCTTATTTTCTTGGAAATCAGTTATGTGTTAAGTAGTTGGAGATGCAGGATTTCCTGTTCGTTTTAGATAACATTGAGAGACGAGTATTGTAGTCAGTTTATCAGTTTCCTGTGGCTTTGTTTATGCCTTATCCCAGGATATCGGGAAAAAACAATCCCCATGACCACATAACGTGTTTTCCATTACTATCCCAGGATATCAAGAATAAAGATGACCCCATTCCGTGTTTTCCATGACCATTCCGGGATATAATTAATTTTTTAAAAAATGATTTTATACTATTCACTGAATTAAACTTTCAAAGAATTAATTTTGATTATTGTTGTGTTTGTTTTCCTCCAATTATTAAATTTAAATCGAGGAAATTTTTAAATTAGCTGCTACTTACTTTATTTTCGACTAAAACATATCTCTAGTAATTGACAGCTAACTAATATAATAAACTTGGCAAGCAAAAATTGAATAGAGCCATCTCCACGGGGGAAAAAAGACGACTTCTTTAGCTTTCCATTTTTTTACCGGATAATTTCTCATTGGGGGCCGTCAATAAAGTATGTCACGCTATTTTTGACCATTTTTAACTCCCCCTCCCCCTGTCACAAACTGTCACACATCTCGGACCCCCCCCCCTAAAGTACGTCACACTTTTGAACAAAAATGTTGTTTTATATTAACAAAATAATCAAAATTTAATATAAAATAGCGTGACGTCACACAAGGCCGGACCCCCCTCCCCCTGTCACAAACTGTCACACTTTCTTACACCCCTCCCCCCTCTGAAGCGTGACGTACTTTGTGGACGGCCCATTGTCAAATATTTAAAATGATGTTAATATAAGTTGTTACAAGCATTAATTTCGGAAATGAAATTAAAACACTCAAAATTAGGCAATTTAAAAAAATCCAATTTTTTATTTGTTTTTTTATTATATTGAATTTGATGAAACACTACCTAGTATAAATTATCATAAGGATAATTAGATCAACGAAATAAAGCACTTATTTTGCGAATGTGTCAATTTTCAGCCCAATTAGAGATGACGCCAGATGGTGTTTCAAAGTTTTTACAATTTGTTTGTGTATTTTGTATTTTATTAGGGTCGTTTGGGGGAGAGGATTGGTCATTAGCTGAAACAATATTCTTCCTTTTTTAGACTTAGGAATAATTTAGCCATCATCACAGCATGACGCAATCATTCGCAACCATAGGGAACGATAACATACATTATTTAAAATAAAATATAACTATTTGAAATTGTTTTGTTTTTAATTACACTTTACTCATATTTTTAACCACGTTTTATTAACTCGCTTTCGTTCCTGTGGATTTGTCTGTTCACAATTTTTCAAATCTGCCAACGTAAAATTAAACCAATTCTGATGGTCCTAGAGATCTCAAAATTTGGATGACAATGCATGTATCAAAATTTCAGATGGATCGAATGTATCATTATTAAATAATTGAACATTTTAGTTTATCTATAATATTTTATTATATACTTGCTTTCGTGTCTGTCTGTCCGCAATTTTTCAAATTTGCCAACGTAAAATTAAACCACTTCTGATGGTCCTAGGGAGCTCAAAATTTTACCACAGATAGATCATGGATTACAATACATTGTATCAAAAGTTCAGATCGATCGAATGTACCGTAATTAAATTAATGCATTTTTTAGTTTATCTTTATATAAGCATCTGTACCCGCCTGCCGTAGTTTCATTTCATGTGGCGAGTTCACCCCGTGACCTCATCGCTTTGTTATAAAACGTTGGGCGGGCGCTGATGAGGTGTTTGGTAAAATAAATAGAGGTAAAAAAAACACCCGTAAAAACAAAGTTTTTGACTATAAATCCCTTATATATGAGACATAACTAAAAGTATTGATTATGTTCAAAAGCGACAAACATTTACAGACTGAATATGTCTTAACTCCCCTTTGCTTTATAACCGAGAAGGGAAAGGTCTTGTCACCGATCGCTGGACCGAGCTCAGCGTGACACGTAAAATGTAAACAAAAGCACGCCGGTACATCGCTTCAACCCGCGAACTGAACTGTCACGTGAAAAAAACAACAATAACAAACAGTGAAATTGAATTATATACGTTGTATAGAGATAAACTAAAAATGCATTAATTTAATTACAGTACAGTTGATCGATCTGAAATTTTGATACAATGCATTGTTAGGTGACACGGGTCCATGTGCCAAATTTCAGCTCGATGGCATTACAGGAAGTGGGTCATTTTTTACTTTTGTTTTTCCGCCCGCCCAAGGCAGAGATGACGACAGACAGAGAGAGAGAGAGACAAGATTTCGAAGTTAATATAAGGGATTTAACAATATTTTTAATAACCACGTTTTTATTAGTGGACTAAAAAGAAGAGAATAATTTAAAACTTATAAGTTCAAGTACTTCGATTTAATTTATTTTAATATGACTAAAACGTGGGGCGGGTGTTTGGTTTAAAAATTAAAGATTTCTAATTTAGAAGGCAAAACAGAGATCTATAAGTGAGAGAATGAGTGACCCGCTTATGTTAAACCTCATAAGCGCCCGTTAAGTCGCAATTCATTATTGCGTAAAAGTGGTTAAGTCGCGGTAATTCCTTGGCTCCCAAATTTTCTGACGTAACACAGCAAATTCGTTATGCTATTCAAGAAATAAGAAAGAGAAACATTTTTTTTTACGTATGCACGTCTAAATAAATAATAATACTAGGGAAAAGCATGTAATTAAAAAAAAATATTATTATTAATTTGTAAAACAAAATCTTATCATTAATTTCTTAAATTTGAATAGACTTTAATCGTTCAAATTAATTTTAATCGATTAAAATTTTTACGATTAATCGATTAATTAACCGTTAATTTCCGCAGCCCTAATATATATATATATATATATATATATATATATATATAATATATATATATATATATATATATATATATAATATATATATATATATGTGTATATATTTATATATGTATATATATATATATATATATATATATATATATATATATATATATATATCTAA
Source organism: Ampullaceana balthica (assembly GCA_944989445.1). Lineage (NCBI taxonomy): Eukaryota > Metazoa > Mollusca > Gastropoda > Lymnaeidae > Ampullaceana > Ampullaceana balthica. Next base: position 276,564 of record CALYLW010000898.1, on the reverse strand, counting down.
TATATAAAGCTCAGTTGTTTGTACTCTGTCTGTATGTTTCACTTTTCAACTTTCTGTTCGTTACACAGCCACGGAAAAACCAAATGACGGACGGGGACCAAATTTGGCAGGACGGTTCCTTTTACCCTGGAGATGGTTTTAAGTTATTTTTTGTAATTGTCCCTTTTGCCCGAATGCCGTAAATTAAATAATCAGAAAATGCAGAGACAAAGAATGAAAAATTTAACCTCATTTCTATATTGAACAACTTTACGCGGACGTTCAAATTCCGTTCAAAGCGAGTTATTTTTGGTGAAGTTTTTTTTCCCCAATACTTTATTTTCAGCGGTGCGCATTCAAAAAATATTATATTGTCTAATTACGGTGCGCACATTTTCGTGTACGCTTCTTTTCAAAAAATAAAATATAAGCATAAAACAATGACGTAATTTAATATTTCTATACAATCCATACAGACCACGGGAATCAATATACATAATTAACATAAGTGACTTATCCGTGTTTGATAAATACGAAATATTAAACTTGCTGAAATGTACACAAAGTATTTCATAATAATTATAAATCCTCAAATCCTATTTTTACATCGTTGCCTTTTCAAAAATTAAAATATAAGCATAAAACAATGACGTCATTTAATATTTTTATACAAAATCATATTGTCTAATTACGGTGCGCACATTTTCGTGTACGCTTCTTAATTTGAGCTGTGCAGTACAAAGAATTGTCATTTTCTTTACTGTTACTTTCTATATATTATAGACACGTCAACATATTTAATTACAACTGCCACACGATGCATTAGGTTTAATTGTTTACATGTTTAAAATGTTTAAATTTAATTGCGAATTTGTTTTAATTATTTTCTGTTCCATAACTCGACATTTAATAAAAACCTATTTATGTAATAATTGTGTCAGTATTTTTTTTCAAGGCTTCATTTTTAGCGGTGCGCGTTCTAAAATCTTTTATCGCCTGATTACTGTGCGCACATTTTCGTGTACGCATCTTAAATTTAGCTGTGTCCTATTAATATAACATTTATATTTTGTTTGTCTTTTACATAAGCTATTGTCTTTTACATAAGCTATACACTTATACAATTTAAACTTAGGCTACTGGACCTATTTACATCGTAGATTAAACTAAATAAAGTGATCCTGAAAACGCTTATTATTATTTTTTTTTGCGAATTGAATTTGTTATGTTCATTCCTTTGTAGTTGGATTAACATAGGTCATTTTTAAAATTAACTATTGTCATTGTTTCACATTCGTTTTTTAACAGACATTTGATTTGTTTTGTTGTTTGTTGTTTTTTTTTAAATGTGGAAGATAATTTCTTTATTTTTTTAGAAAACAAAATCTGTTGTTGGGCAATGAAAGTGACTCAAAAAAGAATTTCATTCCTTTATGATATTATACCAATTGCATACAGCAGTAAATTTTAATCGTAAATGTAGACACAAATATATAACAATTCAAATATTATTTCCATGTTAGAACAACTATAAATAGATTACAAAAGTAGAGTTATTTTTGGTCCAGTTGTTATGAGCAGACTTTTTATTAAGCTAGAATATTTCTATAACCATTTATTATTATTGTCTAAATACGGTGCACATTTTCTTGAATTCCTTTTAATACGACTGCTTTAGTTTCTTTCAAGTACTTTAGAAAGTACATTTCATATATAACATTTATAATTTAATTTACAGGCGCTATATGTCAATAAACTTACACTTTACAAAAGTTTACATAAGCTATATAACAGTGGCGTAGCTAGGGGGGCGGTGGGGGCGGTCCGCCCCGGGCGGCACACATTTTGGGGGCGGCATTTGAGGGCTTTTGAAAAATAAAGTCGTTTCTGACAACCGCCCTTATTCTTTTGAAGGAGAAAACCAAGGTGAAACAAAAATATTCTTAGTTTCGAGTCTTAATTAACGGATTCACGCAACATTTGTTTGATTACATAGTGGTTGTTATAACTAACGCAAAACCATTAAAAAATTTAAAATCGCTCAAAAAAGGTATCGATTTGTTTTGGAAAATTAAGCGGTAATAGTCACAGATTACGCTTTTATAAGAAAACTACTAACACACAAAAACAACAACACATCACCGCTGGGCAGAATAATATGTGCTATTAATATCGCCACGACAGTTTTTGCGTGGAATTTTGACATGCGCAGAATGATGCGCTAAGAAGTACCTACATGGCATGGTGGTAAATCAAATTTATTTTGTTTTTATCGCATTGAAGTAGCACACATAATTTGTGTTTTTCATTAAAATACGGTTATTAATTAATTTTTTTACACCTATCCAATTAAAGTAATGTGTAAATAATTTAAAATTGTTTATTTTATTTAAAATTATTAAAATTTATGGCAAGAACATGAAAATAGTCAAATTTCTCCGTTAATAAACACCACAATAGCATAAATAATTTCGAAAAGACATCCTTAAATTTCAAGCGTCTTGGAAAAATTGACATCTGAAGAAGTACTAGTAAAACAAGATCAGATGCTGGAATTTTCCTCAGTTCAAGGAAATCTTTTTCATTTCTATGTAATCTGAATTTATGGGGCGTCTTGGAAAAATTGACATCTGAAGAAGTACTAGTAAAACAAGATCAGATGCTGGAATTTTCCTCAGTTCAAGGAAATCTTTTTCATTTCTATGTAATCTGAATTTATGGGAACCCGCATTTAAAAAAAAATATTAATGCAAACCCATTTCATCGAACAAAGAGATGTGCTAATACAGAACGCTGTTACAGAGAGTTGGATATATCAACTGAACGCCAAGTTAGAAGGAGAAAAAATAGGAGTGGGATAAATTCAGAAGACGTGGTTATATCTTTATAGCAAGAAGTACAACGAGAAATGTTTTTATTCATGGATGAAATTATAAAAGAAAATAAAAGAACGCGTTGATGAGTTGCATGTCATTGCAAGAAAATATTCGTTTTTAATACCATGTAACCTACTAAATGAAGAATTTGAACATCAAATAAATTTCTTTATTGAAATTGATAAAGAACAGTTCAATATTGAAACAAAAAGGATCCAGGTTTTTATGGCCGTACACAGGGCTTGTCTTTACAATTATATTGCGGGGCTCTATGCGGCTTAGTATGCGTGTCCCAGTTTGGGGAGGGATAAGGTATTAATAAGGATAATAAGTGAAAATTAAGATAGATGGGGGCTATGAAAGAGCGGGACTCA